>JAQQSE010000002.1:600000-1067895 GCA_035772565.1 Antheraea assamensis
TCTAAGGAGTTCGTAAAACACAGGCATGATTTAAAAACTAGAAACTGTGACAAACTGGTCGTTCCATGTTTTAGACTCAGTAAAACCAGTAACAGTTTTTAGGTAATAGTGTTAGGTTTTATAGCAAAGTCCCAAAGCATATTACCGATTTGCCAGACTATAAGTTGCCATGTTAAGCGGGTTTTGGTGTCAAAGGGCTATTATAGAGTGGATCAATATGTGAACGATGGTGATGTCTGGAATTGACTCCTCTCTGTGCATCCACTAAAATCGATTGTAAAGTATAATGAATTTTAATTATATAAGTATATGTTAAAAAGATAAACCCGATCGAGTTTCTTGCCGGTTCTTCTCGATGACTGGGATGTATTCTGAACCGGTGGTAGTTTTGACGTTCATAAGCGCCTTCTTAGGGCCTAAATTGAATAAAGTATTTTTGATTTGATTTTATTTGAATTTTTGCATATAACCTCTATAAATAATATGTTAGAGGCTGTTCAGCCATGCTCTTTGCGACGACACACGTCTATACAATACAGATAATAATTATTATATACTAAAACGCGAAGAAAAATAGTGTACCCTCCATTATGGTCTACTTTCGACCACTGGATGGCCAGACTAGTTAGTAAAAATCCTGAAGTGGCTTATGCTACAAAACGTGCCAAATATATAGACAAAATATACTTCAACAATTTTTTTTCGCGGTGATATCCTAACTAACTAGTACATCAGCTATAAATACGAAGAATACATAATTTATGTACAAAATTAAACTATTCTAATACTTTGATGTAATTTATATCTCATGAATATTTATTATATGAATATATTGTAAATCGTTAAACAGTACAGAAATAGTTTCTTCTGACCCCGTATACACCTTTCTACATATAATCGGGTTAGGTCAAGGCCCCGATGTCGGCGTTGCTGGAGTAGCTGAAGAAGCAACAGAAGGAGCTGCCCGGAGACGCGCCTCTGCACGGGGACCTCGACACTGTCATGGCCCTCATTAAACTGTATAAGGTACTCTATTATCGATATTTTGATTTAAATCTATCGATATGTTCAAGTTGCAAGTCTCCCTCTCTAACCTTGATTAGATTGTAGTGACATATATAATACACTAGCAGGCTCGGCGGACGTTGTCCTGCCCTTTCCTATGAAAGGCTTAAAGCGGCTTGACTTTTTCCGATTCTTTCAACAATTACCATTATATTTCAACCAATTTACAAAAAAACTTGACAAATTATGTATTTAAGCCTTTCCCGTGAATTACTCGATCTATTGGGGAAGTCCGCATTACAATCCGTTTAACAATTTTTGAGTTTATCGCGAACATCCAGACAGACAGACAGACGCGGTGGACGATTTTGTTTTATAATATGTAATAATATGGAATGATATATAATGTTTTGATTCAGCAATTCGAAGAAAACCTCCTTTTTATGACAACCAAGTATTTATATTTATTTATATTTGAATTGATAATATAGGAAGAGAATCGATTCTTCTTCTTTTCATAACGCCCCTCCTAGTATAGGAGATAGTTTTTGTAGATGTAGCATAAAGCACGTCAAAATAGCTATTAAACTATCTTTATTCTTATACACCTTACGGTGTCATATAATCGAAATATCTATAGAAGTGAAACCAAAAGGATTTGAAGATCTCTTGTCCAATAGCTTATGCGTGGTGAGCGCACAGCTGCAAACCTCTAGACCTCTATGATTTTGTTTACATAGATTGCATGCATAGTGTGTTTTTATATTTCGCTTTGCTCTAGGATAATAGCAATGTAAATAATTATTAATTTTGCATCTCTCGTTTTCCTCATTATCTGAATTTCCTATATATCAAAGTAGTAAAAACACAGTAAAAAGTTAAATATAATTTTAACCTTAAATAATAGTGCCAGAATATATGCAAATGTTAGTCTTAAATTTTATTTATAGACTAGCTGCAGCCCCCCAGCTATTAACGAAGTACATGAGACCAAGTCTTCCGTTTACAGTACAATCATCATATGAAAAATAAAACGGCAACTGGACTTTAATCTGTTAATACAGTTAACATTATTGATAATCTTCCTTCTGTCCTCTGTCTCATTCACTAACTCGCTTTTTATATGAAGCTTCTTGGAATTCAATTATCCGTACGATTTCTTAAACATTTACCTTCATATAAACCTTGTCCCGACAATTCCGAGCACAAAAAAAAAGAATTAGCCGTTCTGAAGGGATGCGTATTCATACGCTTGGCAATTATTTTTTTATTTATATATATTTATCTCATTCAATGTTTGATTTCAGTCCTCGTCAAACAGGAAAAATAAAATTAACATTTACAATCTATATCTATGACTTCCTATAATCCGATTTAGGTGGCAAATAAAACGATGTCAATAGAAATATTTATTGTTCAAAGCGTAATGAGTCAGCGGTTGATAATGTTATGCTGGTAGCGTCCAAACGGCCATTAACAAATGTCCCCATACAATATGATAACAATTCCCTTTTGTTAGTTCGACTCTGCGACTCGAATAATTGATACGTTGTAAGAGTTAGTCTCGATTCGAAAGAATATGGTTAACCCGGTAGCGAGGTTTTTAATTATTACGGTGATAGTTCACACGGTTACAGCGAAGATTGTGAATAAACGAAAATGTCCCGAAGTGAGAGCAGTTCCGTATTTCGACTTGCCGCAGGTAAATAACAATTTTATGCGAATTAAGTAAAGCGACAACTCGAGAATATAGGAATAAATAATATATTAGGTATATTTTTCTATAATTATTCCACTACGATCCCAAAATCTTTTTACAAAGGAAAGCACGGATTTAAATACGCTAGCAGTGACAACGTAAAACATGTATTTGTGTAACCATTTTGTTGTATATTTACTAGATATGCCAACAGTGAATACGACCACTTAAAATAGTTATTATTAAGTGTTGCTTCCATAGTTGATAGTTCTATTCCATTCCATAGTTCCGTACTAATGCACTAGCGTCTTTGGAATATGATAGGAGGAAATAAAATAAATAACTTTTTGCATAATGTTAGGGGTATTTCTAATTCGGCCTGGCTAGCTACCACCCTCGAGTTGAAAATCTGTCGCCAAGCACATATTGGTGTGTTCCGGCAGCTGAACTTGAGAACCAGATCCTTCTCTATTTAGCATGTCTACCATCTTAGATCACATCGAGAATTAACATCAGGTAAGTTTGTGGTCAAAACATAAGCATCATAGCAATATGGACATGTCTATTTTGTATAAGCTCGATTGCAACCACTATATATAGTGTTAACGAGTCACTGTGACTCTCTTTGTACATTCAGGTTCTGCAAGGTTTACAGATTGGCGTGATAGCGAATAATTGTGAACTCTTTATAGTCGCTGCCAGTTTTAGATCTCATTATGCTTACCATCAAGTAATCTAGTCATTCTGTCGTACTACAATGAAAATATATAGAGGTTACTAATTAAAGGGGAGGGGGGGAGTATTAATATAATGGATCGTGTATAAAATATTTGAAATTGTTCTGTAAATATATTTCTGTGTAGGCGGCGGATGCGCATGCATGATAACAATTCAAATAGGTATTATACGTTTAAAACATAAATATATACATTCTAATTCGTATATATATATATATATATGTAGGTTTTGTAGGTGGTAGAGCTACGCTGAAGCTATTACTGGTTTCAGCATGAATGGGTCGGCTCGCCCGGGGTAGTACCACCCTCTCACAGAAAACCGACGTGAAGTAACAGTGCTTGCACTGTTGCGTTTCGTTCGGTCAGTCAGAGCGCCGGAGGCCCACATATATTAAAAGGCCGGCAACGCACTTGCGACTCCCCCGGTGTTGCTAGTGTCTATGGACGGCGGTGATCACTTACCATCAGGTGACCCACCTGTTCGTTTGCCCCTATAATATAAAAAAAAAAAAAGAAAATATTATAGGCAGGTTTACACTCTTTGACGTACAGATATCCTAGGATGGGTAAAGTTGATTCGTTATACATCAAAATAAGCAACATTAAGCTATCCCTCGCCCTTAAAATTCCCTTCAAATGTTGACAAGAATTTGGAAAAAAACATTCCGAGCCTCTACCGAGTCACAACACATCAAATGAGGGCATCCCAAAGATATTTTTTACTTATCTCTAGAAATTCGTACGGTGAATTCGTGAACAAAAATATTTGTCTTCAAACTCACTTTGGCTTTCTATAATTGGCAACTATATGAAGTTCATTAGCTTTACAATAACGAGATAGATTTCCTAGTAATATTGTGTATATATATTTTGAATTGATGATAGTGGTGATATGTTTGTCCTGTGAAATAAATAACCGAAGTCTCTTCGTACGCGTATCAGAAACAAGTTTTTTTCCAAAATTCACATAAATCCCTCTTATTAATTAGGTTTTCACGAGAAAAAGGTGATAGAAAAAATTATTAAATATACTATAATTAATTTTTTTTATATTAGAACCTGTTTTATTATTATCAAGACTATTAATAAAACAAGCATTTTTCTTAGTTCTTTTAAACCAGTACCCGAATAGAATTGGAAATGGTATTCATTATTGTTTAGAGAAATTATTCTATAAGGTTGATATATGTATAATAGAAGCGTATCTATAATATTATTAGAAAGTGGAGAAAATTCCATGTATTGCAAACAAGTCGTAAAAATATTTCTAGGACGCTTACATTGTTAGGGCTAGTTAAACCTTACGAGAATCCATTATAATGTTCTACGAAATTGCATATATACTCTTAAAAGGCCTATAAAAAAATCAGTCTCTTTCTTATTAGATTAATACCTAGCGGCCATTTTTATTTTTTATATATTGTTGAATAAATACATTTTATTGACAAAACTGTTGTTTTGCCTAATTGAATATAATTGGTTAATTACTTTGGACATTTAATGTAGACCATAGTTGCTCCTTAAAAGATATCTTGTCAATAGTTAAGCCAGAAAATATTGCAGATTTAATATTACACGCAACAAAACCAAAAAGATGTTTGTGTCACAAGAGTTATGGAAGCTTCTTTAAGTTGAAGGAAAATATGTTTTTTTTTTTTATATTATAGGGGGCAAACAAACAGGTGGGTCACCTGATGGTAAGTGATCACCGCCGTCCATAGACACTAGCAACACCAGGGGAGTCGCAAGTGCGTTGCCGGCCTTTTAAATATGTGGGCCTCCGGCGCTCTCACTGGCCGAACGAAACGCAACAGTATTAGCACTGTTACTTCACGTCGGTTTTCTGTGAGAGGGTGGTACTACCCCGGGCGAGCCGACCCATTGATGCTGAAACCAGTAATAGCTTCAGCGTAGCTCTACCACCTACAAATACATCGGATAATACTTGTGCTTAAATTGTTTGGAGATATTTCTTATTATAGTATATTAATAAGTACACTGCACTCGTAGGAAGGCGTGTTACGCTTACACTTCCATGTTTTAACTACTCAACAGTTCGTCATAAGATTATTCTCAAACGTTGTCAGGGATACCAAAAAAGGCATAGAGTAATTTTGATCCAGAAACAAGTACTTTTCCCAAGAGATAAATCGAATCTGTAGTAACCGGGTAGGCTTTTTATTATACGTATAAAAATATAAATCGGGTGGTTTTATGAAACCACGGTTCAAGCGAAACTTTTTTGGCCTTGGTCGCTCTGCCGAGCGTCGTTCACTTTACCCCTACTCCGTGGCCGGCTGTAATGCGACATGCTATAGATGGAAGAACAAATATTGGGGCGATGTAAAAAAAGCTTAACTTTAATAAAATGGACACTGATATAATATTATTCACTCAGCCACGTAGCTCGGTGTTTATAATATCAATATAAAATCCGCTCTTTGTTTTCACGATACAAATTATATTTGAATCTTTTTTTTTTTTTTTTTCGAACTGACCTACACTGCTAGCCTGGCAAGGCCTATACAGTTCCACCGGACTACATATTTGAATCTATAACTTTCGTGGTCTATAGTTTTACAGCCTTTGAAATGGTTAGGCTTTAAACGATCTTAGTGAATAAAATCATTTCGTAAACACACTTTAAAACGTATAGATATATTTGTAAACGATACAAGAGAGTCTTGGACTTCGAAATTGTATGTTCTTCCGACGGTTAAGAAGATTAATAATGTATTGCAATGTTACCCTTTATTTATTAGGGATAATTTTAAACCTATAAGCAGTTGTGTTGAACTTGCTGTTTCTATAAATCTTAATTATTCCATTTTAATATTTTGAGTTAAAATTACGCCCGAATTACATTGGCTCTTAACTGGTAGTAGTTAGTCTATAAATTTGACATTTTGATATAGTACTGTACTCAATGAAACTGGCTAAAAATAAGAGCTTCATACACTGTTATACCTAAAATATTAGTTCATTTCGCCAAGACGGCGTGGTTTTTATGAAGAACATTCCAGGCGTCTTATTAACCGTTATGGTTTGCATTTACATTTTAACGGATAAAGATCCGGTGAGATTAAAAAAAATACCTAGTACCTTTATACTGTTTGCTTTATTATGTTTTTGTATATTGTATGTAAAATGTAGCGGCAATTAAAAACCTACTAGATAAATTAATGAATATTATGGAATGTATTGCTAAAGATTATTATTAATAAGAACTTAAGAAATCCTTAAAGAATTAATAATATATTTATCATCCTTACTTATTTTATGCATATTTTAGACACAAATACCGATCATATTGTCTACATTTATAAGAAACTCCTGCCAGAAAAGATTTAGCAAAAACACACACGCTAGATATATTAAATACACTACCAGGCGCGACAATATTTAACAGTAACAACTACTTCTTCAGCAATCTCTGTAGCAATTGCCACTTTTTATTGGTGGACGAATTATTTCAGTGTTAAATTGATACTTGCGACAAACATAAGAACCTACCGTCTTTATAATTCTAATATAGACACCTACATTTAAATGTTACAAGTAACTCAATTCCAAGGTAACAGCGACTATTAAAATTGATCACAGATGCTCGGTGATTGGTTCGTTGTGGAATACTACGCGAGCGCTGAAGAAGCTCTCTCGTACAGTTGCATGAGAGCAGTTTTTACTCAAGATGACCACGTTCCAGCTGCAGGTAAGTTAATTATGATAGGCCAATTATTTAATCTAACTATAAATGTGTGCCGTAAATATACCACGGCAATATTAAAGCCCACAGGCTACGATAGTACTAAATACAGATATAAGTAGCAGTGTCCGTGATGTCGTAAGCTTGAAATTATGTTTTGACTAATAAATAATTTTTATGGAATACTTAAAGTAGATGAGGGCATAAACAGAGAGCTTGTTTTCTTCCCTGATATGGGTGAGAGACACATAGAGATATCCGTATGTAAATCGACTCACACTAATAATCCACAACGCGCAACGTACTAACGAAGCGTCATCTTTTGTGTTATCTTCAAAACGTATTAAGATGGGTAGACGCGTAAAACTTTTAATTAAGACGCCCTCAATTGTGCTCAAGTTATCTGTGAAATCTCCAGGGGAATTCGTCTTCTAGTTTCGGCAATTAATGTATTCAAAGAAACAGAACAGATACACAACGTTAAAATAACTTATTGTCGTCTATTACATTGTTCACATCAGCGACAATTAATTTTGGCAAATATGTGCAATGTACAGACACGACCGTTCTACAGTTATACCTATATAGTATGGAATATGTAAATAATGGCTTGTTCTGAAGAGAAGACACAAGTTACTTTATCAATTGAAGCGATGATGGCTCAGTGGGTAGTTCGGACACAGCGTCGAAGGTCGTAGGTTCGAATCCAAGCAACTGCACCGGAGCTTTCGGTGAAGTAACACATCGTGATGACAC
This sequence comes from Antheraea assamensis, assembly GCA_035772565.1. Lineage (NCBI taxonomy): Eukaryota > Metazoa > Arthropoda > Insecta > Lepidoptera > Saturniidae > Antheraea > Antheraea assamensis. Next base: position 607,904 of record JAQQSE010000002.1, read on the forward strand.
CATAGCATGGTGGTAGGGCTTTTTCTAAGTCCGTCTGGCTAGCAACCACCTTCAAGTTGAAAATTTGTCGCCAAGCACCTGCTGGTGTGTTCCGGCAGCTGCACTTGAGAGCCAGTCTCCTTCTAGGTTAAGTGTGACTTACCATCTTAGACCACATCATCATTTAATATCAGATGAGATTGTGGTCAAAACGTTTACCTATAAAGTATAAAAATATATATATATATATAAGCGAAGATAGCTCAGCGGTATCGTGTTAAGATAGCGCATCTATCGACATGGGTTCAAATCTTACAATGGGCCTGAGCTTCCGCTGAAGGAAGCCATGGTGATTAAACTAGCACCACCTTCACACACCCTTACAGATCTGTAGCCTCATATAAGTGAGTTCAGGCAGCTGCACTTATAAGGCAATTCCTCTCTAGGTTAAGCATAATATCATCTTATGTCACGTTGTAATTTAACATCAAGAGATGTTGTAGTCAAACGCTGCATAATACATTTTATTAAAGTATTTGATTGGCATTACTATATTTTTTTTTTTTTAATAATTTCCAGATGGCACAGTAGAATGGACTCCGGGGGTAACGATGAACTTTACTTATCGCTTCGCCGACGATCCCATTGGAGAGACCCTACTCGGGAATATTACTTGGAAAGTGGATATAAATGAACCGGCCCATTGGACTCACGCTGAAAGTATCTGTAAGTTTTTTATATTTAAACAGTAATTTAGAAGCATTTTTGCTCAGTGTTAAGGAACTTGGAAAGAATTGAATTAGAGTTCTAAAATAAATTTGAGCTTTCAACAAAATCTTTTGATTTTTGTGATAGACGTTCATCTTATTAAATTATATTAAATAATGTATAGTCATCAACCAAAGATTTCACAAGTCTTTTTAGGCTTGGCTTATTATTATATTTGGCCACATTTTCCATTAATATACAAGTAACAAACGTAAACATATAATTACACAAAAAGTGAACGACCACACGATAGAAGTGAAAACTTACAAATAAATAAATTCATATTAAAATTCATATAAATTTATCAATCTCTATATGACAATAAATAATAGTAACATATACACTTAAATTATACTATATTAATTATTCACAGAACATACATAATAGCATTATATTCATTATTGGAACAACTGTACTGAACTGTGTGAACTTTCGTTCCCTGTTTGGAATTAATAAAAAATAAGCCTAAATAAGTTTACACTTCGAAAACATATTCCAATATTCTTTTTACGTTTATATGAAATTATTAAATAAACGATTGTAATAATTATTGCTTCTGCTTATCCTCAATTAATTTCATTGACAGATGATGGAATATACAATACGTATGTTCTGGACACTGAATACAAGACGTGGGCACTTCTCCTACACTGCGCTGAGCAAAGGGAAGGAGCGAGATACTTAACAGCCTTCGTTCTGTCTAGAAACACGACTTTGCCTAAGAACGTGATGGCTTATTTACGGGATAAATTGCCTAGGTATTGTCTATAAATGAATCACAAAAAAAGTTTATAATAATACCAGCACGTAAAGGGCTCAGAACTGGGTTAAACTCTGACATAATCACCACGACAGTCTATGATGTATTGCTGAATTCATATCGAAATCAAAAGCTTCTATACGCAAATTACGCTTAGTCTGTCTAAAAATGTATTAACTGCACCTCATTAAAGATAAAGGACTTCTAAAGCTAAAGATTTTTGTATCTTCTCTAGTTTGTGTTCTAGCTAGATACGCCTCTTTTCCTTAGAGTGGCAACAAAGTTTTATACACATTGCTTACATGTGACGGTACTACAAAAACATTTCTAAGTTCAGGTTTCTTCACAGTGTTTTCCTTCATAATCTGCTTTTGGTGTAAACATTTGAAATGACTAAGCATGAGCGAATTCCGACAAATTCGTTGATTGCCCGTGTAGGTTCGAACTAGAAATAGATTCTGTCAAATAAATCACTTGACCGCCATATAAAATATTTAATACTTCACCTTATCTACCTTCTATTGATTTGTAGATTACCTCTAAAATTTCTACATCATTACAGGTACGATGTTGACATAAACTACGTGTTCCCAATACCGCACGACGATTGTACCGAGAGACCTGCAAATCCAAACTACGGACCTATTGTTATAGAAGTCGATAGTAAAACTCCAAAACGACCAAAAACCAGTTACGATGTCGGACTTTAAAATTCGAAATGTACTTATATAAAACTTTTATATCACATTGTTCGATCGGGATAATTAGTATTTCAATTATAACAACAAGTTTATTGTTCTATGTCGTTTTATTTTTCGTTGACTCCTGAGCACTATGTAATTAGGACTATTTTTTTTTAAACAAATGAATCTTAATTAATCTTAATAACCATAATGTTAATACCCTCTAGAATCAAATCTCCTTATCTATACATATAATAAAAATGAAGTGTCTGTATGTAATATCAAAATAACGAATTTTTACTGATTGGATATGAACGTATACACGATACTGATAACAAAAATGCAATTTTTAAAATTTTTGTCTGTGTATTTGTCTGTCTGTTTGTTCCGGGTAATCTCCGAAACGGCTGGACCGATTTTGACAGAAATTTCACTGACGGATAGTTAAAATTACAGCGGGTGACATAGGCTACTTTGTTTTAGAGTAGCTGTCATCCATGGCTTCGTCTGTAGTACTATCTCCAAAACGTTTGAACCATTTTTCACGGAACTTTCACTAACAGATAGCTGATGTTATAAGAAGTAATTTACAATAATTATAAAAAAAAACGCATGTGGAGCTGAGGGCGACAGCTCGTCTTACATATAAATAAAATTATAGAGTCACATGGTGGAAAGGTTTTAATTTATTCCATGTTTTTCGTACTTCGTTAATTTGGTTTAGCCGAGTTGATAGTTACATGCTGGTATACATGTGTACCTCACCAATTTGTGTATATATGACTAATTTAGCCTATTTCGCTTACTAAGATTCGCGTTGTTGCATCCAAGGTAACAGCCCAAGCCGAGTTTCGGACACTATGGCGCCCTTAAGCTTGTCAACAAGCGGTTGAGCGCTATAAGCGCTCACCCCGTTAGTTCGTTCAGTCAGGTCAATAGCGTAAATGAGAATAAAAAATATTACGAAATAATTATTTAATATAGCTACCCGAGTTGTAAAAAACTACGATTGTCGATTGTTTTAAGTACTACGCATGTAGCGATGTGTGTTTTAACGCAGAGAGTGGAGTAAGCACTTAAGCAGTGCGCAGCTTATGTTTTGTTTTTTTCTGTAGACGTGTAGACGAGGGAACGGGAAGTCATTAGTTCTCATACACAGTTACTGATATACGATTAAAGAGTACTAAAACAAACATTACATTGAATTAGAACCTCTCGTATGGTCTAGTGGCTAGTATACCTGGCTTTCACCCAAGAGGCTCGGGTTCCATTCTCGGTGCGGTTTTTTCTTAGTCCGATGAAACTGTAGCGGCCTTAACAAGTCAACAGTTTAGTCAGTTCGAAAAAAAAAGTTTAATTAGATTTGGTATGTATACTATATCGGGTATTTATAGTTATACTAAGGTATTGTTTTTGCGTTTATAGAAGGTAATTCTCTGAAACTACTCATATGAAAATGTATTCACCGACAATAAACTACGTTCTCTATGAATAATATATTTTTTATTAAATTCTTGTAAAACGTTATGTTGAGAAAAACGTGAACAAAGACTCGGAATTTTGCTTATATTTCCATCTACAAATTTTACATTAAACTGTTCTAAATGAGACGACGTTTTTTTTTAACTTCGTCCAATATTATTTTTGTAGGTTATTTATTTCGCGACGAAATTATCGCAGTATTTATTTTTACTGAACAACAAGGCACAAGGTTAAAAGACTTATATTTTCATTTTTAAAAAATTCGAATTTCCGCTATCGATAACTGAAAACTGAACAATTTGGTGACAATTTTTTTGTTCATAATATGCATTGTTATTTTCGCTTAGTTTCTAAAAAAAGTCCTCTAATTGCGTACAATTTAATCTACGCATAATCTGAAGGTCTATATTGCCTATAGTTATAGAAACCTTGTATCGAGCAATGTGCTGACTGTACATTGAGTTATATAGTTTTTAACGAAGTTTTTGAATTCCTTTTGCTATATTACCAATTTAGTAAGTTCATCTTAAAAAATAATGAAAAGTACATACTAACTCGTACTAACAGGTAGAGTAGTATTTATTCACAGAACTAGATCAACTACCAGTAAAAAACATTGGCTGATACTGTCGACTGACCTAAATACTTAGTAGTAACTAGCAGCGGACTTTAAAAAAATCATACAAAGGCTGTTTAACACGTTTTAAAGTATGTTTCGTCAAGCAATAGACAAGTAAAACCCTTTTTTGCCTTATCGACGTTTTTCTTCAATAATAACTAGTTACGTTACTTAACGGTAATAGTTGTGTCATATATAGTTCTTAATTATGCGTTAATAAAACCATTTTTACGATATATATATATAGCGAACTCTATGAGGGGAATAACTTAAAGTGAAAAGCGAAACGACGCCCTCAAAAATCCGCATGTCTAATCGACTTCAATTCTCCTCGGTTTACTTTTTCTCTAGTACTTATGTGTCTAAATGTACACGATATTCTCATTTTTTTTTATATTATAGGGGGCAAACGAACAGGTGGGTCACCTGATGGTAAGTGATCACCACCGTCCATAGACACTAGCAACACCAGGGGAGTCGCAAGTGCGTTGCCGGCCTTTTAAATATGTGGGCCTCCGGCGCTCTCACTGACCGAACGAAACGCAACAGTGCAAGCACTGTTACTTCACGTCGGTTTTCTGTGAGAGGGTGGTACTACCCCGGGCGAGCCGACCCATTAATGCTGAAACCAGTAACAGGTTCAGCGTAGATCTACCACCTACAGACTATGCGATCGATTCCTTTTTCTATTTTTTTTTTAACGTTAAGATATCTTCTTTATGTCCTTCAAATTGAATCGTATTTCATATAATAAAAAGATAACCAAGGAGAATGGGAGTCGATTTAATACAGGGATTTTTTCAGGTGTATGTTCCACTTTTAACTCGAAGGTAAAATAAAAGGTAAAAGCCCTTATTCTGGGCAACGTAGTTCACTGTTTGATACTCAAAATTTCAAGGAGCCTCACGTTTGTAATTTTTGGGAGATGCATGAATAACTTCTTCTGACTATACATACTGAATAATTTTAATATGAAACTTGTTATTTTCTATTTAATTAGATGCTGAGTAAATTGGGTTGACTAATTAATTTTAGCAATTTGATTATGTATCAATTTGTATAAGAAAAACTCAATTAGCAATATTCATGCGAGTGCAAATTGAATTGAACTCTATGTTAAAGTCATCATTTGATGTATTTCATGCATATTTCAAGTATAGCCTTTGTACAAGTATTAATACTATATATCATTTAATATAGACTTTAATGGCTTATTATATCAAATTTGATCAATGAATACTCCGAATGATACCAACTTTTTATTTTTACGTCACGATGGTGGCAAACAAGCGTGCCGCCTGATGGTAAGCAGTCACCGCAGCCTATGGACTCTTGCAACACCGGTGGGGTATCACATGCGCGTTACCGATCCCTTAATGTCCTGTTAACGTCTCTTTTAAAGAACCCCATACACATAATTCCTAGAAATACCTCAGCAGCTAAAAAAAATATTAAATTAATTTAAGTCAACCGATTTACGTGACACAAAACCTGGAGCCGCGCAGGCGATTTATGCTATAACAGTCACCAACGTTGGACAGAAACCATGGTACAACAAAATAATCCCAAGGAGGGTTGATGTTAGGCGCGCGCAGGGGATCGTAAAAATTAGGCCAAATCATATACCACATGACAAACATGTTGTGCCGACCCTATTTAGGTGGGATAAGGTTTACTTTCATTATGCCTCGAGGTGGAAAGTTATCGGGTCGAAATGAGAGACTTAGAAGGAGTATATACCACTTCTACTATGAGTATTGTATGGTATTTAGGTGGTAGAGCTACGCTGAAGCTATTACTGGTTGCGGGATGAATGGGTCGGCTCGCCCGGGGTAGTACCACCCTCTCACAGAAAACCGACGTGAAGTAACAGTGCTTGCACTGTTGCGTTTCGTTCGGCCAGTGAGAGCGCCGGAGGCCCACTTATTTAAAAGTCCGGCAACGCACTTGCGTCTCCCCTGGTGTTGCTAGTGTCTATGGACGGCGGTGATCACTCACCATCACCTGTTCGTTTGCCCCCTATAATATATTTAAAAAATATATTCGCTAAATGCGTATAATAATGCGTAACATAAGTACCTTAACAAGTAACTCGTACAACGTAATAAATATTGAGAATTCAACCATGAAACTTAAATATTCCTTCAAAGAACTGATAACGCATGCACATTGTTCCATGACGTAATTAGTATTCACCGGAGTGTTTGTCCGTACACCGCACTCGATATACAAATAATTATGTATACACACTCGTGACATTCAAACTTAACCGTGTCTAACAAAAGTTATAATAACCGAGTAAAATTGTGACAGACGTAAACGTGTTGTTTCAGTTAAATTTCATAGGAAAAATATAACAAGTGGTTGGTACATATACGTACATATAATATGAATTACGTTTTACAATAATTTAAAACGAAACCGATGCAGAACAGTCTAAGTTGGGTTGTTTTATTTTCTAAAACCCTATCAAAAGCATGTTTTAGGTCAGGTCGACCCTCCGAGTATAGTATTTCCTCCCATGCCTCCACTTCAGGCAGTTGCGGAGGAGCTTGTCGGCCCTCCCCCTCCAATCACGGAGGAGGAGATGGGGAGGGCGGCTGAGCGCCTCCACAACAGACGGAGAGCGCCTGCCTCTGATGGTGTCCCGGGCCGGGTGCTCGCCCTTTTGTTGGACCATTTGGGAGGGTGGCTTCGGGAGCTGCTCATTCAGTGCTTGTTGGCTGGACAGTTCTGCGGAAGGAAGGCCGCCCCCCGGCCTGCGCGTCCGCATATCGGCCCCTCGTGCTGCTGGACGACACCGGGAAGGTGCTTGAGGGGTTAGACAGGGTGTGGGGTTCCACAGGGGTCGGCCTTGGCCCACTCCTGTGGAACCTGGGCTACGACTGGGTGTTCCGCGGCGCACTCCCAATCGGAGCGTGCATTATATGCTACGCGGATGACACCCTAGTCATAGCCCGGGGGAAGGGAGAGTAGGGCAATATGGTGCGCCTGGCCACGACGGCCACAACCGTCGTGGTCGGGCGCATCCGGAGGCTGGGCCTCAAGGTGGCCCTCGATAAGACCATCTCTTCATTGCATAGGTTCGGCGGACGAGAGGAGATGTCTGGTCGTGTACCCAGTGTACCTCCCTATAAGGACGGAGCCCGGTAGCCATCTTTCGCTGGGGTGACCGCTGGGGGCGGCATGGTGATAGCTCAGCACGGTCCCATGCTGATACCTTGGGTACAGTACTTTTTTTGAGTGAAAGGCACCCTATGTCCTTGTCTGTACACTTGACAACTTGTATGTCAAATCTCATGCTAGTCAGTTGGGAAGTCAAGGTTTCCCGAAGAAAAAAGTTAAAGCAAACAAACTTAAATTCGTATTTATAATATTGGTAAGGGTTTTCAAATCGAGTCAGCGATTGTTAAGTAATACTGCGAGAATAATGTGAGAATTTAACAATAAATCTTAACTTTTAGTGAAAGAAACTGTCTTGATATAACCATAAAATTGATATAGAGCAAACATCCTAACGTTAGGTACATTTTATATATGAGATGAAAAATAATTTGTCATTCGAAAATCTGAATTTGTACAGCTACTGTTTTTCCACATGACATTAAATTAATTTAAAATGCGTGAAAAATATAATTTAATAAGGGGATTTCCACACATATATTTCACATACGTTTTAATAGAGTGGGTGGCTAAAACGTTTTTCGCAGGAATATCCAGCTGGTAGTCTTAAAGCAGGTTTTTAATTAACATATGTGAAATAACAGTGACGGAAAAATATAATCTGCCTACCACACGATTATATTAAAATTTCATGCTTAATCGTTAATTATCTATGATATTTCTAATAGTTGTATAAGATCTTAAAGCAGCTTTTTAATTCATACTTGTGAAATAACAACGATTGAGAAATATAATTTGACTGCTATATAATTATCATGTCTTATTACTATTATATTATTTATTTACATTTTCCAGTAGCTGCATTAAAGTTAATACTATGCCCAAGCTAAGCATGCCCCATCTCCACGACCAGGTCGATATTTGATATCAGTTTGATTGTGAACATCGTTGAGAGGCCTTGATTGAGTAACAGGCTGTGTTATTATTCCCAGTCTATTAGTTTAGTGTTAAACAAATATACTTCATTGTTATACACAATCCTCAGTACAATCACGATGACGGCATATTCGAATAATAAAAAAGACTTATTCCCAATTTTTGTTGCATAAAGGCATGACATAATAAAGAAAAGTAGAAAGGTTACAGATTACAGGTACATTTTAAAGGGAAAGCTATAACCATTTTTAATGCATTCCTTGATATTAAATTAATAGCTTTTAAGTCAGTTAAGTTTCTGCTTCTTAGAACTCAACACTGTGTAAGGTAATTTACAAGGTAGGTTTTTCTAAGTCTGCCTTGCTGTCTATAACACTCAAATTGAAAATCTGTTCATAAATACCTGTTGGTGTGTTCCAGCAGTTGCACTTGAGAGCCAGTCTCCTCTAGGCGTAGCGTGTTTATCATTTTAGATCGTTATTTAACATTAGGTGAGTTTGTAGTCAAAACTCTAAAGCGTGTACAGGAAAAATGCGAAAGGATGTTGCAAAAAGCACCCTGGGTATTGAAAACTAGCAAAATAAATAGGTAATGACATTCCCACAGTCAAACCTTGTACGGATATAAAAGAACCTTGACGTAGCCATTGTAAAGGCATGAAAAATTAAACAATGTTACGCAAAAGTCCGTATTATATGTACATGTAGAACACTGTCTGAATGTTTTTTTTTCAAGATAACATCAGAAACATGGGAGAAGCGCGAGCGTGTGCATATATTTTTGTGACTCTATTATCGTTCCAAGTCATCGCTGCCAAGGTGCGCTTTTCAATTGATATCTCTAATTTGTTTTGTTGCTAAATAATGGTGTTATCTAAGGGAAATTAATATTTAGAATAGATTCTAAGAATATCAATCTGATAATAACGTTATCAATGGGTAGAATTCGAATTTTGTATATTTTAATGAAAGGTAATATTTATCAGTAAACGTATTTTATTTTTTATTTCTTTTAATAATAATAACTTTTTTTTAGATAAAAAAAAAGAATTATGGGGAAATAGTTAGAAATATATTAATAAAAAAAAAACTTAATTTATTATAATGCTCATAGTTATTTGTGTAACTAATTTTTTTAACGAACTTTCATCAAAATATGTTTGCAACTCTATAATTTTAAGACAATGGGGTTTACACTTGTCTTTATCTGGCCCGGCATTAATATGTTTACTGAAAACAAATTGCTAAAAATCAAAGAAACAATTTTCATAGCAAAGTTTATATATTTATAATTATAGAGAATAATAAATTTAAATTAATATTAGTTTGAATTAATTTTCGTTTGGAGAGCATCTTCTGTAAAATAACATTTTAATTCGTTAACTTATACGATTTTCTTTTGTAGACATTAAAGTAAATATTTTTAATATCTTATATATCATACTTGATGTTTTATTAAATTGTATACTTTATGATAGTAGCATCTATCTGCCAGTGACTTCTCACGTGTTCTTTAGCATAACTTCCCATGTACAAAATTTAATTAAAATTGTTATTTCATTGATTGAGATTATCAAATATGTTTCTTTTTAATAACTTTTTAAGGCTTTTGTAGTGTTATTGATATTTTTTTTAAATAGTAAGCTTGCTAAATTCATCGGGTGGTTGGCACTTAAATGCCAATACTTCTGTAGGGTTCCGAGCGATAGATATCCAACTTGAGGGTGATAGTTATCCAGGTAAGTTTAGAAAAAGCTGTTACACCGTGCCATGGTTTTATCACGATGGTTTTTTATACCAAAAGCTGCGGCTAAATCGCAAGGATTTGAACTTACGTCGATCACCGCGGTGTCCGACTACGCTAGACACTGGTTATATCATATCATTTCAAGGCCTCAATAAAAATAAAAAAAACATTTATACGTTTCATTATAGTCACATGGACAGACATCTTGTTTAAAGTACTTGGTTTGATTTTAAAGCGTATGTTGTTTCTCTATGTTCTTTCAGCCGTTCTTCGGTTTGGGTTTGTGGTGCGGCTTCCTCTGTGATGATTACGATTCCAGTGAGGAGTACGACTACGGTTTGTGCGATGGATGCCCCAAGAACCCTCAACAGAGCCCGCCAACATCACCGGTTTCTCCACAAGCTCAACCGGGACAAATGAGCGTTGTTATACGTCAGTACCTTACATGTATATATATTGTTATACTAGCTGACCCGGCGAACTTCGTACGCCGCCTAAAAGTGGATTCTTTAATTTTTATTTTTAATACTTATTCTGCTATTTTGGACGCTATATAATGTTAAATGTCACCATCGTATAAATATTAACATTAATATTTATACGATACTAATGTCACTCGATTGTTTTGCCTTCCCGGAACCTCTCCACTAACACTTAAGCTTTATAGTTATGGTATTAAAGTTCAAATTGACTTTTAAGTATTATTACGAATCGTTTATATGGGAGTATAGAAAAGTGTTGTTTTTAGACTTTTTCAGACAATTTTTAAAATTTTTCTCTCCGTAATAACCATCCTCGTACTTCTAGGAATATTCTAAAAAAAGAATTAGCGAAATCGGTTCAGCTGCTCACGAGATTTGCGCTTAGGAACACACATTCAGCGATTCATTTTTATATTATAGATGTTTTGATTTATATGTAACACACCACCCCGGCTTTGCATAGGTGTGATAATGAAGAAAATGAGACCATTTCTTCTCTTTACAATACGAATATGTATTGAAATCAAACAAACAAGAATTTAATGTCATTATTAATTCTGTTAATAATTTTGTAGATCCTTCTACTATCTTTTGTCTCACTTAATTTCTGTATGCAGATATTTTAACTTACATTTTTCACTTTATCCTATGATTTTTGAAACGATGATGGCTCAGTTGGTAGCGTGTTCTTACACAGTGTCGAAGGACGTAGGTTCGAATCCTAGCAACTTAGTCGGAGCCTTCGGTGAAGGAAAATATCGTGATGAAACCATAGCATGGTGTAAGGCGTTTCTAAGTCCGTCTGGCTAGCTACCACCCTCAAGTTGAAAATCTGTCGCCAAGCACCTGTTCGTGTTATCCGGCAGGTACACTTGAGAGCCAGTCTCCCTCTAGGTTTAGCGTGACTACCATCTAAGACCACATCATCATTTAACATCAGATAAGATTGTGGTCAAACGCTAAACTATAAAGTAAAAATATATATATTTTTTTTTAATTTTCTTTTATAGCAACCTTGTCCTCACAATTACAAATGCAACAAAAAAAGAATTACTGAAATAAGTGCATCCGTTCTAAAGCGATACGCCTACATACAATTGGCAATTGTTTATTTGTAAATAGATTTATATCCGATTTGTAATTGATTTCATAATATTTCTACAACTGCATGAAGAATAAATAATCAAAGTTCCGAAAGAGCTGTCTCTATTGAATATTGAAATATGAAGCCTTTTTTCTGTTTTCAAGTATTATAAGAAGAATCTAGTTTTTAATAACAACAAACATGGAAAAAATCCCAAAAAAAAATATGTTTCTACAAGGCACATAGTGTTCAGAGAGAAAAATCACAAAAAAAAGGTCACTCAGCTGTAGGTGAATTCCACATATTTTATTTTTATTAGGGAACTAGGGACTCTTAGAAATATGAGACCCATAAGATACTATACTACTTCTGCTAAGTACCTAATCTAACCTTGAATTCGGCACTTGCAATGAAGGTGGAGGAAGCAAGGTAATAATCCTTGCATATGAGTATTAGCTGGCCCTAGTCATAAAAGCGAATTGTGATAATAGTCCAAATGCTTACAGAGACTACGGTACTTTTAAAAATAAGTATAACATTCCAATTTACAAATTCCTGATTGACTTTCGACATAGAAATAGATATATGAGAGCGCCGGAGGCCCACATATATTAAAAGGCCGGCAACGCACTTGCGACTCCCCTGGTGTTGCTAGTGTCTATGGACGGCGGTGATCACTTACCATCAGATGACCCACCTGTTCGTTTGCTCCCTATAATTTAAAAAACAAAAAAATAGTTATACATGTTCATAAAAGGAGGAAAAAAAAGTAGTTTAAATTTCTTGGTTCTTAGTAGTATCTATTTCAACAATACACATATATTACAGCTCCAGCGAACGGAATCAATCTTACAATGTCCAATGCGAATGGTTCGTGGTTATTGAATTTGTTGCCATGGGGCACGTCGGGTACGGCTCCTGCTGCTACTCCTGCGCAAGCACCAGCTGCAACGACCGCACCAGCTGCGGCCGCACCAACCGCACCTGCTGCGGCAGCCACAACCGCTGCCACTACAGCGGCCGCGGCGGCTGCGACGACCGCTGCTACTACTGCCGCTGCCACAACCGCTGCTGCTGGAAAATAAAAAACACCTACGACTTTAGACTTATTTATATATAATTTTCTTATTGCAATATATATTCTAAGGTGTGTTTTAGTAATTTGTTAGTTATGTTCGTATTTTTATTTTTAATTCAAGTAACAAAACAATGTATTCAAAATATACATTTTTCTCTTGGACTATTCTGTATTATAATATTATATATCAGTAGATATTTTAAATACAATCGTATACTTTGCATAAAATATGTAATCGTTCTACTGTTTTTATTAAATAATTTGAGTTCAAATGTTTCCTTATTCCTACGTATGTTACTTACGTTTCCCAAATAATCAAATTTACTATAATAGTTTGCAAAATATTATAATATCAATTGTGAAGTTTTTGGTATAATCTTAGTATATACTAAGATAATGTATAATGTAATCTTACGTTAGTCGAGTTTATATTATGACGGTATTGTGAGTAATACGGTTGTTGTGTAGAAGTGAGGTACATTTATCTGTATAAACAGTCATAAGTTTTTATTATAGGTTAGTAGTATAACCTACACTTGACTATATTTCATTTAAGGCATTTCTATATTGTTTATATTATTATCTATTTATGTATAATATTGAACAATATATAAACTTATTTATTTAGCTGCAATTATTAATATGCTTCTTTAGAATTCCGACTCTATTGTGGCTGAATTTCATTCTGTTGTTGTGAAGCAGGCGGATCGAATCAATTGCTGAGTGAGAACTTCTTATTAAATGCGTTCTAAACTCGAAATATAATCGAAATTTGTGCCTAATTTGTTTTTATATTATATATAACAACAAAAGGAGGAATTGCATTCTGTGAATTTATTTATTAGAATAGATATTACAGTTCTAGATAATTTTGATTCAATTTCTCTTAGTTACGTTAAAGAGAAATTTCATACAGAAAGTTTTCGTTCGTTTCGTTTAAATTCGTTTATATAATTATGTTTTAATTTATATGAATACTTATATTAAAATATTCATTGTTAGAATATTACATGTGGCAGAGAGATTTAACGCCAATGTTAAGATGGATGTGTGGTGTAACAAGAATGGATAAGATTAAGAATGAGTATATCAGAGGAAATTTCAAAATAGCACCAGTGACAGAGAAGTTGATGAGTTATAGGTTAGCATGGTACGGGCGTATTGTAAGAAGAGATGGAAGTCATGTAACAAGAAAAGTTCTGAGTTTAAAAATGGATAGATATATGAGAAGAGGAGGACCGAGAAAGGTGTGAATGGATTGTGTGAAAAATGATATGTGTATAAAAGGTGTGAATACTGAGATGATATCTGACAGGGGAGAGTAGAAAAAGCAAAAAAGTGTTGTGCCGATCCTACTTAGGTGAGATGAGGGTAAGCTGATGATGATGTGTATAGTTCGAAAAATTGATCCCGATTTATTAAATACTCTGATAAACGCTATCGCCAAATTAAAAAAACTTACCGAAGAATAGCTCTAAATTGAAAACGAATGATAAAATGAAGCCAAAATGTTTGTTTCTTATTACTCATAGAACTCGGATCACTTACAAGGGGATGCAATGTGCTTATTACTTAAGGATTATAAAATTCTAAGCAATTTAGACACATCTATATCCGATCCTGGCGTTGATCTGCGCTCGCAGACTTCTAAGTTTGTACTTACTTGGAGTTAGGCGAAGAGTGTCGTTTCTGCCCTCTGCCCCGACAGTTTGGGGATATAGGATCTCCAGAGAGACTTATCCGATCCATTTATTAGCACATAGGTGTTCACATTCATTGAAAGAAGCTTCGTAAATCTCTTTACACTAAGACTTTTTGCAGCGACTAATGTTTTATCTATTATATCTTTCTATTATATTAGTTGAAATTATAAGATGTAAAAGCAATTTTGATTTAAATTAAATCCCAAACAAAACATACATTTTTAATGAATTAGGCATTACACCATTTTGGTCGAAACGAGTTTGCAGATGACTCTATATTTTTTAGTAATTAGTACAATGTAAAAAAGTGTTACTGTGTGTTGTCCTTAAGAGTTATACATGCACCATTTTGCGTATTTTTCCTTAAGTATATCTAAAATATTTAATTCCGTAGTAGGTAGATACATTATTCTGTTGTATCTCAGAAGCTTCCTCCAGCGTTACCAATGTAAGCGTTCAGAAAATATTTATGCAGTTTGATTACAATCCATCGTTTTATCTCTACATTCTATAACTAATATATGAGTATACTATACATTTAAACCTTCAGTAAGATATTCTCCATATAAAATACTTATCATAATCCATTGCGTAGTTTACAAAAACTAACGGAACACACAAATACACATTAAAAGCAACTTTGTTTTATAATTTTTTAACACAGATACAAATAGATAGAATTTGAAAGTAAACGTTTTTTCAAACCATAAGAAATATATAAAAACAATAAAGCTTGTATATTTTGAGATTACCCGCTTAGAGTAAAGCTAAATAATCTATTACCTTTTCCTTTATCAAAAGCTTATGTTGTATGTAGGATTCCATGTACACTGACCGTCTCTACAGCATTTGATATCAATAACGTACTAGCGAAACGTTTTCAGAATAATTTAGAGTTGTTTCCAGTTTTTTCGAGAAATAGTGGAAATGCGAATATAAACTCTACTAAGCAGCACCTGAACTAATGATCTAGAAGTGATATAAATTGTACCTTAGTCCTAGTTCATGTTACAGCGTAATCAATGATTATAAATTAAATTAATAAGTCGATTCCTGTAGCAATGTTTTTGTAATACGGTCCCGTGTTACGCAAAAATTAGCGCGCGATATAAGTATGAAAGACGATATGTTTCATAACTTGATACATCCATAAAGATGGCTAACGTGCGAGTGTTTTTGTATATTTTTGTGATTTTTATATTGTTACAATTAATTGCTGGAAAGGTACTTATTTACTATACATTATTAAACGCACGAATGTGTTATATATATTTAAACAATAAAAATATACTAAAAAATATAACATAATTACATAAAGTTACTTCTATTTATGATTATATATGTTTTTATGAAAATTTAGTATCAAAATTGTACAGAATTTAATGAGATAAAAAAATTATTCACCGAAATATAAGTGATTGTAATTGAGTCTACATTAAAATGTATTACGAGTGAAGTTAATAAAAGTTAAAAATTTAGGCTTCATGTAAGATAAAGAAAAAAAACTTCTTTATGAGTAAGCTTTATTAATTTTTTTTATTGAATTTAACAACGAATCATTACACGAATGATGCTATGATTTAAGAATTGTAGATCTATCTTAACTCTGCCCTCCAAATACATTCTTAATAATTTAATGTATGTCCACAAGAAGACCTAGATTTCGTAAAAGACCGGCATAATTTAAACAATAGAAAATCAAATTCAAAAATACTTTATTGAGTTTAGGCCCTGAGAAGGCGCTTATGAACGTCAAAGTTACCACCGGTTCGGACAAACAACCCAGTCATCGAGAAGAACCGGCAAGAAACTCGATCTGATTTATCTTTTCATTAACATATTATAACTCATATTTTTAAAACATAGTTATAAATAATTACATTCGGTTTTGGTGGATGCACAGAGAGGGCGTCATTTCCAGACGTCACCGTCGTTCACATATTGATCCACCCTGTAATAGCCTTTAGATTTTAAAACCTGCTTGACATGGTGCTTGACATTAGTATCCGGCAAATCGGTAACGTGTTTTGGAATTTTGTTATAAAACCTAACACTATTACCTAAAAAACTGCTACCAGTCCTAGTGAGCCTAAAACATGGAATGACCAATTTGTTATTATTTCTTGTATTTGGATTATGCCAGTCCTTTACGAATCTAGCTTATCTAAGTTTTTGCGGACGTACATTAGATTAGAAACTGTGACAAACCGGTCATCCCATGTTTAGGTTCAGTAAAACTTAGTAACAGTTTTTTAGGTAATAGCGTTGTGTTTCACATCAAAGTTTCAAAGCATATTATTATCAATTTATCGGACTGTAAGATTAAGCGCCATGTCAAGCGATTTAGCGACACTAATGTCAAAAGGCTATTATAGGGTGGATAAATATGTGAACGATTCTTTCTGTGCATTCTATAAAAACGATTGTAACTTTAATGTGTTATTTTAAATATATATGTATCTTAAAAAGTGAGCCTGATCGAGTATCTTGCCGCTTCTTTTCGATAACCGAATTGTTTTCTGAACCGGTGGTAGGTTTTCCGTTCAAAAGCGCCGTCTTAGGGCCTAAATTGGATAAAGTGTTTTTGATTTGGATTCGAATTCCTTATACGACTATTATTACATTTGTGATCTACAAATCAGTTGTTAATTTTAAAGTAACTTTGTCTATGCTAATTTATGTTTTGTAAAATCCTCCACGGCATATGATCCCTAGTTTTTTTTATATTATAGGGGGCAAAGAACAGGTGTGTCACCTGATGGTAAGAGGTCACCGCCGTCCATAGACACTAGCAACACCAGGAGAGTCGCAAGTGCGTTGCCGGCCTTTTAATATATGTGGGCCTCCGGCGCTCTCACTGACCGAACGAAACGCAACAGTGCAAGCACTGTTACTTCACGTCGGTTTTCTGTGAGAGGGTGATACTACCCCGGGCGAGCCGACCCATTCATGCCGTAACCAGTAATAGCTTCAGCGTAGCTCTACCACCTACGCACCTAGTGCGTGAGCTATTTGTTAAGAGTAAAATAAATTGTGCTTAAAAGATATTAGCAATATATAATACGTATTTACTTCAGCCCATATTTGAAGAAATATTCTGTGGCTTTATTTGCGACGATGACTCGACGAACCCCGATGATGATGATGATTTTTGCGAATGCGGTCCGCGTCCTGGAAGAATCCCCGGTAACATGCGTGTGGCGATAGGTACGTATATCATTTGATAGTATATAATTATTCATTTACAACTAACTATTTAACACTTCTTGCTTTGATATAGTATTTATTTTTACTTTAAAATTACCTTGACAAATTTCACTCGAGCGTGCAATATACACTTATAAATTACATTCGAGTGTACGTATGTGATTTCAATGTAATACATTCTTAAGCTCAAATGGTTATATTATAAAATCCCAAATACGCGTTTATAAATTTTTTGTTCATCTGTTTGCTTGTCCGTTCTAATCTCAGAGTCCTCAGGTAGAAGGCTCTTCTGAGAATTACCAATGGTATTATTTTATGCTTTTCTTCATAACGTTAAATCAGTAGTAATAAATATAAAATTTGAAAAATTTTGAAATTAAGAATCAAATGAAATGAGAACTTTTTATAGACTCTAATAGTGATTGGAATAATATACGCTAGAAAATGTTACGTAAATCATTATATGAATTAAAAAGTAATAAACAAATTATATTAAAAAAAAATTATAATCACCATTTTAAATAATCGAACTAAATGATAGACAATATTTTTTAAATGGAATGCGCATGCCCTGGAAATGTAAAATTCACTGATTTATAATTAACTAGCAGGCCCCGCGGACGATGTCCTGCCCTGATAATAATAAATATATATTTATGTGCATGAAATGCTTAAGCTAAGTGATATATTTAATTTGATAAAGATTAATAGTGTATCCGTCTAAATAGCCTTCCAATTACCTCATGCATAGTGATATACTTCTCTTTTATAGGTCTATAAAAAAGTCTGCGAGGGCACATACTTGTTTTTTAAAGATAGTTTACTATACCCATTTATCTTCTAAAAAATGGCCACATAAAATGAGGTAATTAATTGGAAGGCTATTTAGACGGATACAGTATTAATCCTTATCAAGCTACCTTAAGCATTTGATGCAGATAAGTATATATTTTTTATTATCAAGGCAGAACAACGCGCGCCGGACTTGTTAGTTTCAAATTTCGGTTTCAAAAAGATTTCGGTATCATACATAGGTAAACAGATACAAATGACACTAATACAAGCGTGTTTTTTTTTAATTGTAAAGTGAGTGCACTACGCCTCATGGTACAAGCGCAGTATAATCCGATAACAACGATGACTACCGAGAGGTAAACTACCCACCGCTAGTCATGCTGTCTTGCTGTCTTTCCACTATCATGCCGGCCGGTCTTTATCTTTTACTTTAGGAATGAGAGTTTAACGCACAGCACAGTTTACCACATTTAATATACACCAAACTAGATGTCGCCCGCAGCTCCGCATGCGTTTTTTTTTATAATTGTAAATTACTTCTTATAAGATCAGCTATCGGTCAGTGAAAGTCCCATGAAAATAGGTCCAATCGTTTTAGAAATAGTACTACAGACGAAGCCACGGATGATAGCTAGTCTAAAATAAAGTAACCTATATCACCCGCTGTAATTTTAACTATCTGTCAGTGAAATTTCTGTCAAAATCGGTCCAGCCGTTTCGGAGATTACCCGGAACAAACAGACAGACGGACTGATAGACAACGATTTTAAAAATTGTATTTTTGCTATCACTATCGTGTATACGTTCATATCCAATCAGTAAAAAGTCGTTATTTTGATATTACATACAGACACTTCATTTTTATTTTAGGTATAGATAAAAACCTTACTGTGTTGTATTTCGTGGTATAATAGATTTCTTTCCTGAATTTCATTATAACATGTACATCTATTGAAGAGCTTCTTAGGGATCAAACACATACATTTAACACTTAACACTTAAAGTTTTATGTAGTTTTATGTTTATTAATATATTTCTATTTCACTCTTACATAAAATACTAAATATGTAATGGACATTTTTGGGCAAATGTCAATCAAATAAATATTGAGCCAAGACATTAGTTAACGTTATGACATACCAAACTGAACACATCAAAATTGATTAAAAAAACCATAAATTACATTTGTATGATGTTTATAAACAATTTAAAAAAAGTGTGTGTGTGTGTGTGTACTTACGTACACGCGTTAGAAGTTATACTTCTTTGGCGTAACAAGATAAAAAATCTTTTACAAAAATTTTTATCTTTCGCCTTATTCTACGTTTCTAGAAAAAATGACACTAACAATAGAAAAAAAGGTATTTAATACATACATACTTTTTTTGAATAAAATGTTGACTATAGCCAACTTCAGGGTGTCGGTTTTTCGTGACGGTGTGCGCGCGTATAGTAAAAATTTACTCTCATCATTTTTCCCTAACGCGCCAAGAGAAGTATAACTTCAAAAAAAATATATTTGTTTCAGCTCCTACGACTGGATTTAATATGGTCATGGGGAGTAACAACGGAACGTGGCAAATGATTGTATCGCCTTGGAATGCGACATCAACAGGTACACCAGTTGGTTGACGTATTGCTTATATGAATATAGATAATATAATATATAACACTCATTTAAAAAACAATTTAAACTATGTAAATTTATAATTTAATTTCATTTATAATAATTATCTAATTACACAAATAAATTAAATTCTTTTTTATTTTAATATGTTTATTGACATATATTATTTATGTATGCTTAATTTATAGGAATATCCGACTATTATATGTCTGTGAGTGTGTGTGTGTGTATGTATGTATATATTCGTTTATGAGTGTGTTAATTATTGGAATAATTGTACACTCTGAATACCCCCCATTCTACTCCATGGAACATATCCATCTAAAGGTTGCTTGGAAGAGATTGCTATTGGCAAAAAGGCTTGTGTACTAATCACATAATTGTAATGTTTTATACTGTTTATTTGAAATCTTATATAATAAAGATTAAATAAATAAATAAACTAAAGTAAAATTGCAAAAACATTGTTTTATTTGCATAATTCATCAAAAACAAAGAAACTGTGTAAGTATTGTTTGTTACACAACGACTTATATTTTGCTGCGTGTATTTTCTAATTTGTGATATCTTGTGAGGTATTGCATTGTATTAGCTATATAGTAAATTGCTAGCCAAGCCGCGGACAAAAGCTAGTTTTTTATTAACATTTTTTTTATATTTTTTATACGTAAACGTTTTGACCACAATCTCATCTGATATTAAATGATGATGTGGTCTAAGATGGTAAGTCACGCTTAACCTAGAGGGAGACTGGTTTTCAAGTGCAGCTGCCGGAACACACCAATAGGTGCTTGGCGACAGACTTTCAACTTGAGGATGGTAGCTAGCTAGACGGACTTAGAAAAGGCCCTACCATCATGCTATGGCTTTATCACGATGTTTTCCTTCACCTAAAACTCCGACTCAGTTGCTAGGATTCGAACCTACGTCCTTCGACGCTGTGTCCGAAGCACACTAACAACTGAGCCATTATCGCTTCATCGCTTATAAAAAATTACCTGCTCGTCTCGGTTTCGCACGAAGAATTGAGAACAAATCTTACTTTTACTGTACGATAATGTAACAAACTTGAATGACAACTAAACGCAGTCCATTAATTCTTACAATATTTCTGAAGATCCCTCTACTGTCTTCTATCTCACTCTCTTTATGGAGGTTCTTTTAACGTTTTCTTTCATACAAACCTTATTCTGACAATTACAAACCACACAAAATAATTCGCCAGCTGTTCTGAAGTATTGTGCTTTATATAGATAACAATTGTTAATTGAATTTACTATGTTATATAAATCTTATATATAAAATTCTCGAGTCACAATGTTAGTTACAATAACCCTCTGAAACGGTTTGACCGATTTTTATAAAATGTTATATGCATATTCAGTAGGTCTGAGAATCGGCTACTATCTATATATCTATATTTCATACCCCTAAGTGATAAGGATTGTCCACCCCTAAATTTTTTTTTTTGGGACAATTTTTTTTTATAATGAGGCATTGAAAAATACATACAACCCTAAATTTTCAACCACCAACCCCTATTTTTTAATAGTCATTTTAATAATTAATCATTTCTCATCCCATTCGATAACTGATCAATTATCACTTGGTAAGTTATCTCAGAGAGAGAGAGCCAATTAAAACTAAGTCGTAGTCTTTTCTGTGAATGTTATTCAAACTATTTCGATTTTTTTTCTACACTAGAAAATTCTCTAGAAACAATTTATATGGCATAACAACGTTTGCCGGGTACCAGCTAGTTATATATATAGAAATTTATATAACACTTTAAATGTATTCTGAACGGTATCCTAAATAAAGGTAATAAGAATACCAAATAATATAAACAGGTCCGTTGAAATACACAACGTTACTTCAACGTTACTTGGTAACCGTTGATGCCCCCTTAGGCTCTTCGGACCACTGCTTGATCCGGAGTAGTGTGTCTCTCTCGCGCCCGTTGCGCCCACAGTTAGCGGGCAGCCGCCGAGTTTGGCACTATAGGTCGGCTGATTGGGATAGTATGCGATCTTTCTTCGCATCCTTCCCCTGGGGGCAAATTTGCTTTTCACTGGATGATCTTGACGCTGTCGCCAATGCCGTAACCGACGTCATACTACAGGGGATGGACTTATTTATCCCTAATTCTGTGGTGCCCGTCGGAGGCAAAACTCAACCTTGGTTTGGTCACTCCTGCAGAATGGCCAAACGCCGGAAGCAAAAATGCTACCAAGCCTGGGTTGACGCGTTGGCGTCTAAGGATGTAAACACCAGTGCTCTTAAAAAGGAGTATAACATTGCCTCTAGGTTTTACAAAAGAGCAATAGCCTCAGCAAAGTCCACCTTCATTGGTAGAATTGGTGAGAGACTGGTTCGTCTTCCTTCTGGAACTCGGGCATTCTGGTCTCTCGCCAAAGCTGCCTTAGGAAACTTCAGTCGGCCATCGTTCCCACTACTGCGGAAAGAAGACGACTCGTTGGCCTACGACGCTGAAGATAAAGCCGAACTTCTGGGCTGCCTTTTTGCGTCGAACTCGACTCTAGATGACAAGGGGAAATCACCGCCGATCATAGCGCGTTGCCAAAGCTGTATGCCTAATGTGCAGTTTTTGCAAAAACTTATACGCAAAAAGCTCTTCTCCTTAGACATCAACAAGTCGAGTGGACCCGACGGGATTCCCGCAATCGTGCTAAGGACATGTGCTCCAGAACTGACCCCAGTTCTTGCTCGTCTCTTTCGGCACTCCTATTCCACAGGCGTTGTGCCAGTATCTTGGAAGTCTGCTTATGTGCACCCGATCCCCAAAAAAGGTGACCACTCAGAGCCGTCGAACTATCGACCAATAGCCATCACTTCATTGCTTTCCAAAATAATGGAGTCCATTATTAACTGCCGGCTCTTGAAGTACCTAGAGGATAACCAGCTTATTAGCGACCGCCAATATGGCTTTCGCCAATGTCGCTCAGCTGGTGACCTTCTAGCCTTCCTGACACATCGGTGGGCGGAGGCAGTCGAAAGCAAGGGGGAGGCCATGGCCGTAAGTTTAGACGTAGCGAAGGCTTTTGATCGGGTTTGGCACAAGGCACTTCTTTCGAAGCTTACTTCCTTTGGACTTTTCGGAAACTTATGCAATTGGTTGTCCAGCTTCCTCACAGGCCGTAGCATAAAAGTCTTAGTCGACGGTGCATGCTGTGATTTGAAGCCCGTGAATGCTGGCGTCCCACAAGGCTGTGCACTATCACCTACTCTCTTTCTTCTGCATATCAATGATATGTTGCAAGTAAGCAACATTCATTGCTATGCGGACGATAGTACTGGGGATGCTCTATACACTGGTCGTGCTAATATTTCCCGGGAACGCGTCGTCGAGTGCCGGAACCAGCTTGTGTCTGAAGTGGAGACCTCACTCGAGCTCGTTTCGCATTGGGGTAGACAGAACATGGTCCTTTTTAATCCCACTAAGACACAAGCTTGCGCCTTTACCGCAAAAAAGACAAAATTTGACGCAATGCCTAGCTTTCAGGGAGTCCCCTTAGTCGCCAAGCCCAGTATTGGTGTTCTCGGCGTTGATATATCGAATGACGTTCAGTTCGGTGGCCATTTGGTTAGCAAAGCAAAACTAGCCTCCAAAAAACTAGGTGTCCTTAATAGGGCAAGACAGTATTTCAAACCAGAACATCGTTTGTTACTTTATAAGGCGCAAGTTCGCCCACACATGGAATACTGTTCTCACCTTTGGGCTGGAGCGCCTCAATATCAGCTGCTTCTCTTTGACCGCATCCAGCGTAGAGCGGTTCGAATCGTCGGCGACGAAGTTATATCCGATCGGCTCAACTCATTGGCATTGCGTCGGGACATCGCGTCTCTTTGCGTCCTTTATCGTGTCTACCATGGTGAGTGTTCCGAGGAGTTGTTTGGACTGATACCCGCTGCTACATTCCACTATCGTACAACCCGCCTGAAACTGAAATTTCATTCACACCACCTTGATGAGTGGAGGTCTTCAACGGTGAGGTTCTCAAGATCATTTCTGCCTCGAACTTCGACCTTGTGGAATCGACTTCCAGCGGCTGTGTTTCCAAACCATTACGAGTTACAAACCTTCAAGAAACGAGCGTACACTTATTTAAAAGGCCGGCAACGCACTTGCGACTCCCCTGATGTTGCTAGTGTCTATGGACGGCGGTGATCACTTACCATCAGGTGACCCACCTGTTCGTTTGCCCCCTATAACATAAAAAAAAAAAAAAAAAACACATATCACTTAGAATAATATTTGTAGCTAATCGAGCGTATAATTTAATTATACATTACCTAATATACATAAAATATTAATGATGTGTACAGCACGTTATCAAGGGAAAACGTAAATCACAGTGATACTGCAATGAATTAGTTAGTGCAACAGTAGCGGATATGTTAAACTGCGTTGTTATTGCGGAAAAACATTATTATGAAAGAATCGTTTTCATAAAGCAACTACTGCATTGTTCGCCTTGAATCATTTTTGTGGAAACAGATATCTATTCATTCATCACCTTTTTATATGCCTTCTTGTGGTAAAATGCGCGCCGCTTCAATGCCGTGCGATACCGATCACCGATTGAATGGAGGTTTTCACTAACATTATGTATACACAGATGATGGGATTCTGAATCAATCCGTCACTCCTGATGAAAAGTGAATACTGTATAATAGTCACAAATATCCTTTGTGGTAGTCGGGCATAAGGGAGGCAGCCGAACCATGTCCTAAACGCAAATTGAGTCAAAGAAACTTGCTTAGGAATATTTGGTGGACCTATGCTGATATTGTTGACTAGAGACACTTGAGATCTAAAATAATTACTGCAGCGGTGTATTGTGAAGAATTGACAAATGACGACAAACAATGTTGCTGTCAGACAATCGAACCTTGTCAATTTCTCTAATCTACTCCTTTTTTACAAAGTCCCCTGTTAACACATCTGAGAACTTTCTGTCACTCACCATACCTTGCTCCCACTGATTTCTGTTTTTCGGAATTTACATATACGTTTTACAGGTGCAATCTGATGCATTGAAAACTCCTCACAAGAGTTTATAGATTCCCGTCCACAAGATTTTTATAGCAAAGGCATCAACGATATTACATTTAAATAGAAAATAAATAGTATTTTGATAATAATGGCCAGAACTTTGACTTAATTGCTTGTCAACAAAACAAAAAAAAAAAATTTTTTTTTATAGAACAACGATTTCATAGGCAAGAACGTAATAGCTTGAGTGATTAAAAAACGCTATCTATAGCCTCTTCGGCCTTTATAATTTTTTTATTGGTATAGATTATCAATCGTTGTGCGTAATGAATTGGTACTAAGAAATATTTAGAGTAGCCGTTATTCCCCACTTTTTGCCTACACAAGCATTATAATTATTATAAAAGGCCCGAGTATATTTGTGATATTAATTTTTTTGTTCTATCTTGTTATTATAATCATATATGTATACTTATTATGGAGAAATAGTGTGTTAAAGTATCTATATGGGTATATATTTACATATATCATTGAAGACAATTAGGCAAACTTGGACCGGCATTAAGGTTTACACATACTTCATTTTTTTATTACCATAGACTTAAATGGAATCATCATCATCATCATCATCTTACCCTTATACCACATAAGTAGGGTCGGTACAATAAGTTCTTCTTTTCCACTCTCCTCTGTCAGATGTCATCTCAGTATTCACACATTTTATACACATATCATTTTTCACACAATCCATCCACAACTTATTTGGTCTTCTTCTACCCCTATGTCCGTCCCACTTTCAAACTCAAAACTTTTTCTGTTCCATGACTTTCATCACTTCTCATAATATGCCCGTACCATGCAAATCTATTCTGGTGTTATTTTCAAACTTCCTCTGATATACTTATTCTTAATCTTATCCATTCTTGTTACACCACACATCCATCTTAACATTCGCATTTCTGCCACATGTAATCTTTTCTCATCCGTCTTTTTCGTAGCCCAGCACTCGGATTCAATTAACACGGCTGGTCTTATTATAGTTTTATACACCTCCTCCTTGAGTTTCAACGGCATTCGTGGGTCACAAACCGCCTCCAGACACCAAATCTCAATCCAAACCAAAAATCAATTTCTGATTATATACGAACGCATCACACATATTTGGCTTATTTTATTTTACTCGCGTGTGTTCTTGTCAGGATGAGGTTTGAATAAAAGAAAATGTTTATAAAATTCCAAAGCTAAAAATTGGGCTTAAATTCTCCATATAAAAAGTGAGAGAGTAAGACAAATGACAATTAGAATTTCAAAAATATTGTCAGAATTGAAAGAGCGAGGTTGAGTTGTTCAGTTCCCATGTTATTTAATTACATGGTCGTACTGTATAAGGACGGTTTGGTGTCATTTTCTTTGTTAGGGTATCCATGCGAAGCCGGGGTGAACAGCTAGCTTAATAATAATTTTGTGCTTTCAGAATATTGCTAGTAAATTAGAAACAAATAGTTTAGTCATGCCCATTTCTCTAACAAAACAAGGGTGCTTCCACTGTTGGCCTTCGATTCGAATGGTGTAGTTGGCGATAATGTTTACTGGTACACAAAACGTTACAACTGCGCTTGATTATGCATTAGTTTGCAGTAACCAGTTAACATTAGGTCGACCGTATGCTTGTCATCTACTTCACAACGTAAAAATTAGGTCGTTTTGTAAATACCAGAAAGAACCATCTGGAATTTTGTAATTTGCCGTCTTTAATTACAGCATTCTAAATTAAACGTAAACAGCTATAGTCCACGCCAAACTTTTTGACCGCTTTGAATATACCTATAATAATACATAGCAACGATAATTGAAGCACTGAAATCGATTAACTTTTACTATTGTGTTGCAACTATGTCGATTCATCGACATTCTACTTTCAGTATTACGTATTACTAAACACGCGAGAACGCAACACGCGATGTGAATCCAGAAACGATAGCAATGAGTTTGTTAAGTCATTTACAATAACTTTCTGTACGACAAGAAAATAATTCTATAAATAGTTTTAATTATTAATGTTTCATAGTCAATACGAAGATATAGGTTATTGTCACTTAGTGTCGGAATATTCCTTTTAAATGGTTGTGATTTTCTAAATGAATCTCATTTTGTATTGATAGAAAAGAAAGTTATGCCTCTTTATAATACATTAATTAATTGTATTTACAAAATTATATCTTACAAACCTTATTCTGTTAAAAAAACCTTTAAAAATGTTTTCGTTTTTTGTATAAGAGGGTCACCTCATACGTTGCCATTTAATTCTATAGATAAATAGATATGTAGCACTCGTTTAGAAATTAGATTTATGCTCATCAAAAAGCGATCAAAATTGAGGTATATCTTTGCTCAGTATTAAGTTTACAATTCAATTATTTATGTAAGTAAGGACGAAGTTTCCTTCAAAGACTAGCTAACGATTACGATTTTGTACACATAAGTTACAATATGAAAATTGATAAAACTAATGCTCGTTCAGTGTAATTATTTATTTTTTTGCAATGTTAATAATATTACTAAGGTTTTTTTTTATCAAAGGGCGTACCTCTATAATCATTACTATTTTCATTACATTCGGTGCGAGTGTGTACAAAGAAGTCATTACGCCCTAATTTTCGATTTATTAAGACCGTTACTATATACAATTTCTTTAGCAAATCTGCGGGCAAAAGTTAGTTATATATAGATTTATGATAAACTTTTATTACAGATACGCTAACAACTGCCTGAAACTTTACCCTCGTTTAATTATAACTAGCTATTACCCGCAGCTCCGCATCCGTTTTTTTATAATTGTAAATTACTTCTTATAAGATCAGCTATCTGTGAGTGAAAGTTCCGTGAAAAATGGTTCAAACGTTTTGCAGATAGTACTGCAAACGAAGCCACGGGTAAAAGTTAGTCCAAAATAAAAAAGCTTAAATTACTTTTTATAACGTTAGCTATCTGTCAGTGAAAGTCCCACGAAAATAGGTCCAATAGTTTTTGAGATAGTACTACAGACGAAGCCACGGATGACAGCTAGTTTAAAATAAAGTAGCCTATGTCACCCGCTGTAATTTTCAGTGAAATTTTTGTCAAAATCGGTCTAGCCGTTTCGGGGATAACCCGGAATAAATAGACAGACAGACCGACAAAAATTTTAAAAAATATATTTTTGTTATCAGTATTGTGTATACGTTCGTACCCAATCAGTAAAAAGTTATTTTTATACTACATACAGACACTTCATTTTTATTATATGTATAGATATAAAACATATTAACCAATTTGGAGATAAAGTTTTAGATTACTTAAAATTTCCAAACTAATTTTAATTGGCAGAGAATTAAGTTAAATAGTAACAGATATATCGAAATCAAAATATACACAAATGATCATCAGGACTATTTCCCTTGTAATACTTTTATTTATATAAAACAACAATGACACGACATTGTGTCCTCGAAAGATAAAAGCGGTACATACAAGCGTACCAGTTCGACTTGTACTGGACCGGCTCACCTTCCAGAATGCATGACGGTGTATCGCGTTGCTCGCCTGGATTTACCACAGAACTTTTGTCCATATGCCTACTAAAAATTCTTTAAGTATACTCATTATTTCTTAAGTATATTAGCACTAGCGGCTGCCCGCAACTTCGCTTGCGTTTGTATCTTTAGAAATGACGACACCACACGCGATCTTCGGGTAATTCTAGTGGT
Organism: Antheraea assamensis; assembly: GCA_035772565.1. Classification (NCBI taxonomy): domain Eukaryota; kingdom Metazoa; phylum Arthropoda; class Insecta; order Lepidoptera; family Saturniidae; genus Antheraea; species Antheraea assamensis. The sequence continues at coordinate 636,739 of JAQQSE010000002.1, forward strand.
TTATTCAGCGCACACCAATATAGCTGTCAAAAAGTTAGTTATGTTTTAGCCTATTTAAGCAATATGTGTATATATTGTATAGCCTATGAGTTCTTCTGTTGTATAAAGTATAATTACTGTGAAGATTTATCAAAGTCAGTTCAGTTATTTTTGCGTGAATTTTCTTAGTATCTTAGCGGATTCCCATTGTTTAAAACATAGTTTTAGATTTTGTGTCCAATTCTTAAGGTCGTGTTATTTATTTATTTTTAGCCAGTAATTATTATTTTCATATTATTCTATAAGTTGTGTCCGTAATAAAAATACACATATTACGGATTGTCGTCAGTAACATAAAAATAAATTAAATTTATTTGTCTATAATTGAATACAGCAACCGATTGAATGCTGTATTGGTCCATTGACACTCCACTTATATAAAGGTCGATCACATATCTAAGACAGAGAAAATTAAATAATAATTATTAAAAAAATTTACATACAAGTTTTTCGACGTAATATTGCCATCAAATCCAATAAAAAATATCAGCTATCCGATATACCGTTTGTATGTATCTACTAAAATACCTTTTTGAGGGACTTATATAGAAAAAAATTACCTATCCGCTCAATTGTTCCTTATTCTTCATAGAATAATATCAATAGAGTTCATCTAGAACTTTTATCGATTGAATCGCATAAAAAGATAATCATAATGGATTTGCTTTAACCCTTAATAAACTAGAGTTTCAATTTTGATACCAATCTTTTAAACCGAATGTTTACATTACTATTAGTTTTTTTTTTTTATAGGTTGGCTGTACGTATTTTACTGTTGTATAATATTCTTTCCAACGAAATTTAAAAAAATATTGTGATTGTTTTAGGTATTTTTCCCTTCATCTAGATCCTCAAGCAAACACAGTAATATTAAAAATAAATCACTTTCGTAAATCAGGCTGCTAAGGGTTAAACTTCATTTTATCTTTGGTATAGCCGTCCTATGATATTCGACGTCCGTAGACAATGCCACGAACTTCATGCATAATAATTTGTAAATAGAAAAGTACAATGGAAAGGTTATAATAACACACCACGGTTAAAAGATATGGTGTCGTCACAAAACGACGCGCAGACATATCGTCCTAAATTTACGAATAGTTTGCAAGGGCTACCGAAAGCGAGTGGCGAACGGGCTCAGCTAACGACATTAGTCCCTGAATGTATTCTGAAACTCCGTTTTGCTATTCTAAAAGAGTGAACACTGATAGGGAAGACAACAACACATGACATGCTTTTTATCCCTCAAATGTAGATTTCATCAGCTGACAAGCAACATGGTTTATTGGATCCAATGCTCATAATATCGAGAAGAGCTAGAAACTTATGTATATGGGCGCAAAATACGAGATGAACCGAACTGTTATAGCCGTTAAAGAAGAACACCTTAATAACATCCTAGAGGTAAATCGTATAAATAAAGGTCTTGTTTATAAGACCGTTGTAAAACCAGTATTTATACGGTGTACGGTGTAGTGCTAAGGGATATGATCACAGAGACAGGATGAAGTGGGGAAGACAAGTACGAAAGGCTGATCCCACTACCATATGGGACAAATAGTTACGAAGAGAAAGAGAGATGTATCGCAATATTTGGCTATATTAGTTACTAAAGCAACATTACTAATAATTGCCATCCCTAAAAAAGGCTTGCTCTTTAAGAATCATATAGTACACTAAGAATTGTCTACGATTTCCTATGCCTTAATTGCAAAATCAAAAATTAATGACAACAAAATATTCGGTGTCGCTCAAGAATCACATAACATAGTACTAAAAAATTTTTTGAATCAAAACTATAGCCTCGGAAATTATGCTTCTCATAAACAAACAAACTTTCCACTTAATAATAATAGTGTAAATTTAGTTCTGTGGTTTAGAATTGTTCTATCACTGAAAGTTCTTGGTAGGGAATTTTACCAGCTAGTAAACATATTAAAGATAACCTTTCTCCATATTCTAACAGCCGTACCTGAATGTAGAAATAAAGAGCTAGTCTTCATGATTACATTTAATATTATTGTGGTCATATGACAACATTTTTATAGCAATAAAAAGTATGAACTCTTGCAGAATAAATTAAACACGCTGTATTAGTTTACCCATGAACAAATCTTGTTTTTAAATTTACTTGAAGTAGATATATATGTATGTGACAGGTGACGTAATTTCCCAGAATGTTATAGTATATAGCAATATGAGAGAAATCGACTCGAGAGGTCGTATACCTGACTCAAAATCAATACAAATATTTATTCAATTACAAAATTACGTGGACTATCATAAATTAATCGCTTCTTCTCTGAATATTATCATATGTAATAGAAACCAAAGTAATTAAAGACTTTTACATTTGTATAAAAAAGCGAGTAAAATCTAATTAGACATATACGGTTAAAAGTTCCTTATCCTAAGCTAAGCAGGGTGGGTCTGTAAAAGATGTTTTTATTGTCTACTATTCATAACTTTCATAAACTAGGTACTATTTGTCATAAATTCCATACAAACTTTATACAATCTTCCTCTACTCCTATATCCACCCAATTTACATCGCTCCCGATGATATACCCGTACCATACTAACATAATATTACTTCTCAATTTCTCTGCCCTTTGGTTCTAATTTCATACTTTCTCTAAAATTAACTATGCCTGTTGCATCACACGTCCAACTCAAATGTCGCAATATATTGTGCTCGTGTTACAATACCTTTTATATATAAAAAAAATGAAATAAATAAAGATAGCCGGTTTTAATGTCAATAAAAACATTATTATTAATCGAATTATCGAAAATCGAATCGAAAAAATCGAATTATTAGAATAATTCGAATAAAAATGATGGCTTTCTTAAATGAACAATAGATACACGTTCGTGATTTCAAATTTCCGATGTATGTATTCTCCATTACTGATGCTTTCACAAAATACTTCAATTCGTATCATAATCAACGGGATTTTACCTTAAAAATTAGTGATGCATCAATGAATTTTAACCTCTGAATAGTTATTATAGTAATAGGCATTATAATAACACACTGGCGTTTTTGCGGAATCACTACATATTTTTTCATTTAGTTCTTTATTGAAGGTTTAGTCATATGTGCGAAATTGTCATTTATATAATAAAAATATACATACAAAATAGGAGACACAGTTTAAAAGCCAAAAACCGATCAATATTAAATTTTCCATACACGTTATCGCGGCTACTGAAAATAATATAGTATACCGTTCATCCAGAAAGCGACGTATTGTTTCCGAGTGATAAATTAAATACTAAAATTAAAGCTGTGAGCAAAAGCTAGTTTTACACAATTTCCTAGTAGATTCAGAAATGATGTAACCTAACATACAAGTATGTATACCAGAAACATTCAATTTAAATCTTGTGTATAAGCTAAAGTTAAGACAATTTCAAAATATAGTAGTACAGAATAAGAAATACCTTTAAGCCTTTAACCGTTTAAGCCCGGACGGTGTCAAATTTAAATCTGTAGTCACTCATAAACTTGATTCAAATTCGAATACATTCATAAATAATATATATAAATAAGCTTAGCTCTTAACTCGGCATGAAACAAAAAAACTATGGCGCATAAGAAACCCCGACAATTATCTTGATTGACATGAATTAAAGCAACGCCTTTATCGAACGAATCGATCTGTTACCGAGAAGTGTGAACGTTATTATTGATTTATACATCCATTCGTCAAGCCCATCAGATAATCTCACCCCTATAACTATTGTTCAGGTATAACAGATGGGAACAGGTTTCTCGATTATAACCTCCTATGATCATTGACAATTTACGTAGGCTACGTCTCAAGCTAAAGTAATATCATAATCTATAGTGTTTTCACAAGTCTTAAGAGTCAAAAGGTAAATAAATATGAAGTAATTATAATAATTATTAAATACTAGCAACCGCCTGCGACTTCGTTCACGTTGAATTATAATATAAAACTTGCTTAAAACAATAAAATACAACCTAGCGGCACCTCGTACCGGGTTATAGTGAAATGGATACCACAAAAACTATTACTAATAAATCTTACGCATATGAATTTCGTAATGACATATATTTTTCCTCTCACAAAAATGTTTATCAACATTAAATGAGACTAAATAGTATTTGAACTTTTCTTTTAAAAGTATTACTTATAATTTGAATAGCTTATTAATTCAATATTGCGTCACTTAATATACCATTGACATTGGTAAAGTTCGTCTATAGGTGGGCGGTTAACTTTAATCCAGCACACCCACAGCAGCACCCCTCGGTAGCGTATGAAACCTAGGTTTGATCCCTCGGAGTAGAGCCTTTCAGCGCGATCTACTGACACTGCATGTTCTAGCACATTTCACATATTACATCCCTCACACATGCATACACAAAGATAAGGAATGACAATGCATGGATGGAAGGGCTTTTTTTATTTCATTTTTTATTCGTTTTGGTTAGTGACCCTAAGCCAAAATTGGCAGATCCGATATACAAAAAAGGAATATAGTGTAAATATAATTGTTTACAGTAATATAACTTATTTAACACTAGCTTTAACTCACGGCTTCGTTTTCGTTAATGTAGATTATGAGAATAAAATACTAACCATGTTACTTACTAAAAATAAACAGCTTCCCTATAGAAATAGGTGTTTTTTTTAATCAGTTAACTTTTTATAATTATCAAAAAGCAACCATTAATATTTTTGACAGTTCTACCACTAGATAACTGAGAAACAATATGAGCTCCCAGTGCATAAATTTTTATAAAAATCGGTTAATCATTTTTTGAGCTCAATAGGGACAGACAAACAGACAGGCGAAAAAATTTTTTATACATATTCGTGATCAGTCCCATATTTATAATAGACAACTATTGGAGATTTTAGAATAAGATGAACCATAAAGACAGAAATTCTGATGTATTAATATAGATAGAGAAATAACAATAACAGCATTGTCATTAACTATTTTTAATCACATCAGTGTATTTTTTGCGTGTTCGCTACACATTCGACAATAATTTTATATACGAAAATGTATAATAAAAATAATTGATATTATATTTATATTTCTAAGAGCGAAATGTACTTAATAAACATTGGTATTATAGTGAGTTACAAAGTCTAGTTAATTAAAACTAACCCTTCGACACAGATATAGCACGAAACGCGCTAACTAGCACGAAACGTTTATATCCGTGAGAACTATAGATCTAACGATGCATTTTCCTTGTTCCATTGTGTAAGCGTCCGGGGCTTTTGAACCCCACGTTCAGTAAGTGTTTAAGAGTACGTAGGTACTCATAGTTAAACATGTACTTCGGACCAATCGAATACTTATCTACTTCCTAGAATTCATCTAGTTCCGTCATGACTTCGCTACAAATATTAAGTTGTAATAATGAGAAATCATATCTATAAATTATTATCTAACGGATTTTATTGTTCCAATTTCAAAAGAATCTCGATCGTCTTTCTTGGAATTATTTGATAAGATTATAATCTTTTGCATCTGTTTATGTAAATCTTTTTAAAAATAACAAAAGAAAATTTGTTACGTAATAGCTTTTATTCGCGGCTCGGCTTTAATGAACTATTATATTACCCTCAGTAACATTTTTTTCTGGATTACAATTTATTTATACACACATTCGCATGTGTAATACAATTTAGGATAAACGATAGGCTTAAAAATTGATCTCAACATGTATTTGTCAGCATCACAAAAACAATGAATTTAAGTCGTCTGTCAAATATAGAAAAGGCGTATCACAGTAATAACATAGGGTATTTGTATCCCAAACACCACCTTTTGGTTTCGATTTTTTTTATTTATTTTAAACTTATAAAATGTCTACAATGAGATGACAATAAAAAAATAAATTATATAATGTATTTTTGGCACCGGGATTACGAAATGTTATGAAATAAAAATAAATATGACGTCACAATTCAACGCATGAGCATTTCATTTCAAATAAAGTAAAACTTGTACTCTAGTAACTGAACAATTGACATACATATATATTTAACACACAAATACAGAACTGTCAATTATGCTCACCGCACAAGAGTAATTAATGTATGGGAATATGCGTCCCTTGGACTCACATTTTACAAACACTACGACACGAGATCTAAAATAAAATTAATTAAAAAATATACTGAAACAAGTCAACATTTAAAGCCTCCTAATTGTTTCAAGTTGTGAGATATCACATAAATTTTCATCAGCTTATTAAAATATTATTTTTCTTCTAATATAAATAATAGAAATGTATTATAAAATATATAAGTATATGATAGATCGCTTTTAAATAGTTCAATTAAATGAATTTTGTATTTTTCACATAAATACATAAAATGAATAATTAACCCTTAAATATTGTTGCCAATTGTCTACATTCCAGTTTTACATAATTTTACTCAAGGGCCTAAGTGATGTGCTTTTCCGAAATCACGCTAACATTCATAGACAAACTTCGTTTGCTTTTCTGTATTTAATTGATGAAGAATATGAGAATTCATATACTAATAAATAATGTATATATACCACAATAATTTTAGTAACAAAACGTATTGTTACCGAAAATCTATACGCAACTTTTCTCAAATTAAATACTAAATATTATTACCTGATTCGTTATATTTACTTTTAAAGTAACTTATAATTACATTTCTGTAAAAAAAAAAAACGTTGTTTTAAATTTAGATGCATTTAACGGTTGAATCAGTAAATTAACAGTAGCTTTCTTTAGTTTTACTTAAGCACAAATTATAAGACTCTTCAATATAAACTTCCAACTATATTGTAATCCGATAAAAGTAATTATACTTAAAAAGTAATAAATATCTGCAGTCACAAATAACTCTTAAAGCTATACATCAACTATCAACCGATAAGCTTATCAAAAGCCTTTTAAGAAACTAACAGACAAGGCCACCCAGACGTCAGACTCAGATCTGCGTGAATTTCTATCGAAGCATTGTATTAAAATGTCGCATTGCAGCAGGAGTTCTTTAATGGCGACCGTCCTGAGAATAGTTATTTTTGTCATTCGTTTGAAATTTATCTTTATGGAAGAGACACGACCCAGACAGTGCTTATGGCTTACTTGATTAATTTGTGTGACATCCGCGCCGTAGGTCAATCACTCGCGTGTACACTTTGACAGACTCTTTTGTGCATTTTCCCAGACGTTGTCGGAATCGTCTCGTACTTTTTTTTTGTATTTGTTTTAAATTATATCCTCTTTAAATGAGTCATGTAATAATTATTCATTGTATTCCACGAGTATTTTAAAATATGCATTACGATTTATTTTTGGAATTATAATGAGCTATAAAAATGATAATTGAATGGGATAATTATTTATATATATATAGTTATACGAATTCTAAAACAGTTTTTTTTTATATTATAGGAGGCAAACGAACAGGTGGATCACCTGATGGTAAGTGATCACCGCCGTCCATAGACACTAGCAACACCGGGGGAGTCGCAAGTGCGTTGCCGGCCTTTTAATATATGTGGGCCTCCGGCGCTCTCACTGACCGAACGAAACGCAACAGTGCAAGCACTGTTACTTCACGTCGGTGTTCTGTGAGAGGGTGGTACTACCCCGGGCAAGCCGACCCATTCATTCTGAAACCAGTAACCACTCTCCCTTGGTTATGATGCTAAATGCATACGCAATAATACTACACTATAAATAGAAATTGAACGCACACTAGCAATATGTACTTAATCTTAAATCAGTTTAGTTCAGTGATCTTAAATATGAATTAGTTTCTTAAGATCTTAAAGACCAGTTACAATTATTATAATATGTATTATAATAGATAGCCAAAGCAGCCTTGCTTCGGTTATTTAAAACCATTATGACCGGTAGATCCTTATCTCTGATTGTAAAATAATCTACTGCCTGTAGATATCAGGTTAATAAAACCTCGGTTAGAAAATAAATTAGCTGGAAATTATGGTGCATTTATTGTAATATTTTGAATTTATGTTTTTTTTTTCATGCTAATTTAAATTGAATAAACTTGTAACAAAATTAAATGAATAAAATGTAATCTGTATTTGTGCTGAATTAATTTCATTATCAAATTCATATATTCCTCATTACAGCTCTTATGTTTGATACAATTTATGATAATATTTCACAGGTACCTATTCCAAAATGAAAAATAGCAAAATCTGCACGAACGCGCCAAGTGAGCACGAAGTATGATGCAAGATTTTTGAAATAAGACTCGTATCCTTAATTGTTTGAATAATTTACAACGATTTTTCGTTAAATGATATGTAAAATTATTATAGTAATCATCGGTAATAGGTAGTAAATAAAAAAGAAATAAATTCGTATCGTAATTTAGTTCGAAATACGGACGGAGCCGTTGGAACGATGCTAGTCATAAATATATAAAAAGAGACGAAGATAAATGGTTGGTACACAATGTCAGGGCAAACGACCGGTTGATTACAAACCGCGCGTGCGCCGGATGCCCTTCAAGTGCTTAATTAGTTCTGTTGCACTGGGATGCTGCTGCAATGTTTGTTTTCCATTAAAACAAGGATTCAAGGATCATCTCTGTGTCTAATCTAACTATTTAAACTAAGGTGTCTTGACTTAATTCGACTGAATTTTAAGGAATATAAATACGATTTTTAAGGAAAAAAAAAACAACTTTTTTATCTAGTTGCCTTTGTGGTATTACAGGGTGCGTCTAGATTGAAAGTAATTATTTTATACTAGCTACCCGCCCCGGTTTTGCATAGGTGAGCTAAGGATGAAAATGAAATCTATTCTTTCTTTAATAGTGCAATCGTGTAATGAAATGGAATGACAACTGAATGTCAATTTTGAAGGTATTCTTACTCTTTTTTATTTCACCCACTCACTTTTATGGAGATTGATTAATATACGTTTTTCACTTTACCTTACGGTTTTTCAAACATTTTCTTTTATATAAACCTTGTCTTGGGAATTACAAACATAATTTAAAAAAACAAATATCCAACCATAGAGCCATTCTGAAGTGATGCGCTAATATACATTTGGCATATGATTTTTATGATAGATAGATGAATGAATCTTAAAATAAATGACATTAACATGTAGTTTGATACTGCAACCGAAATTGCTTAATTAATTAGCGATACTTAGTTCTAAGTAGTAAGCGTGCCAATTATGAAACAATTGGTTTCGACGACCATTTGACAGCATGGTTAATGAGCTTTTTGTAACCTACAGGGGCTGCACTGTTACAATAGCAAGAAAGTATATCACTACATAGTATAAAACAAAGTCGCTTTCTCTGTCCCTATATCCCTGTATGCTTAAATCTTTAAAACTACGCAACGGATTTTGATGCGGTTTTTTTAATAGATAGAGTGATTGAAGAGGAAGGTTTATATGTATAATAACAATACATAGTGGAGAAATACTGTTATTTTTGAGGTTACTCCAAATTTAACGCGTGCGGGCCACGGGCAGTAATGAATAAATCAAAACTATTGGATCGATTTTAATCATTTTTTCAGTGAATGACATAGGCTATATACTCTATACCCGTGCAAAGCCGGAGCGGGCCGTTAGTTATTGTATAAAGTATCTACTTTTGATCTATCTCAATAATATGTTCTTTTAACAAATCTAGAAGTTTCTATTGTGGTTTATAAAGGAGATAGAAATCCCTTTCATAATTGTGATATGAATAATATGAAGACAGATTAAGTTAGATTCTATTTAAAATATTGTACATAATATAAATATTGTACAATACTGTAAGTGTATAAGTTAATTAATAAATAATATTGTATAAGTTAATCGTTACCGTTGACCACAACCAGTAATAAACACGTTGCGTGGCGTTCCGCACTTCCCAGTCTCGTCGTATTCAACGAAACATGTATCATAAATCAATGAATTCATTTCATTGCATTTAATAAAAATGATTGTAATAACAAGGAGTTATGACTAGTGGTCATTATTCGTTGCAATCAAGCTCTCGTTTAGAACAATACGTTTGTCTCACAACAGCGGTCTGATAAGTGGATCTCTTACAAGGAAGAATTACGTTTAAGAATTCTGAATTATTGTTACTTCTTATTCTAGTATTATTATTCTTAAAGAATTTTGACTATATGAATAACTAGCTGTTGCCCGCGGCTCCGCATGCGTTTTTTTTATAATTGTGAATTACTCCTTATATGATCAGCTATCTGTTAGTGAAAGTTCTGTGAAAAATGATTCAAACGTATTAGAATAAGTACTGCAAACAAAGCCAGGGGTAAAAGTTAGTCCAAAAAAAAAAGCTTTAGTTATATTGTATAACGTTCGCTATCTGTCAGTGAAAGTCCCATGAAAATAGGTGCAATCGTTTTCGGGGTAGTACTACAGACGAAGCCACGGATGACAGTTAGTCTAAAATAAAATATCCTATGTCATCCGCTGTAATTTTAACTATCTGTCAGTGAAATTTCTGTCAAAATCGGTGTAGCCGTTTCGGAGATCACCCGGAACATACAGACAGACAGAAAAAAATTAAAAAAAAAAAATGTTATCAGTATCATGTATACGTTCATATCCAATCAGTAAAAAGTCGTTATTTTTTTTTTACATACAGACACTTCATTTTTATTATATGTATAGATTAAAATCTGTGTTTGTTGCATAAAGACAAGAAATGGATAGTTAAACTCTACGATATCCGAATAACATGCGAATTAAAAGAAAAGAAAATTGAAGTTAATTAAAAGACCCCTGACATTTTTGATTTTTTCTTAACCAGACTACATCTCGATTCGTGATTTATTTCTTCATTCTAATGTCACGGTAATTATTAATATGAACGTAAATATTTTTAATTCGTGTTATTATTTTTTACTTATAGTTTATAATTTATATTAAGATTTAATATTATAAAATGATTAAAACACTCATTTGGAACATTGATTACCACAATTACTTATTTTATATTATCACGTTATTTTGTAATTCACGCTATAATATTATTGATGCGGAAGTCATTTTCGTTTGTCGACTTTTAACAATTATACTGATGCATATATGTATTACCATTATATTTGGCACAGCGAACCTGTTAATTGGATAATAACATAAGCTATTTTGATCCTTAATATTTATAAGAAAATAGAGTGATGAGAATTTTTTATCAATGTAGTTGTAATTTTTTTGTTTGCATATACGTATTCTGGCAATACTTTTTTCTGTACTTATACGGAAACTGTCATATTAGGTAAAAATTTATTAGATTATAAATGTTAAAGAAAACGCAGATAACGTCATGAGAAATAAACTGGTTGTTTTATATATATTTGCACAATGAAAATTGGACATTATTTCTATGTTCTCTTTTAGATAATGTTTCATTATTTATGATTAATCAAATCAGAAAGTGAATCTGAATTATTTACTTTTATCATTTTCTTTCCAACGTATTTTTCCCCGATAGCATATAAATCCCAGTTTTCTAACCGGCTTTTTTATAAGGAAACCGGCCGGTAAAAGTAGCCTTCCGTCATTCGCATTCAGACAGGAAAGCATCATCGATGTGTATTAATGAAGTTGGAACACGAATCATCGTAACGATGCGCCGGCGCAGTCGCCAGGGCCAGTGTTGCCGCGCATTGCAAACGAGATAGTCGCAAAACGCTCTCCGCCATCCTCCTGCCGTTCTCGGGGTCAATGACACGTTCGTAAATCGATAACGTTACGGTTTTAATTGATTATCGATAATCGAGGATTATTCGGGTTTTTTTTTTTTTTCGCCGATTCGAATTGGCAATTTACTGTGTTCGTTACAGGAAGTGGTTTTATTGACGTAACCATTTTTGTTATCTGTATATTGTTTAAGAGGTTTCATTATCTGATATAAATTTTTACGATTATTCGATCTTAATTATAGCTTCTACTGAAAATCGCTCGGCGATAAAATAAAGTGGCTTCGTAATAACCATGATTACAATGTCATAAGTTTTATGAAGTCTTAAAATATTATGCCTAGGTAGAACTGGTTCTAAATAATTCCTGGTTAAAGTTACAGTATATTTAGCTACGCTATATTCCACAACAGACACTTCTGAATTGAAATATAAAACGGTTCTCGCCAAATATTTTATAATCAATTAATTATGTGTAACAATTATTTTCATATGTCAATAGGTGTTATCAAACGTTGATAACCCATTTTACCGGTATGTAACTAAAGATTTTTATAATACCAATAACCGACAACCGTTTAAATAAATTTATATTCATTTAAACACGGTCATAAATGTCTAAAAGTAATATATTTTTTATTAATAAAAACATTACTATGTAACTACTCTATACCTAATATAAATAGTTGCGTAAAAATTTACAAATGGTCTGCGTATATTCGATAACATATTTTTACCGCTACAATTAATAAAAGTATATAATTTGCTTATTAAAATTTACTATAGATAGTAATAATAGTATTCATCCAATAGGACAGGCGAAGGAATTAATCCATACTGCCAATTCTGGAGTAAGTGTAATAATTGCAATATTTTGACAATATGGTAGCTCCTTTATTAGAACTTTCCATGGAGTTTTTGTGGCAAATCAGAATCCATGTCCCAAGACGTTATTTCCCATCCACTTCATTTGTGCAAAATAACCGAACTATATTACGTAAAACACCACCAATATTACAAAAAATAGAGCCAAATAATACAAGATTATGAACAAAATATAAAAATCACTACATAACGTTGCAAGACCCCGTCAAAAACTCCTTACCATTGACATAAAGAAAATATTAATAAGAAATGTTGTTTCTAAATTAACTATATATCTATATTAAGATGTTATTAATTAAAAAGACTAAAACTTTTGATAAAAATAAAGGTTACAGAGATAATGTACTTTTGAATCTAAATATTACACAGTTTAAATAGATTTTAGTAACAGTTATACCGTCTAGCGTACAAATTTATAAACAATATAAAAATAAACAATTTCCTGCAAAGACTAATTATTACTTCACAACAAAATAATTATAAGAAAGGGTACAAAACTTTGCAAATTTTTAATGATGTCATTATATAGGAGATGAAATGCTATTGTAATTGTTTTATTTACATACAAGGGTTTACATTTTCGTAGGTATACATGAGAAAAAAGTTATTTTAACTTAGCAGAGGATAATACATTTATATAGAACCACATAAACACAACTTCACCTCTCATGTGGTTTCATCTTGAATATATTGTTAAAAATATTAATGAATCTTATTTAGGTATTTTCAATTGAAGTGTAATTGAATATGTCGTATTCAGTGCCTAAATAGTTCTTCTCGTGACCTACGTGTTCTAAGTACTCGCTGCATAATATTCTAGCAGATTAAACTCAAAATGTTAACAAAGACGCTCGTCGTGTTTATAACGATATCTTGGATGCCGATGGTAATCTCGAGGGCTCGAAATTTCTCAAAGATTCAGACGAACCCCTTGACGAAAGCGAGATGTGACCTCGTGTGTTTCGAAAGACCTAAAGAACTAAGATCCCAGGTAAGTTTACAAATTACGATATGAATAACTATCACCCACAAGTCAAATATCTGTCATTAAGGTGTGTGTACATTCGAGAGCTGATGATGAGATAGGAGGATCATTAGTATGAAATTCATGCACACATATTTAATTCGTATACATATATATAATTTTCATTAGTATAATGTTCTTATATTTAGATTAACTCCGTCGTCCATTTCCATAACCAAATCATTCGCGTTGGGCATCGGATTCATAGGTTTACGGTACATTTTATCTGGGCACGAACTAAAATGTTCGCAAGTGTGCCGTACCGTGACACTGTTTAACTATCACCCTACCAGTGTGTTCCCTATTTGCTATGACATTAGATCCTTCAAGCGCAACGTAAAGTGACATTTACGCAGGTTAGCATGATAGTGGCTCTATTTGGCCAGACAATAAACAAATAAAACAAAAAATCGAAGATAGGCAAAAGTTTTCGGACAAAATATATACATCGTGATGATACCATATCACGAAAAACTTTCAAGTCCAAATTCCCTCACCAAATATTTATTGAGATATTAAAAGCCAGTTTCTATAAGCTTAGTGCGATACCAACGACTGTTTCCATGAAATTGTTATTTTAAAAATTACCAATAATACATGATGCATTAAATACAATGATTATTGAAGACATAAGACAGTTATTAAATAATAAAAGTTACCATACACATTACAAAGTAATGATGGTGACCACTGAAAGACGAATACTCATTAAAATGACAGAGAACAGAACAAACAGAAGAGAACGAAACAGAGAAGAAATCGTATATACGTCGATCGTTATGGAGACGATAGTACTCCAAGGCGATTCATTCTGGCATTTCGTTATCATGCGTACGAACTAACCCACAAAATGCAACGTCAGGTTCTTTGCAGTTATAATTTTTTTAATTATATTATTTTTATAATTATATATTTTATAACGATAGAGGTTAGAGCTATTAGATTTAGATGTTAAAACGTATGTTATTAATGTAATTAATGAATAGGTAAAATAAATTTCCTAAATAAATTTCTTATCTTGCACTGTGTTATCAACAGACATGAACAGAATATGATATACATTTACAATGAAAATAAACAATGTAAATTTAGTACACTCATTTACACGCACGATTAATTTTTTATTAACTATAAAATATGATGTATCATCAACACTACATATTATAAAACAAAGTCGGCCGCCGTTTCTGTTTGTCTGTTTGTTCGCGATAAACTCAAAAACTACTGAACGGATTGTAATGCGGTCTTCACCTAAAGATAGAGTAATTCACGAGGAAGGTTTAGGTATATAACTAGACCAGACTATAAGTTTAAGTGCCATGTTAAGCGGGTTTTGGTGTCAAAGGGTTATTATAGAGTGGATCAATATGTTAACGACGGTGATGTCTGGAATTGACTCCTCTCTGTGCATCCACTAAAAACGATTGTAATGTATAATGAATTTTAATTATATAAGTATATGTTAAAAAGATAAGCCCGATCGAGTTTCTTGCCGGTTCTTCTCGATGACTGGGATGTATTCCGAACCGGTGGTAGTTTTGACGTTCATAAGCGTCTTCTTAGGGCCTAAACTAAAATAAAGTATTTTTGTATAATAAATACAATGATAAATGTTGAAAGAATCGGTAAAAGTCAAACCGCCTTAAGGCGTTTCATGCACATAAGTATATATATTTTTTTATTATCAGGGCAGGACAACGTCCGCCGGGCCTGCTAGTTGAAATTATAAATTCACAGATAATTATCATTCAATTCCCTTATACATTGAGGTTATCATATTTTCAAAAGTTCAACGAGTTCTCAACGTTTAAAACGCTTAGTCAGGTAGATATCTTATCACTGCCACTCACGATCACGTAGTTATTATGTCTACACTGCAAAAAAAATAGGTCCGAAACGTACCGACAGTCTACTGGATGCCCACGCATTTATTTACTAAGATAGCATTGCGAACACGATTAAAGTTCCCCGTATTCCAAACGAAAACGACATATTCAAAAAAAAAAAAAAGAGAGAATTTGAACATACGAAACGGAGCGCAATCAAGATTGCAGCCATTCTTTTCATTCAGTTAACAGTGTTAACAGTGTTAACAGATATTGAACTTTATCTATACTGACGGTAGACTCATTTAACCTTATACGTTACATTCAGAACTACACTGTATTATTTATATGCCTATGATAAACAATCAGTAAGTGCGTATACATAATGTTAAACTAAAAGAGAATCGCATTTAATGACGTCACAAAATAGAAATTTACTTTTAAGCATTTCTTATTGACCAAGATTCTGTTACATTTTTCTTATTGTAAGAATAATTAGATATTCTATATATGTTTCTAATATATCTGTTCGTTTTTATGTTGAACTTTTCTGGTCAGTGATTCTTATCTGTCATTATATATAGGCCGTAAAAGTTATTCGATTTAAGCGTTATCCAGATATCCGAGATAGGAAATATAAAACTAAGGTTAATTTTAAATTGAGTACAATTTATTTTATGGCACAAAATACAATGTATCTCTAATTAATTATTATAGTTTTTGTATTATTTGTTACTATACAAATAAAATGTTATTCTAATGATTTTCATAATAGATAGTAACAAGTGTAAGAAGATAATTCATGTAAATACTATAGTAGTTCCAAGTTAAGGATTAAAATGGAATAATAAAATTATAATAATAAAAAAATAAGACAACCCATCATGAATCCAGATAAAAAACATACTTTAGTGCTCATAAAACAAGTAAAGCCATTATCACTAGAAGGAAATCACGGGAACTAATTAGTCAATTAGAAAAAAGCTGTATTGAAAATGCGAAAAAGTTAAAATAAAATACTTCCACTTTACTTCAGAAGATAAATATATGTCATTATTAATCACAGAACTTCAAAGGAATTGTTATACCGAAGCTAATGTTTCGACGTTAACGATACTGCACTAATGAAATTACTGCGCTAACGGAATCTTACTGAACGAACGCCTCTGTTTTAATTATTGCATCGGACTTTAAGAAAAGTATGGATATCATTCATTGGAGTTTTTGTCTATTAGCATTACTTAGAACTGAGCGTATGATCTCAAAAACTAACTGTGAACATGGATTTATTCACCTATTTAACCCCTGAACTGTCCAAAACTATAAAGGTTTAAATTCCATACAAACGAATGTAGACCCCACGAGGCACAGGTCGACAAAACTGTTGGCAGTATAAGCGGTAAAAAAATACCTGATTTATTCCAAAACTTTGAAAAATAACAAATTATGTATTGCAATTTTTTTTTAAATGTAAAATATACTTATTAATCATTTTTTTTATTGGTACCAACTTTTTTTTACTAAGTCATAAAATGTGCAATGTATGTATACATGAATTATTATTTTTTTTTAAATAAAAACATAATCCGCCATTTTGAGAACGGGGTCTTAAAAAATCAGCCGAGTGGTTAACTGTTATAGTGCATTTTTGTACTATATAGGTTTTAGCGTTTCACCACAATCTCACCTCATGTTAAATGACGATGTGGTCCAAGTTGGTAAACTTGTTAAAGAGACTGGCTCTAAAGTACAACTGCCGGAACACACCTATAGGTTCTTAGCGACAGATTTTCAACGCGAAAGTGGTAGGTAGCCAGGCGAACTTAGAAAAAGCCCTGCCATCGAACTATGGCTTCGTCACGATGTTTTCCATCACCGAAAACTTCGGTTCATTTGCAAGGATTCAAACTTACCTCCATCGACGCGGTGTTCGAACATGCTAACCAATAAGCCATCATTGCTTCTCTTCTAAAGTATTTTGTTATCTGTTCTACTGTATACGAACTGTATCGGATTATAAGCATTATGTAATTTAGAAATAATGATAATTACTCAGACGTCAACAAACCATAGCCAATCGCCGACGTCCTATCACCTTTAAACTGCTGAACTGATGTTCTTCTTCTTTATTTTTATGGCTCCGTCACGGTTTGTACACTAGCCAGCATCAAGTAACAAGATTTTGCCTAGTGTCTTGCGATAATTATAATGTTCTAACAAGATCGTGGTTTCCTTGTTAGAACTTTCCATGGAGTTTTGGTGGCATCTCAGAATGCATGCTCCGTGGTATTATTTCCCATCCACTTCACTTGAGCATAATAACCGAACTATATTACGTAAAAACCACCATTATTACAAGATATAGAGTCCAATAACACAAGATTATGAATACAATATAAAAACCACTACATGACAGACTAAGATCCCGCCAAAAACTCTCAACTTATGTTAAATCTCAAAACATGACAAAATAAAAGAAAGTAATTATTGCGAAATGCATGAAAATGGTAGGACAGGATTATTCTGGAACGTCAGACACAAAAGCTGAAAGCGTTGTGCCTATAAAATTGTAGTGTATTAAAACTTTAATAAGCTGACATTAAATAAATTATCAAAATATTTTTTTTAGGTAAGGGCCTGTATAGGAAATAAAACTAAAAGAGAGTAGAATTAGGAGTAGTTATGATGACAATTGTAAATCATTAATTTAACCAATTATTAATATTGTTTACTCTCTTGGTCACAGTGTCGGTCACAATGTCGAAGTCAAGAACAGAAACCCGGAACTTGTCCGATATCTGACACTCCGAAGTGGGCCGCTGCTTGTGTTGAAGCATGCAATACGGACTCTCAGTGTGATGGCACTCAAAGATGCTGTCACCATGGATGCGGATCAACATGCAACGAACCTTTAGATTTATCTGTAATACCAGGTAATGGAGCGTTATATTTGTACAAGATTTCATTATGAACAGTTGTATTATAATAAGTTGGGAATTAAATGAAATTTTAATTGTTGAAGAAAATACTACAAAAATTATAATTTCATCCCAATACATACATGCTGCAACATTTTTGATTTGTTTTTATAACGAAATTTTAGGTTTGCCGCCTTTACCGACAATGGATGAAGCAAAAGAGAAAAAACGTGCGGTGTTAGTACGATGGTCAGATGGCGTTGGAGATTCTGCTAGATCAGTGCCAGGTCGTGTCCTCTACCTATTGGAAGAACAACATCATTTAGGGCCAAAGTATGAGGAATCTAGACTCGGAGAGTGGAATTTGCTTCTAAGAACAAATAAGTAAGTGTTTTTGAATTTTCAATAAAGTAAATATACACTTAGTCATTGTTGAATTGCTAAAGTTATAATTTGATAAACGGTGTAAAAGCCTTTTGATACGACGTGTGATAATTTTATATGAGAAAACAATTATTATAACGAATTCTGTATAAGGAGAATGTTTACTTAAACATCTTCTACGTAATCGAAGTTTATTGACACACTAATATAAGGAATATCCAATTGTTTGAAAACTACATATTAGTCGTATGAAAAGAATCATACTGACCAAAAACGATATCCCGAAATTTGTATAAGATATATATATGTGTACACTCTAAATTATAAGCCAGTTATTTAATTTATGCATTTAATTATCTTTGCTTTATGGTATTGAGATAATTTAAATTTGCTATCAAGTTGGCCCGTAAATATTTCAGTAAAAGTTGCCTGTTGTCATAAACTGATACATGAAGCAACATGAAGCGTTGTAACTTAATCACCAGTAATAGCAATATAATCTATACTAAACTAATCTGTACTTCAAATCCCATTTATATGACTAAGGAACTTTAGAACATTTGCTTCAGGACTGCCTCTAATTTTATTCGAAGAGATTAAGGTACTAACAGTGACGTAACTATAGGGTGGCAGTGCTGGCAAAATGCCATAGGCCCCTGGCCTGTCGGGGCTCCCCGTACTTTCGGAACCACCGATTTAAGAAACTCTATGGGACAAAATAGACTACGTAACTTGGATATACTATAATTAAATTACAATGTGACGATATTTAATAGGGGCCTATTTAATGAATTTGTCACGGGCCTTATATGGTATAGTTACGCCACTGGGTACTTAATACTTTACGATAATCTTCGCGTATATTTGTTCGAACTTGTAAACTTATTGGATAAAGAATACAACATCAAATCCTTTGATGGTCTTGCAAGGCATACTATATGATAAATCTCAAGGCATTTAACAAGCTTTGAAGTTACTGTGACTGTTATAATAATGTGGGTACTTAATACTTTACGATAATCTTCGCGTATCTTTGTTCGAACTTGTAAACTTATTGGATAAAGAATACAACATCAAATCCTTTGATGGTCTTGCAAGGCATACTATATGATAAATCTCAAGGCATTTAACAGACTTTGAAGTTACTGTGACTGTCATAATAATGTCATTATTATTATAAGCATAATCTTTAATTACATCACACCACACAGTAACTTTCTTCAGAAAGCGGCCTACGGCCCTACTTTGGGTGGTCCTGGGTTTCCTAAAGAAAGTAATGGGCAAATTCACCACGCCAGCTAATACTGTATTGGAGATTTCGAAGAGAAATCCTTAGTTCTATATTTTATCTGTTATATACACAGGTACTTGAAGAACATTTCTCAGATTCATTCAGATGTGTTCTCTCGATGTTTTCCTTTACCGTCAGCCCATGGTATTATCATTTACCAACAGAAATATATAAATGTACGCAAATTCCCAAAAATTCGTGGGCTGGAATAGTCGAACTTGCAGACATCGAATTGATATTTCATCAGTCAAACCACTCGATCACCAAGACTCTTTATGTGACATTATTATAAAATTCTCTCATCATATCTCATTATAAAATGCGATGTGTTAACAGGAAGGAAAGTAACTGATATTAAATTTCGGCTACCTCTCTAGACATTTTGTTCATTCAAAAAGTATTTCCGCAAAAAAAAATTACTACAAACCACGTAACGACTAAATATCTAGTGTATATATATATGTATATATGTGTGTGTGTGTGCGCTACTCTTAATATATGAAATTACATCTAAATATGTGTACATACTTCATATTTGATACACGTAAATGTGAAACTTTAACACAAAATATATGTGACAGAAAAGTTATTACAATTTCATTGGAAGTCAACATAAAAATGACTTATGAATTTTATTGCAGAACGAAAGTCTCCTTGCGTAACCTACTAAAACCAGGTCGTTGGTACCGTTTCCGCGTGGCGGCTGTGAATGTGTCCGGTACACGAGGATTTTCCTCACCGAGCCCTCCGTTCACTCCGCGTCGGGGTCCAAGGCCTCCGCCTATGCCAAAAAAGTTAAAAGTTCAACCCATAAAGATGAACAACGGTTTGTGATACTGTATTTTATATACTTCATATGATATAAACGAAATCAAACTTTTTCATATTAACTTAAAACCATTATGTACTTAACCAGGTATTCAGGCGTATTCAGGAGACAGTAAAGACAGGATATAAAGTTAATATTTTACGAGTATACAGAGATATTAAAAAAAAAATACAATTATTATCAACATAATTTTAAAATTGTTGGAAAGCAATTTAAGAGTAATTCCTATTAAGTAATTATTCGTTCTCGAGTGGTAATTATAATCTGTAAATCGTATGTAAAGATTTGCATTATTAACGTTTAACAGCTATGCTGTCAATCAAAACTGGTAGTCGCCAGCCACACCATAATCAATGTATTTAAACCTAATATTATAGTAAATTAATGGCGGCCATTTTCTTAGAAATATTTATCTCTCGGAAAGAGCAGTAAAAAATAAAATCCTAATGTACGGAACACGTTAATTTTAAAATGCTTTTCTAAAACATGTTTACTATGGAATCTTTTTTACCTTCTTGATTTATATTGGGTACTTTTTTTTTCTAAGTTTACATTCAACATCCACGCCTTTTGAGTATTGCACAAGTCTCTTTTGACATTATATGAGGTTTCGGTTTCGGTTTCTGCGAGTGTAACATATCCTTCTATTTATAATCCACATATATATAAATAGAAAAGTACTGTGTACTTATGTACACGCGTTAGAAGTTATACTTCTTTGGCGTAACAAGATAAAAATCTTTTCAAAAATGTTGTCTTTCGCCTTACTCTACGTTTGTAGAAAAAACTGCACTAACAATAGAAAAAAAGGTATTTAATACATACATACTTTTTTTGAATAAAAATGTTGATTATAGCTAACTTCAAGGTGTCGGTTTTTCGTAACGGTGTGCGCGCGCATCGTAAAAATTTACTCTCATCATTTTTCCCTAACGCGCCAAAAGAAGTATAACTTCAAAAATGTAATTTGTCCGCGGTAATCGGCGATACGACAAGTTGATTTTGCAGAAACTCTTACAGGCAGGCAGTTGACTTTCACGGTACAAAGATCATATTATAACGTTCGCCATAACGGCTTTATATGTAATAATGATAAATTTTATACTGAGTTATCACAAAAATGAAAGAAGGGTTATAGAAGCGAAGTGGTATTGGCAAAATTACAATAAAAAAATTAATGAAAGCTCCTAGTTAATAAAGATAAAACATGTATTTCCGCTTA
The DNA here is from genome assembly GCA_035772565.1 of Antheraea assamensis. Lineage (NCBI taxonomy): Eukaryota > Metazoa > Arthropoda > Insecta > Lepidoptera > Saturniidae > Antheraea > Antheraea assamensis. The sequence goes on from JAQQSE010000002.1 coordinate 658,854, forward strand.
AGTGACATAACCATTTTCACGTGAACAAAGTCGGGGACAACAGCTAGTGATTAATACAAATATGTTATCTATATTTAGTAAAAATAAAAAAAAATAGACGCTCATAATAATTTTTGATACAATAATTTTAAATTAAGCAACGATATTTTTATTGTATTATTGTATATAAAACTTCACCTAACATTATAGACTCAAGTTGTTTTTGTTTCACAAATTAATTTAAAATAATGCTTATACGCTCTATACCGATCATATGACTCATGAGTTTTTTGAAAAGGTTGTGCACACCACACTATTCGAGAGTTTTATGTCGAAGCACTGCAAATGTGCAGCCCACAACAAGGGCAGGATATTAAGCAGCAGCAACCGTCAATGACGTAACTCAAAGGTTCCACCAAAGTGTCGATCCATATTGCCATACAACCTTCTGGGAACCTTTTCTTCTAGCAATGACTTGGATGGCATCTATTACCTTTAATTTTAATGATATCGAATAGTGTATTGGGTAACATATAAATAACTGCTTCTTCATATTTACAGAATATCTTTCTTATAATACTCTTCCTTTGAATAATTTTATAGGTACCGTAACAGTCAAATTAGAATGGAAAGAACCTCACTCGGATTTACCAGTTGTACGTTATAAAGTATTCTGGAGTAGACGAGTTAGAGGGTTGGGTGGTGAACTGGATTCTGTTCTTGTAAATCATCAAACAGTGCCTAAGGTGAAGTTTATTGCAACTCATATCTTAACTAAATAGTCATAGTGCAGAATTAACAAATAATTTGAGCCCATGTTTCTGCACTGTCCTTCCTCTAAAAAAGCGGAAATTATGGTTAGTTTTGTACAAAGGTATCATACCAATATTTTCTACAGGTTTTGTGCTAATTTTAGCACCACATATGCTTAATGACATTAATTTTATTGGAGCTTGTTTGAAGAAAATAAGCTGTGTGTATTTTATTATTGAACTAAACTTAACAACTGGTACCATTAACATATAAATTACGATATTTACATGTAATTTTAAAAACCTAGCCATACAGACCAGTTATGTTTACAACGCGATAGTTAGAGTAAATCGAACTTGTATCTTTTTGCTTTCCTTTACCACTACTAAAACCTCTGTAGCTAAGTCTAATTTCGTATCGGACTTATAATATACTAGCAGGCCCGGCGGACGTTGTCCTGCCGTGATAATAAAAAAAAAATATACGCTTAAGACGGTTTCACTTTTTCCGATTCTTTCAACAATTATCATTATATTTCAACCTATTTACAAAAAACAACCTTGACAAATTACTACGACTAATACCTAAACCTTTCCCGTGAATTACTCTATCTATTGGTGAAGACCGCATTACAATCCGTTCAGTAGTTTTTGAGCTTATCGCGAACATCCAGCCAGACAGCCAGACGCGGCGGACGACTTTGTTTTATAATGTGTAGTGATTGATATGTTAATTAATTTTCATACTTTAATTTTTTTTTACAGGATCAAAACTATATAGACATAAAAGATTTACAACCGAATTCTATGTATTTTTTGCAAGTACAAACGATTAGTCAATTCGGTGTTGGGAAACTGAGAAGCGAAAAGGCGTCTATATTCTACAACACAACAAATCATATTGGAAATGGTATTTTTTTTTACTTAGTTCGCTATGATATTTTTAAAAATCAATTACCAATCTGATGGGTTAAATACTAAAAAACGCTTTTAATTGAACGTTCGTTTCGATTAACCAGGTAGAGGTCGCGAGACAAAAGCGCAAAAATTACAAAATAAATAAATAAATGTTGGTTAATTCCAAAATGCTATGAATAGATATGACTACTGGTAATCGATTCTTCCCAGTAAAGATTTAAATACTTTATTTAAATCTCACAGAATGACCACCATTCTACAGTTTTTTTATTTAATAGAGAAAAAAAAATTGAGATATTTTGGGTTTTAATATATGAGATTTAGATTTATCTGAGACCATATTATTTAGATAACAACTATAACAATAACATGCGAAATCTCAAGCATTATAGTGGAAATTAATTCTATTTTTTTTACTTCTAATAATGTGTTAGTTAATACCAAATATTTTTGGCTTATAAATGAATATCGTAATTAAATAATTTTCAGAATCAACCCCCGAACAACTTCAAAAAAAGGAAACGAATATAAAAGGTTTGAAATTACACAGGATCATTTGGAATAACCATAAAATTAAAGCAAAAATTGCATGGGATCCTTTATCGAGAATTTATGAACCAAGTAGAAGGTATAATCAAACTTATTGACGTTCATTTCTACATTTATTTAAAATAAAAATATGTAATAACATGTTACATATATAATTTCAATGTGATAGAAAACATTTGTAAAATATTTTTTATTCTTAAAATTTGGATAACAAATTTTAACAAAGTCAATGCCGGATTCAATCTTAGCGCCGCCTCTAGGCATTGTATAAAATGTCGCTTCATTATCGAAATTATACATGAAATGAATAAAATCGGACTGCAGGTGGCAGAATTCAGAACTAGAAGTTGTTTGATTTCAACTTTTTAAATTTTGTATTTATAATACAATTAGTAACTTTCATTCCTTAAATTATTTAATTTAATAAAAAACCAACATAATTAGTTTATAACTTTAAATTTTCTAATATGCTAAAAATAATTTATTTAAATTTTTTTTGAAAAATGTTATTACTTATTTGGAAAATGAAAAAAAAGTATTTTTCATAAAGCGAAGAAAAAAAATTCTCACCCTCTGAATTTTGTCACTCCTGAGTGCTCATAGTGTATCCTAGTGCCGAGTGAAATAAAACAATTTAACATTTATTTTTCAGGTATTATGTTCATTGGAAAACGATTAGGTGCAGTACTTCGAAGCCTATAAGAAGTTTGTCAGCAAGTACAGAGGTATAACAGTTTAAAAATTGTTCAAATCAAATTTGCCACTCTATTCTAGAATCGGAGTGAAATTAGTCATAAATAGAATACAGGCGCGAAAATTGATGTTGCCATTAACTGTTGGTTGTTACCTATTTAGTATTTTTTATTACATATTTTTTTATTCGTGGCAAAGGAAGATTAATATATCAATTTTATGAAATTATTTTTTTACACAAGACATATATTTATAACACTTTTTTTTCAGCAAAGTACATTTGATTTATATGAACTAGACTACCACTGCAGTTACAGAGTAAACGTTAATAAATCTCCAAAGGCTAAAGTTCCCGATTCCGAACTTGTAGTTTCAGTTCCAGGTTGTGAATACTTTAAACGAAAAGTTAACACCACAGTTCTTAATTGTGCAAAGTGATTAAGTATTTTAACACTAATTTAAGAATAAATTTGTAAATTCTGGAATACTAAACAAAACTATAAAAATTCATAGCAGCATATTATTATTAAAACATTAAGGTAAATAGAACACAATATGTGTAATTTTTGTAACGACGATTTATGAGATTTATTAATCATGATTAAAATAAGAGATTCATAGACTGTTTCTTCGATTACTTTGTATAATTTATATACATAATTTCAATGAATATATCATGTAACTATATTTACTATAAAAAGTAATGAAATACCTATATAAGTGATGTTTATTTATATTTTTTTAAATAAATGGTTTAAATTTAACTTGTTATTTTTTTAACGAAACCTATTTTAAGATAAGCGTTCTTGCCCTTCATACAAAAAAGAAAAATAGATTGATAACAGAAAAACCTTCGAATAATATTATAATAATAAACTAAAAGTAATGTATAGTTTGCTTTTTATACATATGTGCTATGCTATCTCATATTCTGTTTGAAACAATAATTACAAAAAGTAGTTGTCGAATGATCGAAATTCAATAGCAATTCTTTATTTTATTTTATTTGATCGTTATACTTCTATATATTCTGTTCTCAAAGAATATACAGATTACCATATATATATATAAGTTTCATATATACATTTTATTATCTGCTATTGGCCTGAAACGGCCTTCATATCTTCACCGGGCTTCTTCAGAGAGCGATTAAGACGCTCAGGTTGACCGTTTTTCTGTGTGTAAATGTTTGACCAATTACTAATAAGTATTTGAGTTTGACAAATTTTAATCAACCACATATTGTATTTTACTCCTTTATATAAATAAATTCCCTCTTACAGTGAATTTGAGAGTGGGTGCTTGAAATCAATTACAAACTATCCACTCTAGATTCACTCCAAACTCGTAAGAGTTTATGAACTTAAACTATGAATGTTTTAAATAATTTTATACTTCTAGGTATCTATATTTTTTTATTCTATTATTTAATCTTTATTGTACACCATTACAAATAAACACTATAAAACATTACAATTATCTGATTAGTACAAAGGGAGGCCTTATTGCTAATAGCAACCTCTTCCAGGCAACCTTTGGATAGATATGTCCATGTAACACGTAATATACATACATTTTATATTTCAACATTCTTCCCCGTTATGAACTTTAACTATTTCTGAATTTCACACATCTCTGTGTGCGCAATGTGCTTAATAAAGGATACAAAGTTTTTTCTCCGCGTCTTAACGTGTAAATAAAGATTCCTTATTTTGATATTATGGTTAATAATAAAAGTTAGAACTCGTTTTGCAATGGCAATACTATTTTGAACCGCGGCTAATTTCGTATTATTCCTTTTCAACCCTAGAAATGTCAAAGTAAATAAAAATTTGCTAAATTGCGAAAATGACTTATTTTATGATTAATCACAGTTTTGCTAATATTTACTGACTAGGAGTATTCTATTATTCACTTATATATTTCACGACTTTACTATTATTGACTAGTGACATTTACAATTCTTATTGGAATAACGTCTTGTAATATAAATTATTTAGTAGATAATGCACAATTTACTGGTTTATACATAAAATCAAGTGTTAAATCTGGTTGAAATAAAGGAATAATCATTGTAATATCGTTGCGTGTTCACATATACTAATTGGGATCCTTTTAAAATTGATATTCACCTCAGGGCGTAACCTTCCTAGAAGCGGAGCGAAGGCTGTGCTAAAATGATATTTTTTACCTTTTTCTGAAACGTAGTGAACTGTGTTTGTTCTAAAAATGGCTGAGGACGAAGTATTATTCGATGATGTGTATGAACTTTGTGAAATTATCGGCAAGTAAGTAAGAGTACTCATTTTGTTATCAAATATGAATATTTGATATGTCGGTACTGCTCGTCTAGTATATTAAATACTATATTTAGAATAATACAGATTTAGGAGGTTCTAGAATATTATTTATAAAGGTATGTAATTAATATAGTATATTGCAGTAAACTTTGTAATGGAAGTTGTATCATGTGATCACGGGGTTTTCTTCTTTAAGGTAATATAGGATAAGGAATTTGGAAACATATGATATGAGATATTTTATTAAACTATCTTATAATATGTTTATGTTCTTTTTTTTCAAATTGACTATATGTTGTTGGCCTGATGGGCCTTCACAGCTTCACTGGACTAACTTATAATATGTTTATTTGGTCAATTATTAGGTAAATTATAATTACTATTATAGTTTATTGTATAAAAATTAAAATGTTCGTATATGGATAACTTTCATATATATTTTATTATTCAGTTGTATTTGTACCAATGGATGATACCCGATATGAATCCAACGTACTAATATTTAAAATTGAAATATCAATAAATGTGTAATATTTGTAACTAAAATTAAAGTTTACATATATAAACAGTGACTATTGTACTTAAATTATAGTATAATTTTTTTGTTCTAGTGATGTGTTCTAATATTTTATTAATTATAATAGTAGGTAATTACTCAAAGTCTGATAAATTTTACAAAATTGATATTATCGTGATATGTATGTAAATTGTATAAAAAGTTAAAAGAATGGATCAGAGCTGAACATAGCATAAACTAATGGAAGTATTAAACTCATATTATTGTAAGAATTATATCAAAAAGTAATATTCTATGTGAAAAAAAAGTGCGTAACAAACAGTTAACTTATTCCTATATAACAATAACATATATATAACAATGTAATAAAACACTATTAATATAAATTATTATATATATGTATATAAAACTTTTAATATATAAACTGATTTTTATGAGACAATTGTGGTCTATATCTGTGGTCGAAAAGCTGTGGCCGCAAAACCTAAATTGCATTTTGACAGCTCATAAATGTTGTGCCCATTAATTGGTTCTGTCAACTACCCAATTCATGAATGTGCAGCCCGCACTTATACCTCACATGGTTCTACATTGCCTTTGCGAGAAAAGTAAAATGACCACTGGTCTTTGTTCATATTATGATACAAATTTATTAGATCTTTAGATTTTAATATAAAAGAAATGCTTGCGAAGATATTAATAGATATATGAAATTAATTCAAATTAATTACTGTTCTTATACAGAGTGGTCTATTCAATTTTGTAATATTATTCACATCTACTAAGTTTCATAATTAAGGAAAATCAACAAAAAATCACTAATTTATTAAGAAGTAGTCTAACTATATTTTTATAATATTTACAGGGGACCATTCAGTCTGGTCCGTCGCTGTGTGCATCGTCAGACTGGTCAACAGTTTGCAGTGAAAATTGTAGATGTCGCCCGTTTCACTGCGAGCCCTGGACTTAGTACTGCAGGTCTGTCTTTCTAAAATACAATTATTTAATTTTGTACAAATTTAAAGTAAGTCTGATTCAAGGTCTTTAGCTATTCTAAGTTTTCATTTTCAGCTGTACCAAGTATGAAAGTTGTATTTATTGAAGTTTTCATAATTATTGTTGTGATAAACAGATAAAGTACCTTTGATTTTATGATTATAATATTGTTATTTGCCTTATGCATTAATTGCAAGATTGTAATATAATTTTATTTATTTATTAAAGAATGTAGAACATAATATTCCTAGTAAGAGTATTAAATACACTTTTATAGATTTGAAACGTGAGGCTACAATATGTCATATGCTGAAACATCCCCATATTGTCGAGCTGCTAGAGACTTACAGCTCAGAAGGAATGCTGTACATGGTGTTTGAATAGTAAGTACACTCAAAATATTACAGATTATGTTTCTGATGAATGTACACATATGTGTCACACACTAACGTAAATATAAATATATATGCTTGGTTAGTTTGCTCAGTATTTATGGGTTTTGAAAGAAAGGTAATGGTCCAAACTGAGGTTCAACCACTTTGACACCTTTGAACTAGTTAATATATTTGCTGAGTATCTTCCGTTCTTTCTCTTAAGCCTTGTATAGCTCTAGAGGTCCTTTCAGCCAACAATCTTTGTCAGTTAGAAAATAAAATGAACACTTGAAGTTGTGAACCGATTAAATTATACTCTAAAAATATCTATATATTGTTGGATTATGTGATTTCTGTCACTGGTTTTGTTAATGGTAGTGTGCATTATTTAATTTATTAATTTTTACTGTCATTTATGTTGTATTCCATATTTGTATAATATAACTGTTAGTGCACTGTTTTACCAGCATTATTTTTATAGATCTCAACATTACTAACTTTTACTATATTTTCAGTATGGATGGCTCAGATCTTTGCTTTGAAGTGGTACGTCGGGCCTCTGCTGGATTTGTCTACAGCGAAGCTGTTGCATGGTACGTTATTTTTAGTGATAGTTACTTGTGATTGAAAGAAGGTTACTTTATATGTTATTTGTTTCATTCAAATCACACGCACTGTTAAGTGACAATGTGGTTTGAAGTATTAATATGTTAAACCTAGAGAAATTTACTTTAATGTGCAATTGCTGAGATACACTTATAGATGCCTAGTGACACATATTTACCTTGGTAGCTAATTAGTGGGCAGTAGAAAAGGTCCTATCATCAGGACACATTTTCACCTTGATATCTAATTTGTGGGCATTAGAAAAAGTCCTAACATCAGGCTATGGTTTAAGTCATCATTGCCTGAAATAAGCCTGTCATTACTTCTATATATTATGTACGGATACTGTTTGGTTCTTATACCTTGTAACTGCAAGAATACACTTAATAAAGTATTTTAATTGTGCGTGTTTGCTGACATACAGAGTATAGAAGCATCAATGATTATTTATAAACATTTTTTAGTGATTGGCAATAATGCGATTGACTGTTGTTGTAGAATCTTTATAAAGAGTGAAATAACATCCGAAATATAGATATATTACAGTGTTATAGTACAACAATTTATAATGTATAGCTTGTATCAATTAGTATACTATAAATTATAAACGAAATAGTAACTAGATTCAACGAAATATGTTTGAGCTTTTGTTCTGTAACTTTGTCTATCATTGTTCATGGGTAAAATTGGCCAAGGGGTTGATAACGGCCACTTTTGGAATCCCTGGTCTAAACCGTTTGCCGATTACTTTTGACATATTGGTTTATGGTTTTCAGCCATTACATGCGCCAGATATTGGAAGCGTTGCGCTATTGCCACGAGAATGACATCGTGCACCGCGACGTGAGGCCGCATTGCGTGCTGTTGGCCGGCAGGGACAACTGCGCCCCCGTCAAGCTCGGGGGCTTCGGTGTGGCCGCTCAGCTGCCGACCCCGACTTCCCACCGAGCACCACCAGGTAAAACCCCACACATATGTCTCCCTCTCCCCGTTATCCTCCCCTCTCCCTCTGTCCACTAGGAACCACCATATAACCCCCACCTACATCACCCCAAATTTTTACTAGGTATTTAGAAACTATCACGGTTTTCGAAGTTAAACTTCTTATTGAAGGGCTTTGAAATTCTGATCGGCAACCTTTTGACGAGTGACGTGTGACGAAAAGTGGTAAGGGTAAACACCGTGTCGGGTAGAGTGTTGAAAACACCGGTTCTCCTCCGATCATAGGAGTTAGGCAACGTCGGACGCGGTCAGTACTTGGAAAACGTTAACTTTTTGTTGTACTTTTTACTTCTTTTGTGTGGTCTTACACACACACACACACACTTTTAACTTTATCGGCTTTAGCGTTTAACCACAAACTCATCTGAAGTTAAATGACGATGTGGTTTAAGATGGTAAACATGCTAAAACTAGAGGAGAACTGGCTCTTAATTGGAGCAAAGATATGTGTAGATAGGGAATAATATGGGGTATATATTTTTTTCACAATTTTTGTTTTATTATTTTCATATTATTGTTTTCCTGCGTTTATTTATTGCAATGAAATAAAGTCAGTGACAATGGTCTAAAAGTGGTTGAAAAATGTAGTTAAAGTTATCGATTTTTTCCAAACTGGTAACCGTGTTTTAGTATTTTGCCTCTACTATGTATTAGAAATTATGTAATTACCTCCGCTTGTTCGCCAGCTCTTCATATTAAATCAGTTCTTGCTCAGTAACAAGGAGGAGACAAGAATTTCTTAGTAAACTAGTTTTGCAAGCATAAAATGCTGCAACGTCAGTAGAAAGTTTTCATCGAAGTAGGTTAATAAACTTCATCCAGAGACTTATTTCTTAAAGGAATATATTTTTACTTTATAAAATAATTCATAAACAAATGTTAGGATTTTATTATTTATGCAATCAGTCAATATATAGAAATATGAAAAATAGTTATTTATGTCAAACGATTATTTAACCAGCTCTTGCTCATGGTTTCGCTCGCGTCACTGTAGATTTTAGCTATCCCTCGGGGACAGCACTTCTTTTTGGATAAAACTTACCTCATGTCCTTTTCTGTTCCCGTGGTACCGTGTCATAATGATCGGTTAAGTCGTGAAAGCGTAAAAAATAAACAAACTGACACTTTACTCAAGGATATAATGATTAATCATGTAAATATTTACCAACAAACTAATTAATTAACCTTAGAAAAATAAATTAACCCCAAGAATTTCTTACGATAATTTTGATGTTGAAGTATCATAATTTATCGATAGATGGCGATACTGGCACACGGAATGTAGTAACCAGCGCGCCCACTGTTATTTTTTACAACTACAAACTTTTAGAAACTACATTGTTTACAAATGAATTTGATTGTCTTTATTTATAAGTGAAAACTTGTAATTAAGTATGTTACTGTTTTGTTATTTCATTAATGTTAGCTGTAAGTTTTCCTAAATAAATAAATAAAAAATAGAATATGCAGACTATACTAAAGGTGAAACAGGTTATACACATGCGATAGAATTCACTATTTTGGATTAGGGTTTGGATTTTTCAGTTTAGAGTTGTAAAAAAAAATTTTTTTTTCTTAGGGTTTTCTTGTTCTGATTATGTTTTTTGTGCTGCGTTTAGAAATGTCCATCCATCCTACATTATATTTGGAAATATTATATTGCTATTTAATTCTAATATTTTATTTAGCTTCGTAGAACTAATACTTGTAATATTGATTAATGGCTTTAGGAATCTTTTACTTGATATTTATTCAATTTTTATTTGAACTCATTCCTAATTATCAATTTGAACGAAATAAAGCATTAGATTCCTACTACTTAACTGATTGTTGTCTCTTATGATATCAGTATGAATGTCAACAAAAAATCTTAACAAAGAAGATAATTTGGTTTACATTTCTCGATTACGCATGGTATGTTTTACCTGAGGTTTCTCATTTAGGTTGAAACTATTTGAATATAGTATTACTACTAATTTAGTGACTGGTAGTTTTAAAATTCGTTTTAGATCTACACCACACTGGGAAAAAACGCGGGTGTTTTCTTCTCCTAATTCTATTGGTTAATAAAGTTTGCACGTTCAATCTCAAAGTAACCAATTACAATAACAAGTTAAGCGTTGAGTGATTGACCGCATCTGATAATGGGAAGTACGTGCTGTGTGTATGTCATTTTTTAACACAAATAACATCAGTCTCTGTCACACTCGTATGGATAGTGTGTGAAAGAGACAGAGAGTTTTCATGTTGCGTATGTAATGCGGCGTACGCTCATTCATAGACACATACAAGTGGTATGTGTGTATTTGTATGTGCTAGCTTTAGTTAACCTATATAACACGTACTGGGGATTCAAATGTCACTTGACAAAACAACGACTAGTACTATGATACAAGATTTATAGGGTGTGATGCGAATATGAACCGGACGAATGCTTTTTGAAGTATGCGTACACATTTTACAATAGAGATCAACTACACGTGGTCATTTTTGAATTATCGTTTTAAATATTCCAGACAGAAGGGCAAAGTAACGTCCACTATAACATTTAATGATAAATTCTCACAAAGTAACCCCTTCTTCAATAAAAAAATCGCTCTTGTGATTCTGTAATGTTTGGATTTTTTTTTGCTTTATTTTTCTAAAGATTTGTTATTTTAGGAAATAAAATCCTTATAAATGTCTTGAAGCCATACGTGGCTACATGCGTGTTCATGACATATTTTAAGCCGTTTTATCATGCAGTAAAATATAAACAAAGTTTTTATTTCTGTTTCATCCATCTTAGACATGCGTATCGACCAGGAACTGCACAGATTTGACAATAATCGTCAGAAATTTTATTCCCAATGCGTCTTAGCTGAAATCAGTATTCGAAATATAAGCAGTGCGAATACAAATCACGAACACGTACCAATAAATCATCTTCTGCCTACAATAGTAAACGCAGTTGATATTCCATGATGTCATTTTTTTTGGCATATTGAAATATGTATATACATGATGTTTGAAAAGTGTTGACTGTAGGTTATATATTACACAGAATTGGTGATGGACAATCGACCACTAATGGGTCCCTTGGGCCAAGCGTATCTCAAGTCAGATGAGTACGGTAAGACTGTGTGTGTCGAAGCAAAATGTGCCCTAAACGCATGGATATACGTGCATTTCTCATCAGCACGTTAACTTTTCACACGCAACTAACCCACCATCCGTCTTATATGACAGACAAACGAGCGTACTCCATTTTTATACGTTGGCTGAATATTTTAAATGTTATGGTGCTGTGATATTCTGTAAAGTTATTTGTAATTTTGTTTTATTTGAATACTGGAGAGTGTCGCTTGTTAGGCGAGAACTCCAGTAAAAATAAAATTGCTGGATATTCTCTATTTAATGCATGATATCACTTGTTAGGATATGTTCGCAGTGTCATAAACAGTTAGAACAATTAGAATTCCATAAAAAAACATGTATTGATTATTATTATTATTTAATTAATTATTTTGATATTTGTGCACGAGCTTGTATGCACGGTGTTTCAATACATGCCAGTTTCCAATAGTAACTATTTGTTTTATTAAGCTTCATGCGCATCAAAATGTATTTTTGTATGCATTTTTGAAATACGAATAGCCGAGAGACCATAACTTTTTTTGTATTCAGCTTTCCATTACGTACTTTTAACATTCTAGCACTTTCTCACGACAACACTTTATGTATTAAATTGGTAATGTTCGTAATCATTTTGTAATGAGTGCTTTCATTTTGAAATTTCACACCCATGAAATTAATCTACATAGTAATTAAAATATAAATAGCTTTTAATGTACAGCTTAAGGGAAAGTGGTATTGGACTAATCGTATACGATTTGTGGTCACATCGCTTAATTGTTAGATATATGTAAATTGTTGGATCTATAGATTAATTTATAAGTTTACAAATTAACTAACTCTAATTCAATACGTTACTCTAATTTTAATTTGGTCAAATATGCTGGGAAAGTAATAATATTGATGTATACAATCAATTATATCTATAATTCTAATAATTATATTTTTATTGTTATTGTTAAAGTGTTTATTTTTCTGGCGATGGTATTTCTAGATGTTTTAAATTTACATCGTATTGATGTTGAAGCGAAAAATCATGTAGTATCCAATAATTTGATATTTATAATGAATATCTAAATATATGTTAGGATGTATAACTTATTTAAAAAAAACCCTGCAATTTTTATTATGTGGTTCCAATGGTTTTCGATAATTGTAAAAGAAATTTCGAATGGAATTATTATTATTTTTACTGTAAAAGTAACATAAAGTTAAGTAGGTATTTCGTATTAGTATAACACAATTATTGTAACACAATGTTTATCACCTGATTATAATTTTTTTTCTGGCGGAATAACTGCATTTGCCTTCGGTGTAGTTCACATTCGGACGCTATATCAACCTCATTTATATTTCTAGTTTAGGTATAATAAATATCATGATTATTCGAATTTGGGACAGCACTAATTGACTAACGTTGATTTCATGTCGAAGATTTAGTCAATTAGCCTGTCCACTGTTTGATTTCTATATTTTTCGCAGGTCGTATCGGTACACCGCACTACATGGCACCGGAGGTGGTGTCCAGCCAGCTTTACGGCAAACCCGTTGACGTGTGGGCAGCGGGGATATTACTTCACGTGCTCTTGGTTGGGTATTTGCCCTTCAGTGGGACTCGAGAGCGGCTGTTCGAGGCAATATGTCGTGGCCGATTGAGGGTAAGCATTTCAATCAACGAATAACTATTGACTGTTAGTTGTTAGTGCAACTGAAATGTATGGGATTTTTAATTCCTGGTGAATTTAAAAATAAATTATGACTATGATATGTTATATACAGTGAAAATTCTATCTAGCGACACTTAAGGCTGGATATCTTATGGCGTTATAGAAATTTGTCGTTAAATGGTGAAATGAAAAATTAATATTATTTTAAGATAAACTCTACCAGAGTCATGTAATTTCGACATTTTCGAGAGTGTGTCGTTTAATCGAGTCGTGCTGAATAGAGTTTTCATTGTATGTGTATTCAAGTTGCTTTGTTGCTTTTTCTGATTTCTTTGGTTAATGTTACTTTTCGAGCATTTAGTTGCCGAATAAAAATCCTATAGTAAGAAGTTTCTCGCGTATATATATCGTGCAGTATAAAGTTAGCTGTCAAAGGTATGGTCGAGGTGAATTTGTATAAAGCGCCATCTATTAAAATATTACAGTACTAATTATCAGTCTTACATCGCGTAACGGATATCTAGTCCTTTGAATTACATTTAAAAGATAACCGTATTTGCTTTTGGACACCTAAGAATCTAATTAATTATATTTAGGCAGTATATACAAAAATTGTGTTCGAATTATTGGATTACTTTTTATATAAATCATTTATTTTATATCAGTTTGATACGCCTTTATGGGATGACATCAGTGATGCGGCTAAAGACTTAGTCCAGAGAATGCTAACAGTGGATCATACTCAACGAATTAATATACAAGAAGTACTCAATCATCGATGGATAAGAGTAAGTTTATGAATATTAACAATAATAATAAGAATAACTCATTATTAATCTTGAAGTTTTTTCATATATTAAACTGTGACTGATTGTTATAATAAAAAAAAAACACAACATATATAAATTAATATTTTTTTTTTCAATTTATTTGTACTTTAATCTACTCTCGCAAATTGTTACATTATGGTTTTTGTATAAAAAAAAATATAATGAAACTGCCAAGCCTCGATTAAAACAGTGCTGTTACTACTACACACCGAACTCACTTTTAATTTGGTTACCTTGCCTTACGGGTTCTTCCTGGTCTTAGAAACTAGAAGATACTTTGAGCTTACCACCGCCGATGTGACAATGTAAGTTTGAGTGCTCGAGTGCACCAGTCAATGTTAACGTCAAAAGTTTGGTTAAAGTAATTGTTGGGTTGCACCAGATAACAGTAGTTAAAATGACGTCACGATGTAACGTTAACAATTACCGGTCGATGTCGGCCGGTTAACTATTACAAAACGTTTCACGGTGTAACTAGTTCTGGTAAATGTAGCTGTTTGTTAACGATAACAGTAATCGACATTTTAGTGCAACTCAGCCTAAGTATTTGGTCTCGATATACTCAATTCTTGGTCGCGGTTTTCGACGGGAATCCTTAGTAAATTTTTAATGATGTTTTCTTTCTTAGTTTATTTTTAAAAAGGTTCTCTTGTTCGGTAATATTTTAATGTGGTTTTCTCTCTTCTGTAATTATTAAGCGGGGTTTTTTTCTTGTTTAGTAATATTTTACGGACGTTTTTTTCCATATTTTTATTGAGGTTTTTTCTGTGACTTTTTAAGGAAGTAATATGTTTTTTTTTTCTAATCGATCACGCTATTGTCCTGACAGGTCTCTACAGCTTCACCGTACTGCAAACCAATTATCAGTATTTTTTTTATTGAGATGCTTTGGTAACTTTTTTAACTAAGTAGTTTTTAGTGAAACTTTCTTTGTCGGAAATTATTCATCTAAGATTTCATCCACGGTTATATTTTACGGAGGTTTTCTTCCTTAAACGGGTTTCTTTCGTTGCCAATTTTTCTGCTAGGTGATATTCCATATTATTATTATTTTAACGAGGTTTTGCTCGTCGACATTTTTGTGACTAAGTTTTCTTAATATGTTAACGTGTTTTTTTTTATTATTGAGGTTATCTTCTTCAAATTTTTCACGGTGACATTTTAAGATAATTTCGTTTCTCGTTTGTATATCGATTGCTGTAATAAGCGAGTTAAATGGTGTTTCGATGAAGGATCGCGAGAAGCAGAATCGCATTCACCTCGCGGGGACGGTGGAGGAGCTGAAGAAGTTCAACAGTCGGCGACGCCTGCGCGCGGGCACCCTCGCCGCCGCCGCCGCCGACGACGAGCCCGAGGAGGAGCCGCCGCACCACGCGCTCATCGACGAGGCGAACGCTGCAGGTCCATTCACTTTTACCTTACTAATAAAACGCATATTCATTTACTTACCCTATTCGAAGCTATATATTTAAAATTCTGCCTGGTGTTTATCGACTCGATTAAAGTAAAACTATCGAGAACACTATAAATAAAGTAGTCTTTATTAGTATTCATTAATTCTCATTTTCAACGACTGTTCATTATTTTCTCAGCAAAAGTAACGGATTAACATGTAAAAAGCTACTTACAAGGCGTGTACAAAACATTTTACTAAACCTCGAAAAAAAATTATTTACTCTTTCATACACTTGGAAAGTAAAAATACTATATTTACACGTCCGTCCACGGCGGCGAACTAGACGCTAATGTAGCAAAAAGATGACGTCACTCCGAACGCGTCATTCTGCGATGGCGGGGCGAGACAAGTTATGTACTTGACCGGAAGTCACTTATATTTACTGTGAAAGTGGTCACGGAAGTGCTTATCTCATAAATGAGCTTCGAATAAGGTGAAGTCAAATTAATACATACATTTATAGTTTTATGGGTAAATATCTCGAGCAAAACATACGCGTTTCTAGAATAAGTTTCTGATCATAATTATCTGAATAATATATATTTTTTTTCCTACAGCTGTCAATCTCATAGTGGAATCGCTGGACGACGTGGCGGTGCTGCAAGATGGACCAATGTTCATAGACCCTGATCTATTCCATAGCGTGCTTGATGACTTGCAACTAAGGGCTTTGTTGGAGGTAACGTCTCCCTACTTGCGACATGCATATTCTGGGTTTTTTTGACTATATATAAACTTTAAACTGAGCAGCTTCCCAAAACGATTTTATTTTTATTATATATTTAAAGTATTGAAGAAAATATTAATTTATAAAATTGTTCAAGACCGAAGTGAAATTACGATATAATCAAGAAATCACCGTTCGCGTAACGTTAGCAAACTCGTTAAGGAACTTACTGAGATATATGTATATATATTTCATGCACTTGCTATGAGAGGAAGACTGAAAGAAAAGGTGCCATAGGCCTCCGCTGTGTCTTAGATATACGAAACGTAACTATCTATTAGAAAAGGAAAATGTATGCTCGCACTCTTCTCTCTCTCTTACCCCTACAGTAATATACGAAGCTTCCGTTCGCCTTGTCCGGTCACACTTTTCGTAACGCAGTCAACCAGCTCATTCCCCAAGTCAAGCGTGCTTAAAGAAGTTTTATTTATTTATTTCTTAATAGACGAGCAGCATAATTGCTGGTATCTCTATATCACAGTGTCGAAGTTATTACGAGTTTTTATCCACTATACATGTTCACTTATTAAAGCTAGTTTATTACTCTGTAGCCAGGTGTTAAGACGGTTTTTATAATAATTATTTATAAAAGTTTTTAAAATAATTTCCTGAATTAGCAGAAACTATTTCGTCAGGTAATCGGTTCAAGTTTTATACTAATCTATTGCTGAGGAGATTTTTGTGTGTGAATGAAAGATTTCGTAATATTTTAGTCTGGTTTCCTCTTGTAGGTCTTATTTTGTCTCTTACTATATTACATACAATACAATATATTAAATCCTTAAAGGAGATCTTAACGTGTAGGTGTACGATCGTATCGCGTCGACGGTCGTGGTGACGAGCGGGCGCGCCCCGCCCGGAGACGCACGGCAGCGATGTCGTCACGCGCTGGAGGCCGCCACGCGACTGCGGCACGCGCCTCCCCCGCTCCCCGCCGCGCCCGCGCTCCCCCCGCCCGCCGCTCTCCCCGCGCTCCCCGCTCCCCCCGCGCCCGCCGCCTCGCCCCTCGGCGCCGCCGTGCACGAGCTCCGGAGGATGCTCGCTCTACCGCATATCAAGGTTAGTACAGTGACTTGTTTCTCTAGACTGCTTTACACTTTCAGAGTAAATAGTATAGCAATAGAATTTAAAGGGAACGATAAAAAATATGTCGTATCATTTGATTGGTGAAGGTGTTACTTTGCGGACATCTACCATTGAAAATTGTGTTGGACGTTACTTCGTATTTCCGCTTGGAATTGTTTCGTCGTTGTCACGTCTTACTGCAATATAAACGGTTGTGAAACAACTAAAAGTAGTAATTACTTAAGGCATCGTTGGTCGGCGGATGGTTGAACCTGTCGCCGAATTACATTACTGGTGTCCTTCTCTAAAATATAAGAAAATATATGTGTATATAAAATGATAAAAAACATATCAGAGACGAAAAGGAGAAATAGGCCAAATGTATATTAACACGAGCGAAACTGCGAGCAAAAGTTAGTATCCAAATAAACATTAAAATTCCTATTATGTATCATAACTAATTGATACTCGCTACTACGTCTGCGTTGTCTTGCTCATGCGCACCACACCGCTTGCACCAATTTTCCACGGCAAGTAAATACACATTACTGAACATGAAGTGTATACGAAAATTGTCGTTTCTTAAAGCTTTAATACTTTTTTCCTACACCGTATGTGGGAAGTATAGAACTGTAGATTTTTCGGAGTTTGAAATAGTCAATACATCATGGGTTCGCGTGGTGATTGTATCTATACCTTCCTACAGGAACAGGGCTATGGTTTTGCAGTGAGGCCTTTTATGGATTGGTCTGGTATGGAGTTTATTTTGGTAACCAAAAAAAGAAAGGCTTAAAATTTTTCCTTGTGTGAAATTAATGAACTCCACTTTTTTTTAGTAAGATGACACATGTGTATGTGAATTTATTTGTTTTGGTGTTTGTTTACTGGGTTTTTACGCTTGAACTAGTGAAACGGTCATATGAAATTTTGGATACACGTTGACAGGAGATAACTAAAGGATATATACGGTATCTTTCTTCTAGGGAATGCCATTTTCATCTGATTTTACTGCTCGACTTTTACGAATACAAATATCCTTATTATTTGAGTTATTCAAGTTGTAGAAGTTTTCACATATTGGTCGTTCGTGTACCACTGTTAATAACGAAAGAATTGATATTGTACGCTGTGTGATTGAAACAGATGGGCATGTCACCTTTCTTTTTTTGGCGAGAGCCCTTTGCCATTAAATTCAGGCATCCTTAAGTGGTAGGCATGAGTGATATACAATCTCAATACTATAAAAATATTTGAGTGTGAAAAGACAGTCGTTTCCGATGCTTTTTCACAATTAAACTAAAGCGTAAAAAACGGACCGCTTCACTTGATGCAATGGCATCCTTACCAGTTTCAACAAAGGGATGTCAAATTTTGTGTGGGACATGGTAACATGGACTTAAAGCTACGATCCGAAAATAAAGCAGCAGTCGAGTGTTTGGGTCTTTCTAGGTGAGCCGAAGCCAACCAAAGTGGCGAGTGTGCGGTTAGCCGCTAAGCGGACGATTCTTACTGTTTTAAATAAAACTGGATACTGTGGCTTTGGGGAATAGTTGTACAGTGAATAGTGATTGGCACATTACCCTTTGTAGGCCGAGAGTTATTGACGAAGTTTGTAACAATAACTAAAAACGCCGTATCAACTAGCACCATGGCTATGTTAGCTCTCAGGCGGTCAGAATTTTTGACAGGAAAAACGTAAATACTATGACTCATCCTGCACACGACCCCGACATGGCGCCGTGCAACTTCTGCATGTTTTCAAAAATCAAGAATTACTTCTGCAGTTTTAACCATTGTCAATATATGTAGGTGGTAGAGCTACGCTGAAGCTATTACTGGTTTCAGTATGTATGTGTCGGTTCGCCCGGGGTAGTACAACCCTCTCACTGAAAGCCGACGTGAAGTAACAGTGCGCCCGCACTGTTGCGTTTCGTTCGGTCAGTGAGAGCGCCGGAGGCCCACATATATTAAAAGGCCGGCAACGCACTTGCGACTCCCCTGGTGTTGCTAGTGTCTATGGACGGCGGTGATCACTTACCATCAGGTGACCCACCTGTTCGTTTGCCCCCTATAATATAAAAAAATATCAGAGGAACGGCATAAATGTTCGTAAAATTGGTTTATTCGTATGAAAAAGTGTACTGAAACTAAGGGAAAATATTTTAAGAAACAAGAAACAATTTGCTCTAGACCGATGGGATAAACAAAAATTTTGATAGAACTACCGGATCATATAGACGCGTGATTAAAAATGTAGATATATGAAATATGTACCAACTATATTTTCGTTATATAATCATGAATTTTGGCAAAACTATCATATCAGTGACCTGAATATTGAATGGACCGTCTGCGAACAATAGCCGATATCTATACATGTATATATATCGTGGCTTGTTACTGGAGGCGTAAATAACGGAGCTCAATCTGTTTCGATAGTATCCAACGTGACTTAAATAAAATCGAGACGGGCACGTACAACTATGTAGCCTCAAACTAAGACACCATGTATCGTTGTCATGCCGTGTCGTGTAAAAATATAGCGTGGGTTGTTTCCATTGGATTTTTTTTTTCCTGCATTTTTATGGGTCTATATGTCATTCGTAGACTTCGTAGCGTGTAAGCATTATTAAACTATGTAATGATAAGTGCAAATCCTTTTGAGTAAACTGTTAACCCATCAGTGAATGTTTTATTTACTTAATCTGTATTGTACACCATTATACATATACACTATAGGATATATTAAATTATGTGGTTAGCACAAAGGACTAATACGCTTTTCCAGGTAACTTTTGGATGGATATGTTCCATAGAATAGAATCGCGGGGGTGGTATTTAAGGTTTACAAGTGAAACCAAAAAACTTATAAATACGATATAAATTACCGACACGTCAACTATAACATAAATAAAACATGTTATAAGATAAAAAAAAATACATATAAATATGTATTATTAATAATAAATATATATTTAATAAAAAAAGTGTAGTAATACATATACACTTTTTGTCCAAGTTTTCTGTGTCTTTTCCTGTCTATGTCTATATGTATATCTCTTTATTTTTCAACCGATTTTCTGTTTTTTGTTTGTTAATTACTATTGATGAGCTTTAGTTGCTATCAATGAAAAATTTTAGAAATATTTTTTTCCTTGCCATCAACCAATCGAAGTCTTCATTTATAAGCCTCTATTAGTATTATTACAGGATCCTTGGGTCTACTAATATACAATATTTGTACAATACTTAATATAGTTTTTAACATTCAGAAAAGAAAAATTAACACAGATAATAATATAAATTAACACGTGACCATAAATCGTTGTATCCCTCATTATGGTCGAATTGAAGTCACCTAGTTTGTTAAAACCAATGGCATCTATTAAATCTAAAGGTTCACGAATAGACTAACGCTATATGCTTCATAAATAGTAACTAAATTTTTTGATGCAAGACTTGAAGTATTGAGTTGATAAGTGGACCCATAAAATTATTACTGCGTCCATCTGATATAACCCTGTTGAAGCTTTTCGAATGGGATCACCAGGCTTAAATTTGTGTAATTCTGATAGAACTAACATTGCATAGGAATGGTAAAAATAGGTTGTTAAAACTAGTAGAGATGCCCTTAAGAGCGTGCAACGAACTGGAGTATCACATGAAAATGGCTTTATAGTGATATGGGAAGTACATATTGTTCATTGTGGACTGTATTTTATCTTTTGTCAATTGTATTTTTGTAATTACGACATAACCCTTACAACTCTTTGATATATTTTATCACTGTTAAATTTTATCATTACTGCAAAGTTTCTAAGCAAAAGCGTAATGCTATATAATACTCAGAAAAGTTCTCTATCTGCCATTAAAAGTTCGGTTGAAATCGGATTAGCGATTTCGGAGATTAACCCGGATAACACTTCAATTATAGTTATATGTATAACTTTTTATATATATACAATATATTATTATACATAGAACTAGAGATATTGTGTGACTAATATGCAAATAATATATAAAAAAACTTAATATTAATCTAACTTCATCTGTTAATATTTGGTTCTTACATATGAAATTAACGTTATATGGAAAAAAAGTAAGGGAATAAAAATTATGAAATGATATATTTAATCAATCTAAGTATGTACCATTATTATCTATGCACTTTCGTCATTTTATAGGTACAGGGAAGAGGTCGTACTGTACAGGAAACATTTGTTCTCATTATCTACGTTAGTACGATCGAACGAAACTGAGCCGGACAGCTAGTAAATAAAAAAAATACTTTACGCTACATGTGAAATTGGCGCGGTGTCAAGCTGGCCACTTTGATCTCAAATATCTGGTGTTTGTAACGTCGTTTTGTTTCGTAGGTCAATATTTTCAGAAAGAAAACATTAGAGTCAAAAACGTACTTTATTTTACAGTAGATTCCCTATACACATTATTAATCCTTCGAGATGTTTCTGCAGCGCTGGTGCCACGGCGGAACTCGTATTCACAAATAACTCGATATTTCAAGTTTTCCGTTATGTCTAAGGAACGGTATCAAAAAGAAATTAAATAGTGCTAAAACAAATTAATCACTTAATTCGAAACACAAATAATACACAAGCCTAGATTTGAATTTGGAATTTCTAATCAAACGCCAGATATTTGAGATCAAAGTGACGAGTTTTACAAAACGCCAATTTCAATTTCAATGTAAGGACCTAATATTTATGTTTTTGTTTACTACTTGTCCGTCCGTCTCAGTTTCCTTTAAATGTAATAAACGCAGAAAATGAGAGCAAATCTTCCATTGACAGTACATGTAATGAAATAAAATGACAATTGAATGTCATTTTGTTGATTCTGTCAATAATACTTTTGAATATGTCCGTACTATCTTCTGTCTCACTCACTCATTCCTTATTTATATGGATATTTTTTAAACACTTTTATTTTAAGTAGAACGATGCGCATTGCATCGCATTGCAATTTATAGCAACAACCCTAGCCGAGGTTCCACTGGCCCTTGTGTTCGTTGCTCAATCGGATGAGTGCCTTATGTGCTCCTCTTAGTAGTTCGGTGAAGCTGTAAAGCCAGCACATGGTGTCACCAGCGTAGGTCTATTAGAAAAAAATAAAATTCACTTTTCCGTGCTTATCCAAATATTTTCTTTCATACAAACATTGCCATGAATTACAATCTCAACGAAAAAAAGAATTATTTTACAGATAATGTTTATAAGTGAAGCGCTGACATAAATACGGCAATAATTTTTTATGTCGGTATATAGATTAAAATGATTTCATAATGAGTTTACTTGTTTATGTGAGATTATAAACAATCACGAACAGAGTTCAAAGGTATCCAATCGTGTACAGGTCGTATCGTATATATTCGCCCAGGTGTCACGCGGCTGGCCTAATAAAAGTTTTATGTTATGCGGTCGTTTCTCTTCATTTACATATTTCAGTAGGGTAACCACCACTACAGTTCACAATGACGGACAAATCTTGTACACAAAGGACTTTATTTATTTATAAGGAACTTGAGTAAATGTGAGTTTCTTGTCGGAGCTGGTTTATTTTCGCAAGTCAAACTACGCGCCGGCAAGCCTTATTGATGTTATATTGGAATGGATTGAATTTTTTATTACTAAATCAGGGTAACAACTGTAGTTTTGTGATTTTTTGGGATCGTGCCACATACATCAAATCTGTCGATTTCAATATGGTTATTTTTTTTTTACTCCTGGAATTTGGTTTTCTAATTATTTTTTTTTAACTTCTTTAAATTTATTGACATTCTTAATATATGAGATCATTTATAAAAAAAAAAAAAATATTTTTATGCCGACATTAAGATTGAAATATAAAAAAAAAAAATATGGCCACATTATGTACTCGTATGTGAGGACAGAAAATCTGGGTAAAGTCAAGCTTCCACCGTCGGATCTGAATATAATATCGGCTATATCGCCTCCGTTCTGAATACATTAAGAGTTCTCTGAAAAATATTGCCTTTAAAATAAGCATATTGTAATAAATTCAACATATAAGTATATCTATGTGGTCCAAAGATTATAATAGGAGACTACAACAATATTGTTTGAATGCAGGCGCTTAAATATTTAAATTTATGCAAAACATTTAAAGGCGTGTAGAAAATTATTAATCCTTATTTCTAGCATTATTATAGTATACATTTATAATGCAATAAAATGTTTTAGCAAATATGTACAAATACTGGGTATATATATATGAACTTTATTAGAAAATGCCGTATACCGTATCTCCACCATCGAAATTTTAATTTACGCAATAAAGTTCTCAATTTCGTCAATATTCAAAGCGGCTGGCGGACAGACGCTATTCGCATGAGAGCACGACGAAGCAAATTGATCAGAGTGCACAAAGGTGTCCCGTAAAACGAACTTCAAAGCAAAATAAAAGCTTTGGGTGCCTGCCCCCCATTGTGCTGCATTTCTGTTCGCCGATTCGCTTTATTCGTTTCCTGTGCAAAATTGAAATATATTGCGATAGTTTCAAATAAATTTACCTTGGAAAAAAAAGACACGCCGCGACGGTTTATACAATATAATTATGAATATTTAAAGTAGTTTTGTGTTAATAAACGCATGTGGTAATCTAGAAGCTTTATTAGGGTTATGACATGGCGCTCATCAAAGAGGGATTGAAACACGCTACACAACGCTACACGCTACACTACACACGCTAGTACAACAGTGATGCCCCTGGTGTTGCAGTTGTCCACAGGCGACGGTAACGATTTAACATCCGATGGGCCATCTGCCATCTGCCTTTTTGCTACACTTTGGCAAAAAAAAAGTTATGTCGCGTTCCAATGTTATATTATAAGTGTGTTTTTTATTTGTATGTTTGTTACGTTTTCACTTCTTAACTATTCAATCGATAATCGTGAAATGTTGCATACAACGTGCATCAGTGACACAGGAAAGTTTTGGATAACTTTCATCTATATATATATAAATGAATTGCTGTTTGTTTGTCTCGCTGAAACTCGAGAATGGCTATACCGATTTGGCGAATTTTGATCTTGAACTATTTGTAGAAGTTCAGGGAAGGTTTAAACGGTGTGAAACTTAAATAATAAGTAAAGGAAAATACTAAAAAAGACAATTTAATTTTCAAATACAAAATGTTCCTAGATACATTTGATGTCTCTTCAGAAATAAAAAAATTTCATTCGTTTGTTAAATGTTTATAGGTACGTTCAAAAATTCAGTCTGTTTCATGGCTGTAGTATGAGGTCCGATCTCTTTGGTCTGTTTTGTTAGAATACAAAACAGTTCTGTTTCAGAAATAAATATATTACATGAGAAAGCTTTAAACTGTTTAAGTGCATAACTATGTTGCATTTATAATGTAAATAAGAATTTTGTATTAAGTTTTGACCGCATTTTACACAAATATATACGAAGTGATACAAAATTTACCAGGAAATCTAGTGCACATAATAAATCAACTGTTCCCGAGGTTATATATGAAATCTACATTAAAGCAAAAGCTAGGTTATGTATGGGTTAATTGTTTGGACCTTAGACTGTCTAATTTCGTTTGAGATCATGTGCGAAGTAATATGAAATAGTTCTTTCTTTGTTTCTTTGTTTTCTTCAACAGAATATTATTCATGACTATTACGTTTGCTATCATAATTATAATTTATCTCAATATGGCGAAACGTCGACGACCTTCTTTCATTGAATAAATGGGATTAAGTTCGGAGCTCTTATCGTCTGGTGTTATTACGCACTTAGTTCTTGTTTATTCCTTAATTTCTTCGGTTATGTAACTTTGGCCGAAGAATTATACAAGTGTTTCCAACTTTCGACGTTTAAGACGACGATGCCCTTGAATTCTGAATTTGTGAGCTCACTGGGTCTGTCTGTGCTCATAAAGAAATCTTAAACGGATTTTCTAAGTAATATATCCATACATTATGCAATGCTCCCTTTTGTTTAGGATTGTGGGTATGTATTTCATTTGATATTTTCAAAAGCATTGTACTCGTATATTATTTCTATGTTATAATTTTACCTGACTACGTAATAAAAGGGTTAATTTTTTAAGTGTACGTACACATGTATGCTTATGTTTTCGGTACGCTCTGTAGCCTAAATGTTTTAATAGAGTTTCATTGATTCAACTGAATTTCGTAGGTGATATTATAGGCTCTTTATGGTGGCTTAAAAAGGTTGATTTTTGAGATAATATATTACTTTATCATGTTTTAAGAATCCTGTCAAAGTTTGGAAAACCTGTGCGGATTTAGTTATCAAAACATTGATTTGATTGAAATTTGCTAAGTCTTTATTATTTTCAACATAGAGTATAAATATTAGGACGAGAAAAAAAATACAATTTTTTAAATAATTTGGTGGGGTTCTTAAAATATAATACAGTAATATACTTACAAGGAAATATAATACAGTAGTATACTTACAAGGAAATATAATACAGTAATATATTTACAATGGATTAAAAAAAAAGGTTCTCTTTAAACTACCCTATATGAGTCATATATGATATTTGTAAATCAAAAAAGGAGAACGATAGAAATAAGTTTGTATTTATGACGTAAAATAACATATGAAGCCGGGCTGGACGTGGAGGAGACTGTTTTGTTTGATGGCACGACCTTTTATTACGCGCGACATGACCACGAGAGTGATAAAACAAGAGAACAGTGAAATTTACTCTACATTCTCGTACAGTTAAAAGTTTCTCGCGTGGCGTGAGAATTTGAAAGGGGATCGTTGAAAATTTCCAAGTGTAACAGCTGGCAGGGAAAGCTGCGAGGAACATTTCTTTTATGTCTCTCCACGTGTGGGTTCTCATGTCTCTGCATAGCTTTACTATATAATAGTTATATGTTAAACTCGTATGTAAAATACACGTAGCCATTGAATAAGATGAGGATAGAAGTTTTAAAGTGAAACTTATTTTACATCGCCTTAAATGGATTTTATCCGTCTATCGCATGTCGCATTACAGCCCGTTGTGGAGTAGTGATAAAGAGAAAGGTGCTCGGCAGAGCAGTCAAGCCCATTATGGCGGTGCCTATGGCTCAATTCATAATGATTCAATGATTTAAATATAAATATTGTCCTCAGTTTTAAAAGAGATTAAAAACGCGTTTTCTGTACTGTAAATTGAATAAATATCCAAAAAAAAATCAGTTAAATGACTATGCTCTGAAAAAAAGTTTCACTTGTATCGTAGTTTCATAAAACCACCAGTTACTTTTCTTTAATACAGCTTCATTAACATTGAAATAATTCATAGACACCAAGGTTTGTTTAAGTAAATTATTTTAATATTAGCTAACCAACGGAATGCGAGCAAATAAAGTTTTACATTGAACGTCCAAAACACAACGTTGCCAAATTTAAACAATTATTTTTAAAATAAACTGTTTTTTTTTTAAATATTCAAGTTTAAATTATGAGTATAATTATCAAATAAATTAAACTATTTCGTTTGAATGTAATAGTCGGGGTTGGTATTTTGTTCTAAAATGAAAATTAACTGGAATATTACGTAGACACTAAAAAACCTGACGAGCGTAAATTTCTAAGTTCCAGACATGACTTATACTAGTGAAATTCATCCGAACTATTTAATATTCCACCAACACACCGTACCGTAGTAAGCGTAAAATTTGTAACTTTATGCACGGTATGAAATTAAAAGTTTGAGAAAAAGAAAAAATTGAATTCACCACATCATTTATGTTTTCGCCAGCAGACATTTTTTTTTTTTGTAGATTTAGCACATATCGTAACGGTCGAGACCATTAATCAAGCCGTAATGACTTTTGAGTATGTGGCTTTTTAAGGCATGTAAGTGGTGTCGAAGCATTTTTAAGAAAATATAGGATTTTGCTTTTCATTTTATCGAATACTTAGCAGGCCCGGCGGACGTTGTCCTGCCCTGATAATAAAAAAAATATATACTTATGTGCATGAAATGCTTAAGGTAACTAATGTATTTTTATTTGATGAGGATTAATATTGTATCCGTCTACCTTGCCTACACTTTCTAAATAGCCTACACTTTTGGCTTGTTAAAACCGCTACAGTTTCACCGGACTTCTAAGGGGAGCGCTTAAGGTACTCATCCGATTTGTTTAGGCGATCAGCGCAAGGGCACACGGTGCGCCTCGGCTTGAACTGTCGCCGAGTTTCCCGATCTGACTAAGCTCTCCTTAAAATGTAGGTATATGTCATCGGAGACTTTTGTTGGAGTTCTATAAAAGAGGAGTATTTCACATTGCATTGTTTTGTTATATCTGAAAAGAATTAGCCAGCGTTTTCTATGAAAGCTCCCAGGCGGCTTGACTTTTTCCAACACTTCAACAAATATCGTTATATTTCAACTAATTTACACAAAACCTTGACCAATTATAAACCTAAACCTTCCTCATCTATTACTCTATCTATTGGTGAAGACCGAATGAAAAGCCATTCAGTAGTTTTTGAGTTGATCACGAACAGACAGACAGACGCGGCGGACGACTTTGTTTTGTAATATGATAATAATAATATGGACTATGCCAATAGATCATTAGAATTGCTTATTTGGCTAAATTTATGATGATAGATAGACAACGAATCCTCATCCGACAAATTGATATGATTCAAATTGTTTAATAGGATTGTTATAATGGGAAACTGCCGTTTCTCATTCAATTGTTTCTTGGCAAACTAAAATCTATTTTGATTGGATCGCTTCCATCGATCATTGTTCTGTAAGAGATGAATTGAACCTTTGCAAATTTAATATTGAACAGAGAGTTATCTTTCGAATAGACAATTCATGCTGAAAGCATGATTTGGAGCATGTTATTTTTTACACATGCAGCCAGAATATTTGCATAATTCATTATATCATCTAAATAATGACAGATATCACTTTAACTTTTATTTTTGCCTTTGGAATTAAGTAAGTAGTTATCTCTTACTGTGTTCCCCAATTAAAATGCGCAAATATATTCTACAGAAATTCCATCGTGTGGTTTGGTGTGGTGCTACGTATGTATGGTGTAGTCTGGAACTCATTTAAATGCCTATTTTTTTTTAAACATTTACAAGTATGATATACAGCGTTTAAAATTTTGTGATTCATGTGTTTGTTGAGACCAGTTTACGTGGCGTTAATGAAAGAACCTATTTATCATTTGTCCCGTATACAAACAATCAAGTAGGGAAAAGAGTGATCGTCTTTTGTTTTATTTTAGTTTTACAATTATGGCATAGTTTTATGATATGATATGGGTTGTTTATTTTGTAGTTATCGCGTAAAGATTCACATGGCGATGTATCTGAAATCATTGTATCCATTTCTTCAGGCTTTTGAATAGGATGACATATCAATATTTTGACATCAGCTACGGATGCGTACTTACGATTGAATTATACTGATAGATTAAACCGATCCTTGAGCATGAAAAATTTACAAGTTAATACACGGCAACAATCACTCCGTACAATAAATCTTTTTGTGTGTTTTAGCGTGTGTTAATAATCTTACCTGATATTAAATGAGTATGTGGCCTAAGATGATAACAATCTCATTAATCTAGACCTTTAGGAGCATTGCTTCTCAAGTGTACCTACTGGAATACAGGTATAGGTGGTTCACGAAAGATTTTCCGTGCACATGGTTTGTTTTCTTCAATCAAATTCGTGTATTTCTCCATGGATTCGAAAGTACGTCGATCAACGCGTTCTCCGAACACACCACCACTTGTAACCATATCGACATAATAAAGATCGTGTGTCCATATTAATACATATTATAAAACAAAGTCGTCCGCCGCGTCTGTCTGTCTGTCTGTCTGTCTGGATGTTCGCGATAAACTCAAAAACTACTGAATGGATTGCAACGCGATCTTCACCAATAGATAGAGTAATTCACGGGGAAGGTTTAGGTCTGCAATTTGTTAAGGTTTTTCAAGTATATATTGTTTATAATCAGGGCAGGACAACGTCCTCCGGGCCTGCTAGTTAATACTATATTAAAAAGAAACCACTATACATGAATACAGATAGCTTTATTATTACGTTGTATCTTGTTCCCTTTATTACATCTTTTAAAATTTCAACGGACAAGAAATGAAGTTTCCCTCCGTAGACGTGTCTGCAGATGGATTTGTTAAGATAAATGTTGAGTGTGGTCGACAATGTGAAGACAATTTCAGAGATCATATATCATTCTTCTTGCAGTCAAAAGTAGACGGTACTTGCCGAAGAAATATTGCAGCTTCCGTTCTCATTAAAGTTAAAAGGAGAGTTGTCCGTGGCGGGGAACAATTTAGCATAAAATTCCCGTTGAGCCTCGAGTAATTATAGCTGGAGCGAGTGTCTAAAACAGCCGTCTATAAAACAGGATTGGAGGTAGGAAGAGTAAATCAAAATAAATTAATGGTAAAATACAGTTCCATTGTTATTTATTGAAATATTCTCGTGGGTTTAGAGATTTTGATGTCTATTTAAGGTTGACAAAGAAGGCTTTCGGTTGTTGACTATTCTGTTATATTTTTTTGTTTCCTATTGTTATGTCATTAGATGTACAATAAATCTAGTAATTTTGCGTGCATTTGAAGTGCCGATTCAAGTGATGGTCGAACTTTCCACTAAGTATAATGAATTCTGTCGTAGTACCATTGCTTCCTATTTCTGCCACGAAGCACCGTGGTAATCTATTAGCGTTTGACTGCAAAATTGTTGTCTTTTTTTGAGGTTGTTTGTAGAGGCCACATCTTGAAATCAGATGATGTGAATGAACGCTTCTTTGGTAAATAAACCTTATTGTATAACAACTATATGCCACACAGTCTGATGCATCATTATACATTATTTTGGAATCTTTGACATTGTGAAGAGATTTTAGTGAATAGTATAGCAAGGTAAATTATTCCCATCAGCACTATGTATGTGACATAATAGCTTTATTTGCGCTACTGTCTTCCTTTGCCTAGACTATGGTCACACACTAGATTGCACGCTCGAGCGTACGAGGTGTTCCAACTTAGTCCACCGGAACAGTGACCTATTGTTTCTGGGTTAGGTTACGACTGGGTCCTACTTCAGTTTGGTTATAATTAGTAGTAATATGGATGTTATGATGAAATATATTTTCATAATTTTTGCTTGCGATAAAATAAATGAATCGGTTATATTTCACAATTACTCTTAGGTATGAAGTCCGTATTTTCTAAGTTACCATTAATCTAGGTTTAAACATGGATTACCCAAATACATTACATTTTTAAGCACAAACTATTAAACGTTTAACTCTGTAAAATTATGAAATGTAACAAATTTATACAGCATCATGTATTCACAGATGAATTAAATTCTCTAGTAACACTCAAGATACTAAAGCCTAACCAAATTGTCTGGAAACGTCATAATAAGTAAAGTCAGCGACACACGAGAGTTCTGAATGTGGTTAAACGTTGATTAACCGAACAATGTAAACTGGGTCGTTGAAAATTAAATGTTTAAACTCGACGTGCAGGCTATAATCATTTTACAGAGTTAACTGCTTTCAGTGTAGTCTGATCTCCGCTTCATAGTTTAAAGGTTTAGATTAATCTAGCAACGGTGACGAAAGTACATGTGCGCACTTGCAGTAATTTAATGACTCATGTACGATTTTCTTTTACTTATGGTTTATTATTATTATTATTGTTTCCTAAATATAGTTTACGTTATTTCTTTATGACAAATTTACAACTAAACGTATGTTATGCGAATGATTTAATTATGTCAGTTTCAAAATTAACGACATTTAAACAAATACAGCGTTAGTTTTGTAACTTAATTTTGATTTTGATTTTTTTTTATTTGCTGACTAGACTAAGTATGAAGTTTTTATATTATCGTTGTTAAAACATAAATAATGTTATTCGACAATATCCCAGTCATGACGAAAACAAAATGTCACCGTGATCTGGAAATGGAAAAGTTTTATGCTCGTTACTCGCGTTCGATTATTATGTACGCTTCACGTTTTGCAGATTACGTAAAGCGGATTGAGTTCTGGATTTTTCTCTTTATTTGCGTAGACTATAAACTGATACTAAATATGATATATGGCGTGTACTTTAAAAAAAAAAGAGACTGTTTTAGACTTAAAATTTTTGCGGTCTCGGTAGATTATCTATGAATACCCGAATAACCGAGTCATATACGGTGGGTATAATGATAAAGTGAATTGGTGTCAGTACACATTCATACACACATGCATGCCTGTATATATATATATAAATTGATGGCTCTAATAACATTCAAGTTATGAAACGATTTCATTCGATACGGAAACCCTTCCATGTTATATAGTTATCATACTTTGTATCTCATATAACATTTTTTATGCATAATAATTGAGTGTTCTGTTCAAAAATTATTAGTAGATATCTGCTCAGATGAAATAAGAAGACTCTTCACTTAATGAAATTGATATCGAATAAGTGTTTTGAAGTTATACTCCTTTAGGTGCGTTATGAAAAAATGATGAGAGTGAATTTTTATGATGCGCGCGCAGCAGTGTGACACGAAATCTACAGGTTGAAGCTATACCCGCAAAACCTACACCCTGAAGTTAGCTATAGTCAACATTTTATATTTGTACTTATGCGCTACGCGTTGCCGTTGCTATAGTAACGATTAACATGTTAATAGTTGCCATGGTAACGTGGTAAGTTTGCATTCTAAAATTATTTTGTCATATTCGACACATATCTGTAAACATTAAACATCGAAAGGGCAAATTGTTTTTTATTATGATTTCCAGAAACCATTTACGGACATTGAAGTTGTCGCATGCTTTGCAGCGATTACAAATCGCGCCCTGATAATAAATTGTATCATCATCTTACAATTGTAATAAATCGCTGGCACTTATGTTTCCGGACTGTCGATCAGAACACTGCCGCCTCGCGCGCGGCGACCGATCGTACGAGCGGCGCTCGCGCACCCTCACCCTCCTGCACACGGACAGACCGTACTGGAGAGCGGATATATCGCGCGCGTTAATTCTTGTATTAATTATTGACATTGACTATTGTATTTCTGGTTTTTCTCTATTTAATTTCACTTTTTTCTCAACTAGCGTAATACTTTCTTCATCTACTAAACTGTTTGTACACGTTCTCTTTATATGTATGTGGGCCGAGTTCACTCCGCAGCCCATAAAGTCATAACGAAACTAACTATAAAAATGTGAAAAAGTGAGATTTGTAATTTACTACATATAATCTCGTATTTATTTACTGGTATTCTAAAAATTAACACACTTTTTGTATCAAATGTATACTCATGTTTGGCTCTGTTTTCAATCGCACAGTAAATGATTGGATTCGCGAACCTAAGTCGACGACAGGACATAAAGTAATCAAAGGCCCGCTCGAGCAATTAGAAGTGAGGGATTCACCAGTTGTTACCGCCTTTAATTATAACAGTGATCAATTTACTAAACACAAATCTAAGGATAATCCCCTTACTCTCCAACAATATATTGTTAATGATGTTACTTAAATGGTACTGAGGTCAACCAATAATAGAATAACTATACTTACGTAGGCATTTTGATAAATAGTTGTCTATGCTTATTTTAAGATTTTATAGATTTAACATATCTGTTTAATTTTCTCTCATATCTAAATCATCATCATCATCATTTGCTTAACCTTATCCCACTTAAGTAAGGGTCGGCACAACATGTTTTCATTTTCCACTTTCCCCTGTCAGCAGTTGTCATCTCAGTATTAATCCCTTTAATACACATGCCATTTTTCACACGGTCCATCCGTACCTTCTTCGCTCTTCCTCTACTCCTATATCCGTCCACTTTCGTACTTAAGACTTGATCTAAAACATTATTTGTAATACAATTTTTAGAGAACACGTTTTATTAAATTCCAGCCAGATCTTGCATGACCATGTCTATTGTTATAATTATTTTTGCAGTATATTTCCAATTACTGATTAATAATAATTAAAGTCTTAGTATCGTATACAAGCTTCTGCCAGCAGCTTTGCTCGCGTTCGTATAGGTTTCACTTATCCCAAGGGTATTATTATTATAGTACTTGTTTTTCGGGATAAAAAGTATGTTATTTCCTTTTCTGTACCCCTGATAAAGTGTATAAAAATGTAATGATGGTCGTTAGCGTAGTTGAACAGTAGAATATTAGTTAAGATTAGCGTCTTATATGTTACTTAGGCTTTGTCTAATTAGGAAATAAGATTTTATCGGAGTTTCTAGAAATTTCTAACAAAGACGTATAAAACGTTTATTACATTTCATGTCTTTATTTACAGCGTCTAAGTTCAGTGTGGGGCGCGTTGACTATAATCTTACTAGAGATTACAGCTGTTAGTGGGTATGAATTCGTATTTGTTATGTTCCACAGTTTCCAAATTATTAGGGATCCGGATCAATATTTGTAGGTGTAGCTTTAGGTTTCAATATTCAATAAATGATAAATATAAATTGGTACCATTCAGTGAGAACTATTGTAGACTAATTAAACACAAGAGATGACAAAACTTAGATAAACTTTTGAGGTTCTGCCTAAGATGAATCTTTTAATTATCACGGTCGTCTTTATACAACAGCGATTTTCGACAAATATGGTACTTGGCAGTTTTACTCCCGACATTTGATGTCTTAAAATGGTTCTAAATTGAATTATTTGTAGCTTTAGACATTTTTTTAAACTTTAATGTCCAATGAAATTAACTTAGAATATGCACCGAAATGGTGAAGTCAAATTGTTTACGCACACTGAAAAGAGATAATCACTTAATGTTAGTAAACGAAATGTTGTACAAAAGTACTGAATTTACATACATACATACTGTTTATACAAAGTTTTCAAAGATATTACACACTATTGTTTCAGGTTACAATTACAAAATATAAACAAGATTGTGCTCCGTACAGAGTAAATGCGGTTTATCGTTTTCTCCAGGTATCTAAATGAAGTATAATGCTATTTATAAATGACCAATCATTGCTATAGATAAAGACGTATTTCACAGTAACCACTCGAAACAAAAAATCTGGTTATAAAAACCAATGAAATGTATTTCGTTTTGGTTTATAACTTTCACAAATGAATATTTTCGACCAATCACAGTGCATCATTTGTTTTCATTTACAAAATACGATTAAACTTCAATGCAGTGAGAATATTATTATTTTACAAAGTACAAAAAGTGACATCTATGCAGAGTACAAGTTAACTTCTTATCTTTATAGTAAGGTTCGGTTACAATTGTCGGATAGATGACGCTTATTTGAACTATTTATTTTTATGAAATCGATTATTTTGATGAAATTGTAATTTTTAAGATTTATTGCTTATATAATTATAATGAATCAAATTATTTCTGTCATATGCGTTGTAATAATATTCTATAAGAATAGATTAAGCACTACTACTTATGTATGGTATATAACAAAATGGACTTTCCCTTTGATGTAGGATTAAGAGTAACCAAATCAAATACATCAGAAATTCTTGTTAAACTCCTTTTTAAACGGTAATTAACTCGATTTCAACGATACCATATAATTAATCCACTCCATTGGTGAAATATTACAAACAGGCGAATTTGTGTTGCCGCTAAGACAGATTGCGAGGGTCGGATTCGAAGGTCCTTAGAGAGCAATTTTGAACGTTAAACCTCTCGGGGTGTTCCTCGGGACATGGATGATATTGTGTTAACGTGTTGGGTTCCCGATTTTACATTCATTACCTACCTCTTTGGAGTAATTTATATAGCTTTTAAATGATTTTCCTTTATTATTACCTTTAATTTACCTCATACGTATAATAGTTGTTTTGTATTATTATGCCGTTTATTACTTTTGTACAGAACATATGGTACTAGTTAAAACTTTTTTTTTTATATTATAGGGGGCAAACGAACAGGTGGGTCACCTGATGGTAAGTGATCACCCCCGTCCATAGACACTAGCAACACCAGGGGAGTCGCAAGTGCGTTGCCGCCCTTTTAATATATGTGGGCCTCCGGCGCTCTCACTGGCCGAACGAAACGCAATAGTGCAAGCACTGTTACTTCACGTCGGTTTTCTGTGAGAGGGTGGTACTACCCCGAGCGAGCCGACCCATTCATGCTGAAACCAGTAATAGTTTCAGCGTAGCTCTACCACCTACAAATAACCTCGTTCTATGAATAATCTTAAAATGCAATTTGTCTGTTATTGCTCTTTTTGAGATTACTATACATGTTTATGTAAATGTAAGGAGATTATTTTGTTTACATCTAGACAGACGTTTATCGCAATTACATACACACGTTATATTATCTCATTTAGTCCTCGAATTACACAGACGGAGCTCGTGAAGAGCTGATGTTAAAATATAAAAAAAATTGTGTACAAACGTGGTTCATTTATATTTTATTATGATAAGATTTGATTAAGATATGTAAGTCCTCTAAGTGAGTAAGTTTTTTATTAAGATTAGTGCTCTCTGCTTGGAGGAATTGACTAACATAATTATCTCTTCGGCCCGCATCATCAAGATGAGAAATCGATAGTCACATATATATATGTTAGCGTTACTAGGAAAATAATCCCAAGGCGGGTCGATGTCAGGCGCGCGTCGTAAAAACTAAGCCAAATCATACATCACAATATGAGAGATATTTTGTGCCGATCCTACATAGCTGGGAATAAGGGTAAGGAGAAGAAGTATAACAAGATATGCTAAGTATTCTTTAATTTGCGTAGTCCGGTGAAACTGTAGACGCCTAGCCAGGTCAACAGTGTAGACGGTTCGAAAAAAAAAAAAAAAGTATTTTTTACTACATAAAATGTTTGGAAAAATAATGACTACGTGTAAAAAAACACGCGGTTTCAGAAGAGACTCAGTGTAATTGAACTGGTATTAATGCACGCATGATTTGGAAGTCGGAAGCATGTGGTGTGCCTAAAAGCATACCGCATAATATGCATTAATGTGCTCTATTTACATGTAAGTTTAACTATAAGTATGCCTTGTATTATTTTGTACGTTCTTAAAGTGTACATAAAAAAATGTACGTAATAAATACAGTATACTAAAAAGTAATACTAACAACCGCTCGCATGTTTGTTCTCGTTAATTGTAAAATAACATTTAACAGAAATAAAAAAAAAGTAGTTTGCATTACTCAGAGATAATGTTGCTGTCTGTCAATGAGAGGATTTTCACAATTGTATCGATAATGGATTACTACTTTGGTGAAGAGAAGCAACATCCTTATTAAATCAATAAAGTAGAAAAGCACTTATATTCTATGCGTTCATATTACCAGGAGGTAAAATTCTTTGTCGCGTCAAAAGTAGCTTTCACGTTCAGTGAACTATCCAAGACATGTTCATTGTGAAAAATATTATTGCATACCTAGAAAGCCTTTGAAGATACTACTACTTTAAAAATTTCATTCGACATTCTCAGTAGTAAGTGTAGAACGATTTTTTCGGTTATACGATTTCTCGACTGTGTTTCTTTTATATTTTGCAGAATATTAAGTGTGGTATTTATTATACGTCATGATTCAATACTGAAATTATTGAATAGTTTAATCTATTCAAGCGCGTTTGTAGCAGTTTTTATATATGAATGAGAATTTTATAGATAACAAAAGTTAGTACAATAAGGTTTCCGATTTCAAATGTCACTTTAAAATTGTAGTCACAATACAATAAAAAAAAACTCAGCTCATCTGCCAGTTTTTACGAAATATTTAATTTTGTTATTCTGATTAGTTTTTAAAATATTGGTTAGATGTGAGATCATTATCCTTTCCAACTAAATAAAGCGTTATTTAAAGGAATATAAATTACGAGTGGAATATAACATCTCTTGAATTTCCCATTCTTGTGTCTCTCGTGACACTGAAATGGAAGATCCGTACAAAAAGCATTTTGTGTACGTTATATTCTATACAAATCACCTGACAGCTTTTTATATAACAATATATTCTTACTTTTCAGGTAAGTCGGCGTTTACTTCTTACACAGTAAGTACGATCATTTTGTATTCATTAAAAACCAACGATGTAATACGTAGAGATTAAATTACCCCATAACATATAATAAAATGATTATAGAATCCTTTGTTTCTTTTTTTATTTCAAGTTGCGTGTTTGCAATGAAACAAGTATTTATTTATATTAAAAATGTGATAAATCAGTTCAGTACACCTTGTTCTCATCTGTTTCTGAACTGACTTTCTTTTTTTTTGTATTTAGTAAATATTAACGAGCTTTATGTAGAGGTGTTATTATTGGTTTTTTTTTATACCATTGGCAATACGTCTTTTATCGTCATAATTCATGCTCCTCGCGTCTTAAAATGTACAATATCGATACAAATAATAATATCTATTATATTTGTTACCACGTGAAACAAAATTGAAACCTCTTAGTATGGTCGTATTTCCACTATTAAGTATATACAACCTTCATGATATCGTTCTACGAAGTCGGTAGTTTTTGTAAACCCAATCAATCGGTAATGATTAAACATATGCCTGCCGAAGCTTCCCCCCCCTTATATTTTCATCTTATATGTTTGTATTGTTGTTCGTAAATCTCGTAAATCATAAATAATTTCTCCCAATTTTTCATAGTAATACAACACAGTAACTGAAAGTTTGGCGGTTGAATCCTTGTACTACGAAATTAAGACGTAGACTTGCTGCGGAAATATGGATAATGATGTTCGTAGTACATTATATCCAAGAATCCGATCATGGAATTATGGAAGTATTCACACACACATTCTGAGTGTAATACTAGACATGATTTTAATTGGGTGAATAAATAATAAATGTCTGGTCGATGTTAAAGAAAAAAGGCACTCGCAAACGTTCGAGTTTTCATTAACCTATATCTTTATTGAATCAGAGGTAACAACGTCGCAGGCAACGGTGATAAATATTAATATTTATGGGATCATAACGTAGATTAGCTTCACTGAACGGAGTTGATATTAAGGCAGTCGTTTTAACAGCATTTATAGCGTTATTAAAGGTATTTGAATAGAATTGAGAAACTCGTTGTTCCGTTGTTATATAAAATATCTAATTATGTATTTTAATTAATTCGGATTTTGTGTTACTGTTATTATTACATTTTAATGTTATCTCGTATAGTAATATTCTACAGACTGCTATGCATACAGCATTTGAACCTACATTTTAGAACTGTTTAAAATTTAAAATCCATTTTGTATACTTTGATACAAAAATGTACATCTATTAATGTATCTTATATATTTTACTGTTTTTTTTAGACTCACGATTATCGAATGACATTTTGAAAGTGAAGTGAAATTTATTTTACCATCGCATCAGATTTTTTTCGTCTATCATCGCATGTCGCATTACAGCCGACCGCGGAGTACGGGTAAAGTGAAAGGCGCTCGGCAGAACAGCCAAGGCCAATATGCTAGTGCCCTTGGCTCTATTCAAAACGGGTTAAATAATATTGTGCTCAGTATGTTAAATATTAAAAATGCGATTTTAATACACAAAATTGAGTAATTTTCCACTTGCATCGCGGTTTCATAAAATCCACCAATTTTTTCTAAACACGTGTGTTTAAGTGGTTGGAGAACCACGAATAAATTTATCCTTTGTCACGAATTAATAGTGAAATTAATATCCTGTAGATACTTAAAAATTTAACACACATTTCAATGTAATCATTCGCTTTTCCTAGAATATATATTCATAAATACATTACGGTATAATTAATTTTTAACTCAACTCTTTTCTTAAATATCCTTTTTTTTTTCTAAAATTGGGTCCCATTTTAGATTTGCATTGATGTACAAATGTGGGTGAGTTTTTTTTTTATATTATAGGGGGCAAACGAACAGGTGGGTCACCTAATGGTAAGTGATCACCGCCGTCCATAGACACTACCAACACCAGGGGAGTCGCAAGTGCGTTGCCGGCCTTTTAATATATGTGGTCCTCCGGCGCTCTCACTGGTCGAACGAAACGCAACAGTGCAATCACTGTTACTTCACGTCGGTTTTCTGTGAGTGGTACTACCCCGGGCGAGCCGACCCATTCATGCTGAAACGAGTAATAGTTTCAGCGTAGCTCTACCACTACTAAGTTGTAAGTAACGCACAATTGCGCAAAGCTCTTTGTTTTTTAAGGATTACATCATCGTTATATGAATGGGATCTAAGAGGTATTGGTAAGAAATAAGTTTAACCTTTCACGTATTATACAATAAGCGTTGCTGCACTAACAATGTTTACGTTCTAATCTGATTGGGGTCTCGCCGACAACGATCTGGACACCGAAATAGTCAGTCCTCATTTGTGATCTATCTGTAATTCAAGTAAGACTGCAGTTTTGTTTATGTGTTGAGTGGATTTTCTGCGTGGCAATGTATGGCGATTGTGCTCGACTGAATCGTGACCATCTTACACCAGATAGGTATAACATCCGCCATACTGGTAAGTTTTAGGGATGTCACGTTTCGGATTCAGCCGTTGTACACTTAGTATCATGAAGCGAGTTGGTAGAGATCTGTATTAGACTGTGTCGCGACCATAATTATTGCGAATCCGTCGCAGGGATTCTCTTTTGGCTGGTCTCGTTTCGAACCGATATAAATGACCATACACATATAATCATATCTCTTTCCCATAACGCCGATCACCCCACACACGTGCACATACACACATAGTGGTTGGGTTTGTTTTTCTTTTTAATCCTTTTTCGAACGGAGTTTTTAGATGAATATAGTAGCCGGATTCAAGATACATGTATGAGTTCGTGAAACATACATGCTTGGTTCACGTGTATGTTTCACGAATTTATATATGTATGAAATAATAGTTAGCGTAGCTTAGTTAGACTCGGGATATTTGGTAACAGTCCAAGCCGAGGCGCGCCGTGCTCCCTTGTGCTGGTTGCCTACATAAAATCGGGTGTGTGCCTTAAGCGCTCCCCTTAGTAGTCCCGTGAAACTGTAGTGACCTTGCCAGGTCAACAGTGTAGTCTGTTCGAAAAAAAAAAAATCTCTTAACAAAGGTAAATCAAATCGTGTTTATTCCTCTATCTGAAAATGTTGATCTCCGTTAGATCTTTACGAAGAAATTATCGCGTACACCCTCCACACTTGGAGAGTTTGCTTTCGCGAGCCGACCCGTAGCCCGGGGCGGTCGCAATTCAAGCTCCACAAACAGCTCTATTCACTCTGAACTCTACGGCCACGGGACTATTATATCGATATCGTT
Source organism: Antheraea assamensis (assembly GCA_035772565.1). Lineage (NCBI taxonomy): Eukaryota > Metazoa > Arthropoda > Insecta > Lepidoptera > Saturniidae > Antheraea > Antheraea assamensis. The sequence goes on from JAQQSE010000002.1 coordinate 699,724, forward strand.
TCGTAGTCTTGTACGTCGTCGTCGTCGTACTTACAACGCCTTTGTTTTACAACTCTCATTGTTTGCAGCATTTTTTTTTTTTTTTTCGTCTCGGTTTGTTGTTCAATTTTGAGGGAAAGATTTTAAAGTTTTACGTATTGTTGTGACTTAACTACCGTTCCATTTGTTTATGGTTTTATTCGAGGAATGTCTCCACTATATATTATGTATTTGCACGAATTTCGTATTCTGTGGACGTTCTTTATTTAAATTTTTGTTTTTAATACTAATGAGAATTTGTCTAATACATTAGTTTCCTATTATCGATAGTAAGTTCATCTCTTCGTCTCTGTTTAATGCCAGATTTAGCACTAAAGTGGTCATAGTTTGGTATGTGCTTGGGAAACCGAAGATTTACTAATGTTGGTATACGGTGTATTTAAGGCTATTACAGGGTGGATCAATATGTGAACGATGGTGACGTCTGGAAATGACGCGCTCTCTGTGCATCCACTAAAACCGAATGTAACTATATGTATCTATATTTATAAATATGTTTCAAAAATATGAGTTATAATATGTTTAATGAAAAGATAAACCAGATCGAGTTTCGTGCCGGTTCTTCTCGATGACTGGGTTGTCTTCCGAACCGGTGGTAACTTAGACGTTCATAAGCGCCTTCTCAGGGCCTAAATTGAATAAAGTATTACCTCTACCAGAAATACGTGTAATACTAGATGAGGTGATTTGGATTTCTATATATTATTTTATAGAAAATGATTACTTTTCTGCGATTGTTATTTAGCATCCTCCAGTACGGTTATAAACTAAACTACGATTAAAAAGTGGTAAAGTTTGAAATATCAATGAAATCTAATGTCACACTTAACCTTATATCACTTCTAATATAACTAATACTAGCAGGCCAGGCGGACGTTGTCCTGCCACTGATAATAAAAAAATATATACTTAGGTGCATCAAATGCTTAAGATAACTAAGCTATTTTATTTGATAAGGATTAATACTGTATCCGTTTAGATAGCTTTCCAATTAGATCTATAAAAGAGGTATATCTCAGTATGCATTATTTTGTTATATCTCAAAGGGATTAGGCAGCGTTTTTGACGAAAGCTCCCTAGAGGCTTGACTTTTTCCAATTTTTTTTAATAATTATCATTATATTTCAACCAATTTACAAAAAAATCTTTGACAAATTATATACTTAAATCTTCCCCATGAATTACTCTATCTATCGGTAAAGACCGCATTACAATCCGTTCAGTAGTTTTTGAGTTTATAGCGAACATCCAGACAGACACAGCGGACGACTTTGTTTTATATTATGTAATACTTAGTGATAATCTATGATGTTACAAACCTAAAAAGTGTTTTAAATGTAAATTAAAGTCATTATAATAACTTAGTAAACGATACCGCGACGATACAATTAGTAAATAGCTTAGACTAGATATGTACAAATTATTCGACGTAAATATTTACCTAATGAAAGGTAGTTAACTTCGGGAGCACTTGAACTTCTTTTTTTAAAAAAAAACTAAAAGACGATTTGAGACTTTATTTATTTTATGACTATAATCTAAGAGCGTCGAGTCTAACTTAACTAAAACTAATTTCTTATTCTAAATATGCTGACATAGCGTCTGGGTCTCTTCCCGTAAGAGCTACGCTATATCAGCTTAACTGCAATGCATTCTCATACATAGGGGAATATAAATAGGTTATCAATATTATTTACTTGTCCGGGGAGCTGATGAATTGAATTTTCTTGGATCAATGTATTCAACTCTTTAATATTCGCTTGGTCGATATTTAGTAATGCGGTAATGCAATGAATTTTTTGCATGAAACTTTTAGATCTACACTGATATTGTCAGCTAAACTTTGAACAAGTCAAGTTATATGGTGATACGCGTATAGCTTGCGCGTTTACTTTGCCTTGGTTAGAAGTTTACCGTACAAACACGGCATTAAAGATTACTCTCCTGATAACTATTTCAGTTTTTGCCGTTTATAGTGCCGTTTTTTTTCTGAACAAATATATATACAATTCCCCTAATAGTGAGTCGCTTATTGGAGCTGTTTACAACTAAACTCGAAATACCTCTGTCATCACCGAGGTCAGTCGTAATAGGTTGCTTTCCTGAGGACTGATTTTGGAACGCTTCATGTGCCAGTACGTGTTGCCAACTCCCTTCGGACCAGAATACGACAGCGGGATAGTACTGCATTGCGGCAGAAATCGGTGGTGCAACTTCCGCAGTCGAACCTGTACTGGTTTTGGCACTATCTTTTGTGATATTATTCGATACAAATATTAAGATAGAAATTTTACTGTTTAATCGCTCATTATAAAATATCATCCTACATCTCTTCTGCTGTCATTAAAGTATATAGTTGAAGTACTCTGTTTATTGTATATACTTTTCGATTTGTATAGTATTTCATGTGTTTGACAATTTTGTGTGACTTTATACGATATAATGTAATATTAGACTTTATATATATATAATAATTTTATACCTGACAAAATACAACGCGTGTATCATGGTAAGGGAATTACATACTAGTATGTACGTACTACACAGTATGCGTTACTTAGTCGTGCCAAATGCGAAATGTGAATGTAATGGAGTTCGTGTTCGGTGATTAGCACTGAAACTCTGCATTTTATGTCCCCGATATACACATTCCCTGGATTAAATTACACTCATTTTAATTTGACCTACTTTCATTGAAATCTATATGTATGTGTACTTAATTGATAGTTTATTTGCATAAATCTCTTTAATTTATATACCGGCTTTGTAGAAATTACTTCAGAACCATGTTTACTATATTAATATTTTGGAATAGAACAATACTATTTTCTTTAATAGATGACGGATTCATACATAACGTAGTCTTAAAAAAAGGCTCACTGATTGAGATTAAAAAAAAACAGACTGGCGAGAAATATATCACAAATAGTTAAAAAAAAAAAAAACGGTCGTACACATAAATAAATGTCCAACTGCCGTGAATGCTAGGCCGCCCTGCGGTTATATTTTATGCGGCTCTGTGAAATGTGGCTGTATGTAGGTTGGTGCGCCTTCCGCTTTTATTTACGCTAACTATTTGTCTTCGGGATTTTCGCTGCACATTATAAACTTGCGAACGTTTGTATTTACTCTGGATGTAGTGTCGTGTGTGTATGGGGAGTATGTTAGTGTTAGTGAGTCAGTGTTTTATATCATTTTTATAAAATCTGTGGTACTTTCTATATATTCCTTATGTTATTAATTATTAGGAGTTATCGCCCATGTAAGATTCCGCGGCCTTATTTAGTTTATTTGGACATACCAGTAATAACAAATTTGCCGTTACTAATATTATAAATGCAAAAGTGATTTTGTCTGTTTTTTTTTACCCTTTAACTACTCAACCTATCATTATAAAAAAATTGTATACACGTTGTCAGGTGTACAATAAAGGACATGGGTGTACCTTCCGTACAGATAGTATAACTCGAACGATGGATACAATCCAAATTAACGTAAGCATGACCGTAAGTAAAGGAAATTCATAGAATTTACAACCTATAAAGTACACAGTAAAATAGAAGTTGTGAAATCGTAATTCACGTAAATGATCTTAGGGTTACATTTTATAGTATTAATGTGGTATTACTAACGTGATGTAACTGGATGATATAATATTACCGATATTGCTACTTTTTTACGTATGACACGGACGTCTTCGGTATTTAAGTACTGCACAACTTTTGCAAGAACTAAAAGGAGTCTCGCATAAAAATTAATTAATTATCTATACCGCTGAAACCTTAATAAATTTCAGTGTTTATTTTATCCACTGATTTATTTTGTATTTCAAATTATTACACTGTGACTTATCTTAAGTAGATTTTCGTGTTCTTCGATAATAATAATATGGACATGTCAAGGTTAGTAACATCAACAGCGATTGATTAAGCTTTCTTTTATTTTCTCCATAATTATGTAGTTTCTTATTTATTATTTAATCTTTGATGTTAATTTGTCCGTTGACTTTGCTGTGTATTTTCTATAATAAATGAACAATATTCGTAATAATATATTTTATGTAAATGTAAAGTATTTCTGCGCAGAGAAGAGAAATAAAACAAATATATGTATATATGTCTGATACTTTGAAATGCACTTATTTCTCCTAATTTACCCTCTCGTTCGCTTACATTACGACTGTAAAGGAAAAACACTTGCGGTGCTCCTGTTGAATTTACTGTTCCTAATGCATTCACCGCATCTCGTTTTCTCGTCGGAATAACGAGTGAGACACGATGTGCCTCTTTTGAAAACCTTTGGCTGTAAAATGTGGGTCAGAACAACCTCATATAGTTTGCTCTTTCTCGGTACTTATTTGTTTGGTTTTAAAACAGATTTCCGACTTACGACGCCTTAACTTACTGATATCGAATGATGTGTGGTTGATGATGTTAATCTTTCACTTGGTTTCGTCTGTTTTGATGTCCTTTGATAACGCAATAACTTATGAAATGTATATTTTTTATTTTAAAATACTTCATACATGAAAAATGTCGGGTAAACTACGTCTGTCGGTGAAACCGTCACGGTTATAAACACCAAAGTAAATGGAATTACTATTAAGAAACCGCCTCTCGGTGAAAAATTGCTCTGGCGCGTTTAAATACTACATCCATTACGAAAACACGTTGTTAATATATTGTGCTAATTTATTACGCTCATATAAAGCTAATTTAAAAGCACTTTTTGTACTATTCCGTTTACAGTCATACAATATGAGAATGTAAGTACCTAAACTGTATGAAATACTTAAACCTTCCTTTCGTTTTGACTTCCGTATAACCTAAATACCACAATATTATAACGTACTAACATAAATTGTCAATAAATGTAAACTTACGCTCAGTTTAAAACTTTGAAATATGAACATATTTGTTGTGCACAAACAAGGTTGTTTTTACATAAACTAATTTAAATTCAGTATTTCTTAACGTGGAATAATGTATTATTGAAAGTAGGTTTTTGTTCTGCATATATATATTTATTTATTTATTTATTAAGAACACACAAAGTCCGCTCCGGACTTCAGGACCGAGTGTGGGTTGGCCACTCGACGAGAACCGAGCGTTACCGAGAAGTGTCGAATTGTAAATGCCTATGTCACCGAGGTATATTTTCGTGTGGCTCAGCCACATAGTCCGCTCTCTACACAACAGTCGTGCTTTATACTGGATTTGCATATACTTACCTGACTAGTTAAAATAACCCAAAATTTTAAAAATAAAACGCAAGAGGAACCTTGTGGCGCAGTTATATCTAGATAAAATTTTCCACAAAGAAATAAAAAGCACAAATATGTTACTGAATTTTAATGCACGTAATTGTCCTGAAGTTCCGATCTATTGAATGTATAAAGTGTTTGCGTATCTGCGGTCAAAGTATGGTGGTGAATGAATTAGCGTAGTGTTTGTGCGTTGGAATTCAATTAATGACAACATCGGCTGACTGCCGAGTGCAAAGTAATTGGTTAATTTGTATCAGTCAACACCAGGCCCGTTAGATAGAATAAAGTTACCGAGATTCCTACATTTGTTTGCTCCATCTTCATAGAATATAAATCACACTGTTTCCTTTTTTATGTTCAGTGTTGCTTCTATATTTTTGTTCTAAATGTGTTTATCAATATACTGGTGTTATTTGTAGAAATATTTGACTGATTATTTAAAACATTTTATTGGTTTCGATAATCAGGCGTACCTAAAATACCCTCTTAGAGCTCTTTCACCTTAAGCAGTTTATGTATCCCAGCGTAGTCTTCCATCAAAATCTACATAATTATTATTTCTATGTTTTTAAAATCTAGCGGATTCACTTAACCTTCACCAGATTATTGCTTTAGCTTGTCACATATTGTATCTTCAATTATATAACTACAATTCGAAATCTTTTTCCCCCATTGTCCAATCATCCTCAGGAGCAATGTGTTCCGCTCTCTATGACAAAATCTCAAAAATTTTTAGTGCTAATAAAAATATGATAAAGGTACAAAATAATTGTGTATCTACTCTCTTTAAAACAAATCAAGTAGCTGTAACAAATTTGTGTTGAGGTTTTTTTATTAAATATCTAAGTTGTGCTTAATCTTCAGACGGAATATTTTTTGTATTTTCAAACAAATCTGTAAAAAAAACAAACCAGTATGTTCCGAACCTCCGTCAACAACGAGTATTATTATTCGTATTATATTTGTCAAGTGGGTAGTTCAGACTGACACTTAACACCGAAATTGAAGAGGGTACGGCCGTCGGAGACAAGCCACAAGGCCACAATCCAAGAATAGTGTGTGACATGAACACAGCGTTATGTTTAAGTGTTAGGCCTCTCGAAATCAGTTTATATTTTATTTACACTGTACATCTATCTGAACAAGTTTTTTTTTTTTGCGGTGCTATTGAACCGCTGTCATAGTTAGATTGATGAATGATATGCAATCTGAAAAAGGTAGGTTCTTTGTTTCTATGTGCGCAATCTTTTTAGAAATTGTAACACTAATTTTTATTATTGTGACTGGGGTAATTTATATAAGAAGCATATAAATATAATAATTTAAGAAAGGTACCATTCTTATGTAGAGATTTATAGTTATAAAAATGTGTTTATCGCCGATCTCTTAAGAAGTCGATTTGGTTTCAAATGTTACATTTTTTCTCACAAGAGGTAAAAGTTGTATAATAAAGCCACTCGGGACTTGTACTTTTATATATTAATTTTAACAACACTTTATAACGCTTAGCCTAATATAACTTGTCCACACTAAAATTTGAAGCAGAATGTTTAGGAGTCTCGTCGTCGGTTCCTCGATAGATGTCACCTCACCCCACATATGCTTTCAACCAATCGACATTAGGCGGCATTGATATTAAACGGATATCTAATCAATCACATTACTTATTACATTAAAAAAAGATTGAAAATAATGTATTTTAATCTAAAAATCTACAATATAAACAAATATCAATTTAAAATACTACTACTACTAAGAAGTTTCAAATTGCATTACAAGAATCATTTAACAAATCGACTGATAATATTAGCTTACACAAAAAATCTTATCACAAAATATTTTTTGGTTTACAGATTCCGATATACATAGCGCGTTTATAGCATTGATATAAGGGTATTATTAGCGTGACAGATTTGGCTTTAATAATTACGAAGAAAATGAGCCCCAATGAGACCCAATGAAATAAAATGGCAACTGAACGTCAAACGGGCAATTCTGTCGATATTTTTGAAGACCTTTCTGCTGTCTTCTGTCTCACTCACTCACATTTATATTGTGAGTTTTCAACCCAATTTTTTCACTTTTCCGTTTGACTTTTTCACATTTTCTTTCATACAAATTTTGTCGTCTATTTTTTTAAATATATTTTATAGGTTAGCGTTTGACCACAATCTCATCTGGTGTTAAACGATGATGTGGTCTAAGATGTTAGTCATACAATTAAAAATACAGCAAAAAGGAATTAGCAGAATAGGTTCAAATGTTCTGAAATTATGTAAATGTTTATTTAATTTGTTGTAGAATTGATAATAGTTTTAAACCTACGTCACATGGTGGTAAGCGTTTTATTAAAATTATGTTTTGTCTTGTTTTTAAAAGTAAAAAGGCAACGAATGAATAAAACTGCGATTTATCAGGACTTTTTTTTTTTTTTTTTCGAACTGACCTACACTGCCAGCCATATAAGGTCTTCACAGTTCCACCGGACTACAGGATTTATCAAGACTTTTTTTTTTTCGAACTGACCTATACTGCCAGCCAAATAAGGCCTTCACAGTTCCACCGGACTACAGGATTTACCAATACGAGTTTTAGCGCGAAATAGATATATCAGACGTCGTAGTTTATGTTTGTCGTCATCTGTATATTCTTTGTTATGTGTTACATCACAAACTCATATATAACCGAAGACATCTTGAAAGTTATCATAATATGTGACTTTACGGCCCACAATAAATATGATAATTCACCTTTTTCCCCTCGTGAAATTTGTTGCCGCATGAAAAAGTAACTTGGATATGGAGATTTTTTATGAGGTACATCGTTTCTTGGTTGAAAAAATATTATTGTTTTCTTTTTCTATTGGGGCAATTGCAATACTAGAAAATTACTGGACGATCTATATATATATTAAACATATATAAAATCGTGTATCGGAGGAAAATGTGGTGACGTACCTGCTTTCACGATCTCAGCTTTGGATGCTGGTCCGGCCAGGGCACGATATACCGCTGGCTGAGGCGTCAATCAGTAATCCTCGATAGGTAAATCCAAAGGTGCTGGGCTGCTTGCTTGCGGTTTTTGTAGCACACAATAGGGTTTATTCGCGTAAAACTAATTTTATATCGGAGTTCGTTAAACCGCCGGGATTTCACGTGTAACGTTTCGCATACTACTATTGCTGTTGCCGATTTTACGCCAATAGTAGTGCGACGCGGCGGGGGTTCGTGTGTAGGAGCCAATGATCGCGAGGCAAGGCCCGCCAACCACATATTCGTTTAAATCCACGAACAGATAATGCTCCGGTGCTATCACAGTATATACCGGAGGCATACAAATACAAGAAATATAAAAATAAAGGAACAAAATATGTCTGTTACGTAATGTAATACGTTATATCACAATTTGTTAAGAAAATTGTATCCTTGTCGTTATTTAGCATATTATTGTGATTCAATTTGTTTTAGAACATAATAACTAAGAGGACAGTAAAGAAATAAAGTTAAATTGTCTATCCATACGTTCATTCAGCCAAATGGCGTAATCTGGTGGATATAGGTCTTCTCCAATTATTGTCCCACAACGATTAGTTTTGCGCTGCTCGCAACCAACGAATTCTTGTCACATTTACCAGGTTGTCGGTCTAGGTTATGGCAGATCTGCCCACGCTGCCTTTTCCAGTGCGTGGTCGCCATTAAACTTTGAAGCCATCGCTCATCTATTCCACGAGCAAAGTGCTCTCCCTCCGCACACTGCCAACGAGTTCTAAACAATTCTAAAAGTTTTATAAATTCATTTTTAATTCAATTTCAAACTCCGAGCGTATTCTTATCCATTGCCATTTGAATAATCTCGAGCTTTTTTGCAAGGCCCGTCGTTAGCAACGTATTGTGACTATTTTAATAAATATAAAAAAATTGTTTCAGCGAATAACTCTACGACGTGCAACGAAGAGAAATTAAATCTGATAATGTCGTCAGAATTTTCATCTAACATGTCTTAAGAGTATAACAAATATGAAATTAAAATTCATCTGTGTAATTGCTAAAATGTTCCCCTATTATATACGTTTTCTAATTTCTTTAGCCGATAAGCATACAAGTTTAACGCTTCTCGTTTCAATAACTTATTGATTGTAATTTCAAATACACTAAACAAGTATATATTCACATCATACTACTTAAGTGACTCTGATTGTAGGGCGCTGAATAAAAAGTAAATTTTGAAACTACCAACTACACGGTGTAGAGGTAATCAAATCAAATAAAAAAAAAAAACTGAGGCAAATGCACTCGCCATCCGTCCTGACCGCAATAAACAGAACAAACTGAAAGAAATTTTCATTTCGTATTACATTTTATGGGGTGAAACTCGGTGGCCATTTGCAAATATCGTTAAAGACTACGGTGGGCTTGTTAGCGGAAAGTTGATTATGTGGTGGACATTAAATTTATGATAAATATTATAACATGTTTCTTTAGATAGCTTTAGATGGCTTTAAAAACCTAAACTGTATGTGTATAGGATGTGCAGATCCGGCAGACGTTGTCCTGCCCTGATAATAAAAAAAATATATGAATACTTATGTGCATGGAACGCTTAAGGTGGTTTTTTTTAATGTTTTACAGGCTCGCACTTGGCCTCTATCTCACCTGATGATAAGTGTAGATGAGACCGACGATGAATCGCGCTTACCCACTAAGTGCCTGTTCACTCTCCTCTTGAACAAGTTATAGGAAGATGGGAAGACAGACGCCTTAAGCAAATTCCACTCCTTAGCCGTACGTGCAATAAATGTGGAAGCAAATCGCTTAGTACGAACCACGGGAATATCAACCACATAAGGGTGGAAACCCTCACGGCGTCTAGTCGCCTTGATGGAATGGGGCCGGTGGAATTATGTCATGTAATTCCTGTGCACTCCAAAATGTAACCTATAAAACACCGACAGACAAGCTACTTTTCGTCGATGCTCTAAATTAAGCATTCTTGCCTGCCACAGCGTTTCATCTCCTACAAGCCGACGAGCGCGACGCTCAATGGAATCAAGAGTGGCCAGCTGATATTTGGCTGATCCATCCCATAGGTGACAGCAGTATTTCATACAAGAACGAACATGTGCTTCGTATAAGCTGAGAAGCTGTTCCGGTGTGAAATACTGCTTAACCTTAAAGAGGATCCCGAGTTTTCTCGCAGCTGTTTTCGCTTTTTGCTCAATTGAGCGCCCGAAGTTGAGATCAGAAGTTAGTTGGATCCCAAGAAGCTCGAGGTTGTCTGTTACTTGAAGGGAAACCCCTTGAAAAGTAGGAGTCAAGTTGAACGGACTCCGTTTTGTAGAGAAAAGACACGCCTGGGTCTTTTCAGCGTTAAACTTAACCAGGTTTGAGTCACCCCAATCGGCTACAAACCTGAGGTTTTTATTGAAACGTTCGATCATGGCTTCTCTCTCTCATTAAGGGTTTCTAGTAAGCTGACCTGTGGACTGGATAAATACCTCTCCCAGATACGGTACGTACGTATTTTTCTATATATTCATTGTACCTACCCTGAAACTTTTAATAGTTGTAAAAATCTTTCGTTCACACTTTAAATGAAAATCTCAATAAGCATTGTGGAATATTATGCACTTATTTATCATCATTATTTAATGTGTAAATGTGCCATTAAATATTGATACATTAATATATATTGCAATAAAAACTGTAAATATTGTTTTGTCGCTTTTCGCTATCAAAACGGCTATTGCCTTCGTAAAGCGATGCCAGAGTAATGCGGTCTGATTCTCTTAATGTCTGGTAATTTAAACACAAATCGCTTCCATTATGTGGAGTATGTATAATGTCGCGGTTATAGGTACATCATATTTAATATATAGGGCAAGAGATGACGATACGTGAACATATTTTAATGCATCAGATCGCTTGAGATTCAAATACTCTCTTGGGGGGTCAACGTTTTCGTTGTTCTTTATATACGTTTCGTGGGCGACATAATGAAAAGTAAAGTGATTGGACGCATGCCGCAGGTTCTGTTAGTTGAAACCCACGTCTATTATAAAAATAGATACTATTCTCGTTTCCCTTACAAGCAAAGGTGAATTGGAAACCTACGATATTTCTATTATTAAATATAGTGTGATTTTTTTTGTTTCATTAGGTTTCACAACACCATTGCCGATTTTGTAAAAAAAAAAAAAAAATACAAATTATAATTGAGTTCATAACTACCGATATTGAAGAAAAATACTGAGAGTATTTAAATCAGTTATAATATTTCGAAAAAGCGGTAATTCTGTACAAAATGTTTTATGATAATTCATCTAAAGTCTTAAAAAGCTCAACAAATTGTTTGAATGCGTCAATTTGTGGAAGTATCAGTCTGATTTGTAACAATTCTTTATCCATTTTGCAGTTTAGCGAACGTAAGCAAACGTACGTATGTGAAAACGTAAGGCACTACTAGTCCTCATTACACAGAGTGTTATGTCAGCAAGCCTGTCGTCTTTTCCTGTAACCTTTTATTTCAAAGTATTTTGTTTTTTAGTGGCTATTTCTCTATGTAATTTATTGCACCTAAAATACTCACCTCAAGAGTCAATTGTAGGATTTCAAAGATATTTATTCCCTATTACTTAAGTTCGAGAAATTCGTAGTTTCATCCGTTGATAAACTTACCTTGTTACGATATTTAACTTGTTTAACTAGTTAAAATCAATCTAGTGGAACAGTAACGTTGTTAGATTTACTGTGCCCCGAGGAGTTGTCAGGTGAATTAAGGTAAATATCGGAAACAAACTCGGTGGTTCGTTTGTACCTCGGGCAATAGTTTAAATCGATAGGGTTTTACCTGGTTAAAATATTTCGTTACTAAAGTTATATTTAAAGATTTCATTCTGTAAATACTGGTTCTGAGGCTTACCAATGTCTGTCTCATTTCCATTCTATAATTTTGTGAAAGCTAATTTATAAACTCTAATCGAATACTAAATAGAAGTAAGCAGGTATTATAAACTATTTTATTATGTCGTATTATGCACAATCTATTCAAATGAAATGAAGATTGGATTCGGTTCGCTATGGTTGTTTTATTAGAAGACGTTGCCGTGAGTATTATACTGGTAAATCCAGTGCATGTAGATTATTACATGTACGTTTTGTATCGACTCTTTGATGACAATGAACGTAGGGATAATCACGTGCGCTCCAAATCGGTTCAATGCTTTCTAAATGCTTTACATTTATGAAGATAATTCTTATGTACTTGCTAACGGTATATGGACACATTATCTACTAAAAAAAATATTGATACTAAAACATGTTTAGGAATTTCATTATAACTTTTATTCCAAATTTAAATTCTGAACATCATGAAATTCATTAAGTCTTGGTGACCAAGCGGTTTGGTATCGGTGTTACATCACTCCGATATCCACAGATTCGAACCCCGGCATGTGCCAACGGTTTTTTCGGAATTTACTTACATTTACTAATTTTCATTGATAACACTATCGGCTAACGATGAAGGTAAACACCGTGAAGAAACCTGAACCTGAGAAATGTTGTAGTACCACTCTGTATGTGGGAAAATATAGTACTGTGGACTTCTCGGAGTTTCAAATCGCCAGTACGTCGTGGTCTGGTGTGGCATTACGTCCTATACCTTTCTTCGCGAAGAGGCATACGACCCTGCCATTATTCTCTTACAGACTGATGATAATAATGACATTCATGAGAAATAGTTTTGAATCTAGACAGCTTACTCACTTGAGATAGTAGTTGCACATTTTAAAACTACATTTTATCCATGAAAATGAACAGTTTTTCATAGACATATTCAGTCTGCTAATTTAAATATTAACACGGTGTGGTTCGTTGTTGCCATTTTATCGCTCTTGCGGTGTAACTTTTATCGCCCGGTAACCTTAGTCGCAACATAGCTGCTTAAAATCATTTTTACGACGCAAGTCGTGTGGTGTTGTGAGTAAAGGTCGGGCCTCAATTCCTGTTAAATTCATATACGTTTTTCATAGTAGCAAGCTTCAACTAATTTTACACCTAATTCGGTTATTTGGGTATAGGATGATTCTATTATAAAGGTGTACCATGTATATTTAAAACGTATACTCGGTTCTTCCTTATTACGTCATATAAGCTATGGAAATATATTGAACTATCTATGTACATTTATACAAAGGATATAGAGGCTGAAACGTTAATTCGTGATCAGTTGTCAATTGTCAACTCTCAGTACAATCTGTTAATTACGTCAAAGCTAATTCTTTTCTTTGTTAGACGATAAAAATTGAAGCTACTTATTATTTGTTGTGGTGGTATGGCAATGAATTATACAATTTTTAATTTTGACAGTGTATTTATAAACATTACACATAAAAATATAATATACAATAAATATAAATTAGCGGTCGTTTGGTTGTCGAACTTTGAACATAATTTTCTGAGTTGTATTAATGTTGTGTTTTTTTGACAAATACTGTAGATTAGCAGGTGTAAGGATCGTAAAGTATAGTGAATACATTTATAAATAAACGCTTCGACTCTCGACGACAAGAAAAAGAAACTTGTAACTATTTTTTTTTTATTGATAGCACCAACCCTCGTCACCCTTTCACCAATGATTTCTAAAAAAATGAAGAAAATTGGTTTACAAACAAAGCAGAAAAACGTACTGAATTCTTTATCTTCGCCTTTTTATATATAGATATTATATAAACTCCTTTGAAAAAAAAAAAAACGGGCACCTAAGGAAATTTACGTTGTAAGGACGATTTCGGTTAATTGTGTGAATGAAATGAAGTGAATTCTAGCAATTTTTCATAATTTTTTGATGAATTCCATGAAACTAATTTAGATATTCAAACAAAGAGAAGCGGTAAGCCATAAGACAAGACAGAAAATAAATCAGACAAGATTTTTTTTAATTAAGCAAAGTTAAAAATGTACAAACCCAATAACGAGTGTAACCTCTCGCCAAAGTCAAGGCTCGAATCCTTCTGGGCATGCTTTCCATGATATTTATTGTAATGTTTTGAGGAATACGTTCCCACTCATTTGTATTGAAAGTTTTTAGCACCCTGATGATTTGTGGATACTTATTTTATTTACCCATCTCTGTAGAACATTGTAGACATAGTTAATTGGATTGAGGTCAGGACTTTGAGCTGCCCAATTTAAACGACGGATCCCAACTTCTTTCATCTCCTTCTATATTGCTAGAACGGTTAGGGCGAGCATTGTAGTCTATGAACATGCAATATTTCCCAAGAGTATCCAATGCGGACTTGCGGCCTGTGTATATGGAATTAATATTTCTGCTATGTACCGGTGTGCATTTAATGTTCCATTTTTCAAAACTAACCCCGTACATCCAACCGAATTAATTGCTGCCCAAATCAAAACAAAGCCTCTCCACCATAGGAAGTGATTTCTTCAAAACACACTTCTACACAAAACACACTATCGTCCCTATGGTTTTCGTAGAACTCGTCGGCGTCGATCCTCTCCACACAAAGAGATTCAATCTTCAGCAGAGATTAATACTTTGTTCCAGTTCTCCAGAGTCAGGGGGCAAACGAACAGGTGGGTCACCTGATGGTAAGTGATCACCGCCGTCCATAGACACTAGCAACATCAGGGGAGTCGCAAGTGCGTTGCCGGCCTTTTAAATACGTGTACGCTCGTTTCTTGAAGGTTTGTAACTCGTAATGGTTTGGAAACACAGCCGCTGGAAGTCGATTCCACAAGGTCGAAGTTCGAGGCAAAAATGATCTTGAGAACCTCACCGTTGAAGACCTCCACTCATCAAGGTGGTGTGAATGAAATTTCAGTTTCAGGCGGGTTGTACGATAGTGGAATGTAGCGGTGGGTATCAGTCCAAACAACTCCTCGGAACACTCACCATGGTAGATACGATAAAGGACGCAAAGAGATGCGATGTCCCGACGCAATGCCAATGAGTCGAGCCGATCGGATATCATTTCGTCGCCGACGATTCGAACCGCTCTACGCTGGATGCGGTCAAAAGGAAGCAGCTGATATTGAGGCGCTCCAGCCCAAAGGTGAGAACAGTATTCCATGTGTGGGCGGACTTGCGCCTTATAAAGTAACAAACGATGTTCTGGTGTGAAATACTGTCTTGCCCTATTAAGGACATCTAGTTTTTTGGAGGCTAGTTTTGCTTTGCTTACCAAATGGCCACCGAACTGAACGTCATTCGATATATCAACGCCGAGGATACCAATACTGGGCTTGGCGACTAAGGGGACTCCCTGAAAGCTAGGCATTGCGTCAAATTTTGTCTTTTTTGCGGTGAAGGCGCAAGCTTGTGTCTTAGTGGGATTAAAAAGGACCATGTTCTGTCTACCCCAATGCGAAACGAGCTCGAGTGAGGTCTCCACTTCAGACACAAGCTGGTTCCGGCACTCAACGACGCGTTCCCGGGAAATATTAGCACGACCAGTGTATAGAGCATCCCCAGTACTATCGTCCGCATAGCAATGAATGTTGCTTACTTGCAACATATCATTGATATGCAGAAGAAAGAGAGTAGGGGATAGTACACAGCCTTGTGGGACGCCAGCATTCACGGGCTTCAAATCAGAGCATGCACCGTAGACTAAGACTTTTATGAAGTACAGTTTCGAGCAACACGGTGTTAACGGAGAAATTTAGGGTCCCAGGCTGGGTGGTAATTGCTGATATTGGCAGCGAAAAACCTCCTCCTAACCACAAACTAACTTCGACTCTTCTTTCTTCATCAAGGCACTTATTTAGTTCCGTACTTGACGCCTTACGATTCCGCAACTCCTGACTCATAAAAAGTGACCGTCTCGTGGTTCTGTGCACAGTTTTCTTCCCGAACTTGATCCTATTTTGACTAAACCGGCCTTTTGATATCGTTGCCAAGTCCCCTTGGCAGTTGAACGACTCATACTTTGCCGCTGAGACGTATACATTTACGAATGACTTTCTTCAAGTCGGGCTAAATAACCGGCCCTTATCTTTTTATCAGTCATTTCAGAAAGTGGTATTTAATGTAAATACAAAGATTTAATTGTTTAATTTCCAGAAAATATCCAAAAAGTTTTAACAATTTTACAATAATCGTTACTTTTCTGTTCTTAATTGAAAAATTTAAATTTGGAACGTAAGGAATCAAGCCAGGATGTTTCAAAAAATATGCCAATACATCGTCAAATAAAAAAAACCTCTTTCTTGTAATAATTATAGGCATAGAGAAAAGAATATAAAGTGCCCGTTTTTTGTTACAAAATGATTTAGTTAATATTTTTTTTTATCTTACATTCTCATAGTTAGAAATTGCACATACATGAAGAATGTATCTCGGTAGGCGGTAAGCGCACATTTTTTTTTCTCTTTTCAATGTCTGCCTTCGCAGATTGATCGTATTTTATGTACGATTTTTATCTCCATTTCGAAATTCTATTTGGTAAGGCACAGACAGGGAGACCAGTTTTATTGGCAATTCTACCAATTTCACCGACGGTGTAAAGTACATTTCCGAGAAATTTATCGCCATTTCCTAATAGAAAGTAATACAATTAGAACCGTGCCAAATAAATAAATACAGCGGTCTATTGTTTTGTTTAAAGTGTACTGAAGTCATTTAGAACCGACCTTGTAAAATTTAGGTCTTTTCAATTCGACAAGTATTTATTTTTCTTAGTGAATAGATTTTACTGCATGTCGGGTTACGATTTGTGTTTAATACATTTTGTAGAGTACATTTCTTCTTACTTCCTGATTTTCAATGTCGGTGTATTTTTTCCCTGCCCCTTTATTTTTAAGTTACAGGTAAAAATTTCTATTTTAGCAGATGATTGTCAAAAAGTTTAAATATAGTATGAAGTTGACATATTTTTATGCTTATTAATACCTTTTGATACTTATGTATGGGCTAATTTTAAATTTCATTAATTAAACTTTTGTTGTATTTACTTGTTAAGATACATAATGGTCGTAGCACTTTTTCTATATCCGCCTGGTTAGCCAACACCCCAGAGTTGAAAATCTGCTACCAAGCACCTATACCTCTGCCCCGGCAGCTGCACTTGAGAGCCATCGTGATTACCATCTTTGACACCACATCGTTATTTCACGTGAGGTAAGATTGCGTACAAATGCTAAAACCCATAGAGAATTAAAAAAATACTGTAACATTCAGTGGTGCATTGTATACATTTTTCTTATAAATTTCACCCTTGTGATCAGGTCTAAAAATGCACTAGTAGTAAGCCTCTCTTTGTACCCTGCGGTCGTAACCGCACGGCGCGGCGCTGTGGTCGTTGCACCCGCAATTTGCATAGTTGCGCGTTCACGTGTTAACAAAAAAAAAAAAACACAGCTATGATTTGTTTATAATAGGCGTAAAATACAGAAAATTGCCCTCGTATTTTTTGCGCACCATTATTCTCTTCTCGTTTTCAGGGATGTAAAGATTTCAGGCATCGGGTTTTTTGTTTTCTTTTTGTGTCGTCTCCTACTAATTGTTTCTATATAATTTTGTTGTTTTTATTTTTAGCAGTTGACTAATTTTCATAGCGATAAAGTTTTCTGTATCCAGGATTTTTCTTTTCTTTTATTTTGTTACATGTCATTAAGTTTGATGAACACTATTGATAAGTTATTATGTTCAGCTAAATATAAGCATTTTTCCTATAGAAGAATGCATTTATATTAAATTTCATATAGATACCGGAAGCTATTTGATGACAAGATAACGGTGTTACCGTTTCGATAACCACTGTACATATATTGTCATTATATTTATAATCTTTTTATACACCTAAATAAAATGATAGAGGTCTGTGGTAGTGGATTACTGGATATATTACGATATATATATTTTTTAGTTTTACTTCTTAACACTTGACCTTTAAGTAAATAAATGATTTTCATGTTAACTTTATTTAATACTAGCGGCCCGCTCCGGCTTCGCACGGGTATAAAATAATATAGCCTATGTCATTCACTGAAAAAATGATTAAAATCGATCCAGTAGTTTTGATTTATTCATTACTGCCCGTGGCCCGCACGCGTTAAATTTGGAATAACCTCAAAAATAACAGTTTTTTTCCACTATTTTATTTATGTTATTATACGCATAAACCTTCCTCTTCAATCACTCTATCTATTAAAAAAAACCACATCAACCGCACCGTTGCGTAGTTTTAAAGATTTAAGCATACATAGGGATATAGGGACAGAGAAAGCGACTTTGTTTTATACTATGTAGTAATAAAATTAAGTTATTAAAGTGTTAAGAAACTACAATGCTTTTTTATATGCTTACGCTTACCCGTTCAACGATATGTGTTCTGTTATGGAGAATTGGGGCAAACGGCCTGGTGCTTATATTTTACTGTTTACATAAAATATTTAGTGAAGATAATGAATTCGGGAATATCAGCTAGTGTTATATAACAACCATAATCTGTGTACTTAATTATTTGCGTATTCTGGATATTTAGTATCTATGCAGGAAAATATAACTTAAATCTGTTAGAGAGGTTAGTTAGATATGAATATAGTATAATATTAGTAATAACTGGACTTGTAAAAATAATTATTTATTTACATTCAGTCATGGGACAAATTGGGTTCAATTCAGTCGGCTAAATATACACAATTGGTCTGTAAAGTGTATTAAGCTGTTAACCTTGGGACACTTGGCTTGTTCAAGCTTTCCGAACCTCTATTATGATCCTCTCAAGTAGACACGTTTTCGTCCAATATATTTCGTTATTGTTGTTTCTCTGTATAGCAAAAAGTAAAGAAAAGGGACTAAAATAAAAATAAAAGGGTAGCCCTTCAAGTTTCTTTTTGTTACTAGGTAATTATATAGTATTAGGGGACGTGTCTGATCGGTCTGCTAACATAATTATTATGTGCAATACAACATTAATAAAGCGTTATAATTACATAGCTATTTCGATATAAATGAAGATAGTGTGTACTTATGTACACGCGTTAGAAGTTATACTTTTTGGGGTAACAAGATAAAAATCTTTTCAACAATTTTATCTTTCGCCTTATTCTACGTTTGTAGAAGAAAACGACACTATTAATAGAAAAAATGTATTTAATACATACATACTTTTTTTGAAAATAAAATGTTGACTATAGCTAATTTCAGGGTGTCGGTTTTACGTGACGGGGTGCGCGCGCATTGTAAAAATGTACTCTCATGATTTTTCCCTAACGCACCAAAAGAAGTATAACTTCAAAAATCGAACGTTTTAATTTTGGGTGTTTAATTATATATAAGCAATTGTGTTATTTTAAATTTAAATTATTTCAAATATACTTATGGTATATATTGTACGAGTACAGTTGTTTTAAAGTTCAAAAATGTGATTAATGTTTAAACTATCATGTACGTGTACCGAAATTAATGATTTATTATACTTAAAAAAATACTTTATAGCTTTTAATAATTAAGATAAATATTTAAATGCGGATTATGATTTTAGAGTAGATAAACAGAGCTATAACCCTGCGATATAATAAATTCTTTACCATCTGATCTTGAATCGCTAATGCTGACACGGGGACCCGTGTTTTGTATAAAAAGAGCACATGCCGCATGAAAAGTCCGGCTGTTTGAGCTGGGTCCCAGTGAATGAAGGCGGGGGCGGGTTGCTCCGCGCGCAGCCTCCGACGCCCCGGCTGCCCGCCAGTCGACGTCGCGCCTAGCGGGAACTATCACGCGCTCGCTGAAATTACCCCAACGAGTCAAATAGTGAAAATTAAACGTGTGCCTAACCGTTTCTTCGTTGTAAGTAATACGTAGAGGAGCGTTCGATCATAACTTACCGATTACGACTCATTACGTGGGTCTGTATAACTCGATCTTTTCAAAAAGAGCGAATTTAAGCTTTTAACAACGATTTGGTATAGCTCTGTTGATGTACCTTCAACGTACGATTTGTCCGTAGTTACCTGCCTTGTCTAGAGGTCGTCGTGTAGACATGGCCACGCCGAGAGAACTTAGCGCGCGCCAATCAGATGTCTTAAATCATTATCCGTATTTATGATTTCTATTCTATTCTAATTTATTTTAAGGGACGACAGGATCACTTAGATTAATGTTTTCCATTAAACTTTGAAGCACTTCATTTTTAACCTTTTGGTAATCATTGAATGAATCTAAATAGCTTACAATGTAGGTCTATGTTATACATGTACCATTGCAATATTATTATGTGTGTGTATATATGAAATAGCTGTTGCGTATATACCGATGTGCATATGTATATTGTTATTGCATTTGTCCTGATGCATTTAATTTGCATGAATTTAAATAAAAAAAGTCTTAAACGTAATATTGAATGGATTAATAAATACTCTATTGTACGTTTTACCTCGTACAATGGCGAACCTAACGCCACAAAGCGCTTTCTTCCAACTGATCAGCGGTATGGCACAGGAAAAGATATTTTAGGGAAGTGATTGTAATTGTAGGTAGGTGGTAAAAATGATAAAAAAAAAAACTAAATACTATATTTTATACAGCACGAGTCAAATAATATTTATTACCAGCCGTTAGAGCAGCTGTGACGCGTCCGAATATAAAAAAAAAAAAAAACATATAACGTCTTGATTAACAGGGATTTATTTTGCTCTACACCTTTCTCTTTGGCAACATGATATAAAATTGCTTTTTAAAAATTTTGTGAAAAAAAAGCAATACATTGAAATAGCTATCGCAGTTAAAAGTATCGTGTACTTTTAAGAATAAAAGTGTGAAATAAAAACTTTTTGTCTTGTTGTTAAAATTCAAAGTATAAAAGTCTCTGAAACGATTTCCGGTTCTTGAGTTTTCATTTGCAAATGGATCATGAACATTCTTACGATTTATAATTATTTTCCTGTTATACTTTCAGTTTGTATTAAAGCATACAATAATCTGTTTTATAGCAATGAAGGTATTAAACATTTCGAGAGGTCGTCAGAGCAATGGACGAAGTAAATTCAGGTGGAAATGGATGCTCTCTACTCGAATGCATCCGGTGAGAGGTCATCCGAGAAATTGGCGATCTCCCGTGTGACGCTTTACCGTCACTTGATGAGACTATTACGAGACATTTAGTCAAGGCTGTTAAAGGAAATAAATGATAATGGCATACACGTTACCTTTGTGTTAGAGTTATTGGAACAGTTGACTTTCATTGAATCAACCAATGTGAGTTAAGAAAATCAGTTTCGTGTCTCGAAGATCAAATTTATTCTGTTTGCCAGCGATAATTTTGCTTGTTGGCAAGCGTCTGACATTCAATACTCTTCGTAGAGGGCGGCCTATTGAGAGGGATCGGCGCTCTAAGGCCGTGTTAACTATCGTAATCCCGCTACGTAAGCTCCCACCCAGTTTATCTTGGGATTTAGCTTTTCTATTGTTGCATTCCACTTAGAACTCGATAGAAGTGTTTTGTTTTTATTGGTAAAAGAAATCGTTTTCGGATTACTTTGTTTTAATATAGTTTGTATAATTATTATCATTGAAGTTTGTTTTAGAATTCGTATAAGATGCAATTTCTCCTTCATTGCAATGTTTATTATGTTTATCCTCTTTTCATTTATAACTAGCTTTTGCTCGCGGTTTCGTTTAGTAGTACAGGTGTGAATACGTAACAAACAAAGTCACCTTCGCGTTTGTTATATTAGTTAGGATACTATTATAAAGTGGTTTGTGAGTATTTTTATAGGAATAATCTCCGAAACTACTTATTGTATTTTAAAAATTCTTTAATTTATAAAAAATAATATTCAAACTGGTTTATTATGATACAGCGAGTTTTGTTATAATTTTTTAAATATAATGTACATGTACTAATGCGAACCATAATTAGCACAATATAAAATTCTAAACGATACCCCCCATTTAGAATTAATAAAATTTTAAACAAAGCTGTTTTTAATTTCTCAATAATTTTTATTTGCTTTGAAGTTATTTATGAAAGTTGTCGTGACATTAAAATATAAGCGTCTTTTCTTCCAGTTGAATAAAGTTTATGTAATTTTTTTGTGAGTTTTAAAATAAGTCGGGATAAATGTTACCAAAAATGAAATTAACGGCATTGCAAAAGATATCGTTATACTCGTTCGTGGAATTTATATCCTAGATTCATTCAACTTTAAGTGCTGAAGTAGTCGGTACATTATATTAATTTGATTATAGGTAACACCCTTGAATCTCCAAATTAAAATCGCTCTCCGAAACTTGTTTCAGCTCGCAAACGTGTAACCTCATTACTATACCCACTTCATGAAGGCTTAAGTCGATACGTCTCCGCGGTACTACAGTCTAATACCGACCCGTCGGTCCGCTCATTTTCTAGATTTCCATTGTGGTTGGTGTGTCAGTGGTTTAGTTTTATCAAACCTTATAAATCCTTTTGCGGACGACGAGTGACGTTACCCATTGGAATAGTTCGGTTTTATATTAGATGAAATATCTAGTACATAAACTTTTCACAAAAATGAAAACTTTTCATGAAAATTCCATTAAAAATATACTATTTTTTTTATAAAAATTGTGTTTCGTTCACTTCATTCGTTTAATTGAGTATTTATTTATTTAATAGGTTTACAATCATTGTTACATCGGCTTAATCTAAACAAACATACTTTCTTTAATCATTGACTACGATGTACAATTCTTAAGTGAACACGACATGCATAATATATATTAATTTAAAGTGCAGACATTTTTATGCTAAAACGTAAACTAAATAAAAATATAAGAAACATGTAACTGTACACTGTTAAAATCGTTACTATTTCTTTTATTCATGTCATTACGTACTTTTTCGTGTAACATTGGTCAATCGTTAGCAATTTTCATTACGAAGCTGGTATTATCTCGTTACATTTATATATTTATAGTTTAATAAAGAAAACTATAAAATCATAAAATAGCACGATTTTAATTATCTCTTTACTCCTTAAATAATGTTATCGTGCTATAAAACTTTATATATTATAGTACCTACAATAAAACATTGCTCATAATTCACGAAGATTTCTCACTGCCGATACAAATACAATTAACAGCAACAACCCAAATTACTTTTAGAGTCAATAAGTTTCTTCTAATGACCTACCAAAAATAAAACAAATTTTCAGTTCCGAGTGTAACACGAGACTCATTCATTATCGATTTTGCATTAGTCATTCAGCAAAGCAAGTATAAACATGTTTGTTATATACTATACTAGCTTAGTTTCCCGCATTTATATTTTCTAATTGTTTACGTATTTTCTATACATACGGTTATACATTATTTCTATTACGCCCGTGACTCTCTTTGCGCACGCCGCAATGAGCGACACATACACACACGACGCGTTGTCTCTGGTAGCAGCTCGAGCCTAGGTTTGACCCTCGGTGTGGAGCCCTTGAGTATGTTACTCGCGCGAATAAAGTGACTCACACTAGTTTTACATATACACAGATCACCACACACACACGTGCACATGATAGGTACACATAGTGGGTTTATTTTTAGATCACTTTTTCGCACTAAGTTAGTTTAGATTAACTTTGTAGTCAGATACAAATTACATGTATGTGTGTATTTACACATGTACATTCCAAGAATTCATCTATATATGAGATAGATAGCCTAGCTTAATTTATCTTAGTTACATCGGGATATTCGGCGACAGTACAAGCCGAGGTGCACCGTGCGCCCTTGTGCTGCTGGTTGCCTATAATATCGGGTGAGCGCCTTAATCCCTCCCCTTAGTAGTCCGGTGAAACTGTAGCGACCTCAACAAGCCAACAGTGTAGTCAGTTCGGAAAAAAAAACTATTTAACATTGTCTTCTATATCATCTAGGATGATCTTAATTACATTTTTGTGCTATTTTCTTTTTACTACGTTCTCTTCGCCTTTGGTAAAGTAATTGCTATGTTTGTAAGTTTACGGGTGACTAGGAGTTAAATTTTGTTTCCTTCTGCTCAGTCAAGTTCCGTTTAATCCAATATCTTTCGCTGAGTGTAACTTTGGCAAAGCTTACAAGTATTTGTTTAAATTGGATCTTAATTCAAGCGTGCAAATTGTGACTGTTACAAGGGGCAAAATGTTCTATAAAAGTGTTTCTATTTATCGCATTTTTATCTGTTTGACTGTACATCCATCCTTTTGTCAAATGTATGTATTATTGTATTAGTATTATTACTATTATTATTGTGTATTTAATTTTAATCCGCTGCCACATATCTGGATAAATTGAAAAGTAGTGTGTCTATTCGCGATAATATATGAATGACAACATTGACTTTAACATATCGTTTAATTTCTTGTTTTCATCATCATCTTACCCTTATCCCACCTAAGTAGGATCGGCACAACATGTTTTCCTTTTCCACTCTCCCCTGTCAAAAGTCATCTGAGTATTCACACCTTTTATACAGATATCATTTTCCACACTCTCCATCCACACCTTTTTCGGTCTTCCTCTACCTCTATATCCGTCCACTTTCAAACTCTAAATTATTTAATTTCTTGTTTTATTAATCATATTTTTTATATCAACAATTTTCGATTATTATATTAATATTGGAACATCATGTGGTTGGAAAGCGAATATATAATTATGCCACCATGTCGGTTTTACACAGTTTATAGAGTTTCCTAGCTCCTAGCTCCTAGCTCCAAAATAACCTCGGAAAACGTGATCTAACAAAAACCACTGGTAAAACTTTTAAAATTTCTAATTGAAACTGGTAATAGGCTAGGAATTTAATAAACAACTTTTTTTTTTAATTATTGACGCATATGTAGGTACTAATATAAAAATACAAGTGTTGTTAAATGAAAAAATAAAGAGTCTCAAGAAATAAGTAGGTAGAATGTATAAATTATTGAACACGTGTGAGGGGCTTAAAACACTGTCGCCGTTCAAGGATATATAAAACACATAAACCACGAACAAAGCATTCCCGCATCATTTTCAGTTTTGTGGCCCAGAAATATGGGTTTGCTTCGTTCTCATCGTATTATGTTTCCATTAAAGCTTGTTGACTTAACCCTTAAAGTGAACGGTGAATGCGGTTTCACCCAACCCTCCTCTTCGAGTTGAGCACGTATCAAGTTTTTACGATGCAAAGGCACGCGGTCCCGTCCGGCCGCTGATTTATTTTCATTATCCATTTGGTTATATTTTTTGACCCGGTTAAGTCCGTGATCCGTCCCGCATCCGTGACTCAAATTAATAAAGTTACATCGTTGTTCGAAGGTCGGTAAGTATTTTTTTGCAAGAATTTCGTAGCCACGATTATTGGCAAGTGAAACTCCGACGGTGACACGGGAAATTTGGTAACTAACGACTGATGCAAAACGTCGGTCGGTGGAGAGTTATCTCATTGTATGACGGCGACTGCGAACTGATGGCCCACTGACCCAATTTTAGACTGCAGTAGTAGTCACTGTACCTCACTGTTTGTTTCGAGTTCGGCCGGTGATGCTTAACTGATCCTATACATGTCTGTCTGTGTAGTGGTCATTTCCATTTATAAGATCTGCTGATTTATTCATATCTGTTTCAATTATTATCCCAACTAAGTATTCATTATTTATGTGCGCTTGTACGCCAGCTTTCAAATGTTGTTGACACATAAATTAGTATTTATATTAGTCAGATATATTAAATACGTTAAGTGTGATATCAGTGACACCATGAAGGTTACTGTGAATTTATCTTACCCTAAATATGTATAAATATTGTAAATTTACATTTCTTACAAATATTTTTGTTTCTACTCAGTTTTAAGCATGTTACTTGTGTATGATAGATTTTTAAATACTAACTAGCTATGGCATAGCAAACACCATTAACCGGTGCGATGGATAGGATATTGAGGTACATATGTGATGCAAAAAATCACCATTAATTCTGTCACTTCTCAATGGCTCTATTAAGCAACGGATTTCTCAATTATTGTATTTTTTGGTAACAGAATGGGACTTACATTTTTAATGTCTGACGAATCTAAAAAGTTATTGAAATTAATATATTAAAGCATTATTTTAACTATGTTATTATTCTAGACATTCTGTAAAGATTTGTCGGGCTGCCATAACGTCCACTAATTTACTTCAGAAACATTTGAATTTGAATACTCAATAAAAACGTATATGAGGATAATAAAAAAGCTCCGTCTCCAGCCAGCATTACCGTCGAGTTCTTAATTTCATTGGCATTCGGCATTTGTCTTAAGGGAGGTGGTGAAATTTAACGAACCACATTCAGGTCAAGGCTTTCTACCCTGAAAGCTGAATCGGGTGTAACTATGTTATATGTTATGGCAATAACATACTGGTGTATTATTCTAAGAAAATTTAAATTATTGTGTTAATACAGAGATGGCATCTGACAGGGGAGAGTGGAAAAGGAAAACATGTTGTGCCGAACCTACTTAGGTGGGATAGGGGTAAGATGATGATGATGATTATCTCGTAGTGATTACTAAAAAGTAATGAGTCATTTGCGAAGTTGTTGTTCTCAATTTGGTATTATTATTCCTTATTCAACTAAATATGTCATATACATTGGAAAATTATTATTAATTGAAGTCGTCTTTTACAGCATACTAACTTTGCCCGCGGTTTTATTCGTGTTAATATAGATTTGACTTTATCCTCGGTAACAATGAAAACATTGCATGATGATCAGTTGAGTATTTAAGCTGGTGAAAGCGTAACGAACAAACAGACCCGCGTTTATAGTTATAATATTAGGTAGAATCATGCTAATATAAGTTGTTTGTGTGATGGAACTTACGATGCTTCTTTGACTTTAATGAAAAGCGAATGCTAATAATGGAATGTGTGGTAAACTAGTTTTCGGCTTCGCTAGTTTTTCTTGTGAACTTGACTTATCCCCAGGGAATAGTACACTTTTGTGGATGAAAGATACAGTATGTATTTTTTCTGTAATTTTTATAACATGTTTGCAAATTTTATAACGATCTGTTGAGTAGTAAACACGTTCCGTACTACGTGTACCACCGGTGGTACACGTTAAGCTTGATCTTCAGGCCACATGTACCATCGGTGGTACACCTTAATCTTGATCTTTCTGCCACTGTAGCACATATTTGTGATGTGATACTTACAGCACTTACTTATATTCACAGGATGTGATAACTATTGAAAACGAAAGAATTACTTTTCTATTAATATCGTAATGGAATATTGTATGATAGTATATCGATTTTTAGTCTGAATCGATGATGTCAGGCAAAATTGGCTTGGTACGGAACGTGTTAAAAACGTGAAAGCGCTGTAATATAAATTTACAAATACATTATTATTATAGACATAATATTGTAATATGACATAATTATTATAGACGTAATTTTGTAGGTGGTAGAGCTACGCTGAAGCTATTACTGGTTTCAGCATGAATGGGTCGGCTCGCCCGGGGTAGTACCACCCTCTCACATAAAGCCGACGTGAAGTAACAGTGCTTGCACTGTTGCGTTTCGTTCGGTCAGTGAGAGCGCCGGAGGCCCATATATATTAAAAGGCCGGCAACGCACTTGCGACTCCCCTGGTGTTGCTAGTGTCTATGGACGGCGGTGATCACTTACCATCAGGTGACCCACCTGTTCGTTTGCCCCCTATAATATAAAAAAAAAAAATATATAAATATTTATTGAACTATATTATGTCGTTCTTTTTGTTCAATGGTTATTATTGAATTACGTTATTTAATATTATTAATACTACAATTTCGAATAACATGATTTGCAATAGGTGTGTTATAAAGGTACGGCTTAATTTTTTCCAATTTAAATTCCATACCGTCAGATTTTTTTTTCCCGCAGTGCACGACATGAATATTTTAGGGCTGTAGACTCGCGGGAAATTACGGCTGGGTGCACTAAACCATTGTGCTTAAGAAATTCGTTCGGAACGGTTCGTTAACGTTTCTGTAATAATAATACGTCAAGCTATGTCGTCAAGAACATGGCATTGTTTAAATTTTTATTAATAAATCTGTAGTAGGTACATTGTTCCAAATTTTTATTAGAAATCGTGTAAGTAAATGCGAATGCCAATATGGGTTTGTTTGTTACGCGTTTACTCATTAATTACTCAATTGAGCATCTTGAAATTTTGCACACACGTTGTTGGTGATAACGTAGAAGAGAACGTAGGGTAACTTTTATCCAGAAATAATATAAGTGAAGCATGCGCACCGCCGAAATAGCCTTTGGTGGCTTTATGCTACCCTGGGTAGACCCAAAAGGTCTTACGAGAACTTTTAACGAGTTTCCGTTCAGATCCAGCTAACAACAGTAAGGATACAATGCACGTACCTCAAGATCTTTGTCTGTGTAAGACTGACCGCTGAACTTCCTTTACTGGTGGTGATGGATACTGGGTTTTTGAACTGCTGCGTATTGTGATGTGATGATATGCAGATGTGATATTTCGTCGAATAATTGATATGTTTCGGTAAAAAAAAAACGATGTTGACGTGCGTCACGATACTGTGATACATATATCCCGTTGTTATGTTTTCTTTTTTTATTATTGACGTTCACGTGCATGACAACCAAAAAGTTGGCGTCTCAATATTGTTGATTAACTGAGATCTGAACGTCAATAGTGTATTAGTAAAAAGTTTTAATTATCTTTTGATAATGAAACAAAAAGATAGAGTCGAACAAGTCAAATCTAAATTAAGGCGATCGATCGCAGCATCGACCTATTCAAGTTAATCTATACATATTATAAAAATGAAGTAACTGTATGTAATATCAAAATAATAACTTTTTACTGAATAGATATGAAAGTATACACGCTACTAATATAAAAAATACATCTTTAAAATTTTATTCTGGTTTATATAAAAATAAAGGCATCTGATTACGAATACCACTATAAATATTGATATGTCCGGCTTTAACCTGTAAATTACTTCTCCGAAACACTACACTTGGTAACGTTCATATGGAACGTGAATGGTCAGTAATAATTTTTAATAAGTTGTAATAAAACAATTATTAAAAATAAAATGAGTTGAAAATGACTGCATAAAAAACGCGTACTGATCTCTGGGTAACAGGGCTTGATTCGGGTAACATTAAATAATTCGAGCTGTCGAATTATCTTTCCTTCTACGCTGTTATGAAACAACATTCGGATTTTAAAATAATAACTTTATATAAAATATATATCGCAAAGATTGCAACTCGCGTAAGGGACTGCAATCAGAGAGAGAGAGAATTAGATCTGTCATGTACAATTTCGCTGTTTAGGTTTAAATTGCGGCTTAACCGCAGCAAGTCGTGTGTCTGTGGGAGCCCCTTGTACACTATTATTCCCCGTATCTTGCTTTCTCGGTACGTGAGAACCTTATTTATCGACTGCGTCTGTTGTAACATCAGTTTTCTTGCGTGATCTACGCGCTGTGACTTCCTTATACGTTACTATGAATCTTAGTCGTGAGGGAATATATATATATATGACTTGTTGTACATGTAAAATAATTGTTAACTATGTCGGTGGTCACGTTCGCAATAAATGTCGATAATGGAAAAATTACAATGAAATCCAAAATAAAACACAAACCATAATTAATTCAGTTAATACACGCAGTTTCTATGAATTAATAAAATCATTTTCAGGACAACGGAGTAGCAGGCACTAGTTAGTTATTCTTAAAAATCATGATTACTTATGAACTAAATTAGTTCATATAATAAACAATAAGGTGTGATATGATAATTATACCGTTGTTTGATGATCTATTTATCTATGTAAAACTTACTATGAAGTCTTGGATTTATTATATTATACATCTACTTGTATCGTTGTCCGTGAACAAATGAAGGAAAACACTAAGTCACCGATAGTGAATTCGGGCTTATATCATCTCAAGGAGAAATTTAACGGTAGACGGAATTGGGTCTCACGGATGCTAATTCTAGAGGCATTATGAACTGTTGTTAATTTACGAAACTTGTTATCTTGTGTTGCAAATAACTAAGGGTAAGAACACTTTTTTTTTAATATAATATACATTTCAGAAATCGGATTTGGTTACTATAGAATTTCAATTTTTGAAAAGATCGAATTACGTGCCAGTTTAAGTGATGGATTCTTGTGAGTGTTACTTAAAATGCGTATCTGACCAGAGAACTCGTTTTTAATTCCACCGGAATTAGTGAAGTGATTTGAGGATTTTATGTATTGAGTGCCAAAGGATCTAAAAGTATTCTAGTATAGTGCGGATGAGAGGATGCGCGACTGGTGGCAGTCCGCTGAGCGGAGGAGACGCTAGCGGGAGAGGTAGCGACGAGCGGGAAGGGTGTCGGGCCGCGAGCGCGACGACTGGTGCCCGCACGAGGCGCGGCGGCATGCGCTGACCTGTGCACGGCGCTGCGCTTGTTGCGGCGCGGCGCGATGCCCCCCAGGGCCTGACATGGAGGAGGGTGGATATTGGCGGCCGTCCTGTTCGACGCTGTCGCTCGCTGAGCACCATGGCAGCGCGACACACCTATGCGCAAGGCATGCACCACAGCCGGCACGGATTGCGCACCGTCACCCACCCCACACACACCACGCGCACGCACACCAGCACGCCCATGCTCATCACCTACAGCATGCGCAGCACGCCACCTCGTGTCCCGTGCACAGTCCTTTTAGACAACCGACGCCAGAGTATTGCGCTGCACATTCACAGGTTTGTTTTTCATCGATCATTTCAGTTTTAACTTTTAACATACCCTAGTCATAACTTTTAAAAGTAGCTGTATTATAAAAACATATCAACCAGAAAACTTCATAGTAAAGTGAGCGCTATTAACCGTGGTAATAAGTTTAGAATACATCCATGTGTTTATCCATGAATTTTCAGCTTAGAAAATATTTTCGTAAAAGTAATAGATTTGCAAGCTCGATAATAGTTTTTATCAGATCGAAGTGCACGTGAACGATTGGAAATGCAAGTCACGCGATTGCGGAAACTGTAACTAATATATTGTAAGTAGGAGTAGTTCGCTCTCAGAAACTTATAGTTTGAACGACCGAGATTTGCATTTCGTATGTTGCGGCTTTTTTTATACACATATGTCCTATGACATTTCCGATTAAAATAAATGTCGACGTACCCGTTTATAAGCTGTTGTGTTCATATATCTATTTTTGTCGTTAAAGTATTGTACTACTTTTCGTATAAACATGATGGTTGCATATTCCGTTTCGTTTTATTTCAAAAAATGTTTAATTGAAGCTCAATTATTTGGTCTTAATTACTTCCGTTGAGGATATTTCCGTTCTACGCATTGATGACAAGATGGCGGGTCCTCGACAATAAAATGACGGACGTAGCATTGGTACTTGGCGCGTGCTTGACGCCCGGAGTACTCCCACTCGTATTCCTTTTTTGAGAACAATTCTAACGTGCTGCAAGTGTTGTATTTTCAATGTAAAGCTTAACGTTCGAATAATTGATAAATATTGTAGAACGAAGTTTTATTATAATGCAACAATACTTTAAGACTATATTTTATCACTTTAATACGATTCAAGCGGCGTATAACAGCTGCGCTTGATTGATGACGAGCCAGTCCATAATGCGACGTAATGTGGGGAGATTGATGTATCCAGGAAACCAAACTGATTCGCCGACGATGGATAGTTATGGATTACCTTACATAATTGAGGTAACATTTTTCTGTTTGTTGTAATGTTTAACAATGAAAGTAACTGCCTTATATTATTCTCATGTGTTTATTATGTTTTTTTTTTTGTTATCACAACATGAATTTTAATCGAAAATTATTTTTACATACCTGAACCTCTTATTGAAATAAATTAGATACAATCTATACATATAAAACGAAGTCGACCGCCGCGTCTGTCTGTCTGTCTGGATGTTCGTGATAAACTCAAAAACTACTGAACGGATTGTAATGCGGTCTTCACCAATATATAGAGTAATGCACTTGGAAGGTTTATGTATGTAATTTGTCAAAGTTTTTTATTGTAAATTTGTTCAAATATTATGATAATTGTTGAAAGAATCGGAAAAAGTCAAGCCGCCTTGAGCGTTTCATGGACATAAGTATTTTTTTTTGTCAGGGCAGGACAACGTCCACCGGGCCTGCTAGTTAATTATAATAAAAGATTGAGTGTGAGTCTGTATGTATAGAAAGATCGAGAAACAATGAATGAATTACATACTAACATTTAATTGTACCATATTTTAATTCTTATGACAATGTTATTATTAAATGATTGATAACCAAATATAGATTAATACAAAATCTACGTCATGTTAAGAATTTTTTTTTCAAATTCAACCTAGAAAATATTTTTTCCTAGAGAACGTTGGGTATTATCACCGTGAAATTTGAGTTACTCTTCTGTCTTAACAATTGTTAGAAAAAATAACACTCGTACAAAAACAGATAAATAGTGAAATAGGTATAAAATAAATACTTTAAATTTGTATATATTTATCTAGCAATGAATAAAATGTAAATGTAAAATTAAGTTTAATTAATACATTCATAAAAAGTAAAGATGACTTATAAAAAATCAATGTGAGGTCTGGAGTCTGAAAAAGGTACAAAGACCTGAACTACAGATCTGCAGATCCTCGTTTAAGAATTAAACTAAAATCTTATCATTATATGTATAAGCAAACTAGTAAAAGAAGCTAGTTTGCTTAAAACAAGAACAAAAACTAAATTTATAATAAAAGAGTGTTTTGAATTTAGTAGATAATCAATAAAGGTCTATTAAAATGTCGTCTCCATTAGTTAAATAAAATACAGTGAATCTGTTCCGAATTTATGTTTGTCTATCATGATTTTCGCGATAACCCATACGTGACAATACGTAGGTACGTACGTTGATGCGCTAAATCCCTATCGAGACGTAACATCAGTACATTCCACTGAACGGATACGAATGACGGCAGATGAGTAGCGCACAAATTTGATGGGAGCCTGTGATAGTATGATAAATGTTGGATTGACGCCGAATATAGTGAATTTATTGTTTTGCGTGAAATATATCTACGCATCTATTGTGAACGTGGAATCTGTTGCAGGTGGTATTTAGTACTTTATCTATTTGGAAAACTGATTAGTAGTACTATAGCGATATTATTTATCGATGGGAAAGCTAGGCCATGGATCGTTGCCATGCAGATTATCAAATCTGTGATTTTTAAAAAACGTAACGTATTTTCCAAGAGTAAAAGGATAGCGAAAATAGTTAAAAATAGTGATTCAAATATAGTAAATTCAGCTAGAGTTAAAAGTTACAAAGCTTTACTCTTCTCTGTACAGTCAAGCGTAAAAATGTGTTGGTGTTATGAATACAGAGCCACGTCTGTCGTTGCTTGGTAGATTGGTAGATAATGTAAATTTGTCACCATTTTACCGATATTTTACGATTTCTGTTATCATTTAACTCTTACGAAATACGTAATTCGAAGGATGGAGATATATTACAATTACGGTTATATGCGATAGCAACTATTTAATTCATAATATATCTCATATATTATACTAAGATAACGGAAATACCGGTTTTTATGTACTTCAATATAACTTAATTTTTATTGTATATTCGAGTGTGTATATGAGTATGTATACGAGTATATAGACAAGGACGTGAGGAATAGGATAAATACAGGGTGGATGAATTGGTGAAAGGTGTCTGGGATGGTTTGTGACCCACGAATGCCGTTGAAACTCAAGGGGAAGCTGTATAAAACTATAATAAGACCAGCCGTGTTATATGGATCCGAGTGCTGGGCTACGAAAGAGACGGATGAGAAAAGATTAGATGTGACAGAAATGCGAATAATAAGATGGATATGTGGTGTAACCAGAATGGATAAGATTAAGAGTGAGTATATCGGAGGAAGTTTGAAAATAGTACCAGTGATAGAGAAGTTGAGGAGTAACTGGTTAGCACGGGTAACGGGCATATTACGAGAAGAGACGAAAGTCATGTAACGAGAAAAGTTTTGAGTTTGAAAGTGGACGGATATAGGAGTAGAGGAAGACCGAATAAGGTGTGGAGATGGATTGTGTGAAAAATGATATGTGTATATAAGTAGTGTGAATAATAAAATGATATGTGACAGGGGAGAGTGGAAAAGGAAAATATGTTGTGCCGACACTACTTAGGTGGGATAAGTGTAAGGTGATGATCATGATTCGAGTGTATATATGATACCATTCCATGTTAGTACCTGTACTATTGAAAAGACGCGTGCTAAATGTGTTTAAAGCTTGAAATTAAATTTACAATATTTTTCCCTCGAGTTTAGAGATTTTTCAATAATCGGCGTTTGTAATAAAAATCAGACGATCCAATAAGCGTCAGCAGCTGATTTAAACATTTGTGAAAAATATCTCGCTAAGTAAAGAGCAAGGTTTTTTTCCGTGAATCAATATTTAATTTGTGCGATTCAATAATGGGAACGTAATAACAGCTTTCAAATGAAGTCGAACAATGTTCTTGGAATATTTTCATTAAATGGTAATTCATGTTTCGTTACCTTTTCGGTGTGGATTTTGGGTGTAAATTCCATAATGTTTACACGGTTTAAAGAAGAAATAATTCCAATATCCAATTTAATTCTATTTATGTTTTGTCTGGAGACAAATATAAGTGAGTAGAAAGCTCTACTTTCTAGTTGTCATTTTTAAACCAGAGTTTAGGTTAGTTAATCTATACATATAAATAAAATTTGAGTGTGTGTTTGTAATGTCAAAATAACGTCTTTTTACTGATTGGATATGAACGTATACAAGATACTAATAACAAAAATACAATTTTTAAAATTTTTGTCTGTCTGTTTGTATGTTCTGGATAATCTTCGAAACGGCTGGACCGATTTTGATAGAAACTTCACTGACGGATAGTTAAAATTACAGCGGGTGACATAGGCTACTTTATTTTAGACTAACTGTCATCCGTGGCTTCGTCTGTAGTACTATATCCAAAACGATTGGACCTATTTTCATGGGACTTTCACTGATAAATAGCTAACATTATAAAAAGTAATTAAAGCTTTTTTATTTTTGACTAGCTTTTACCCATGGCTTTGTTTGCAGTACTATCTCCAAAACGTTTGAATCATTTTTCACGGAACTTTCACTAACAGATAGCTGATCGTATAAGAAGTAATTTACAATTATAAAAAAAACGCATGTGGAGCTGCGGGCAACAGCTAGTTTATAACAGATTTTGTTTTTTTTTTTTATAATTTAAAGATGCTTCAATGTGTTTTGTACTAAGTTGTTTTTCAAATATCATCAGTTATGTATATACCCTTTAGTTGCTTTGACAAAATACCTGAAATAAATATGTTCGTTATGTATTATCCACAATGAAATACATGTGATATAAGCGAGTAAAATATTGTCGCTACAGACTGGCCAGGAAAACCGTTGTGACAGGTGAGAATTCGATGTAAGCGTAACGAATTCCTATGGGAAATTAAAAATCTGCCAACTATCGTGTGTAACACACGTAATACGCTCTCGTTTTATATGTAAACGGTTGGATTTTATATAAAAATGAAATTGTCATATATTATTTACTTTACTTTTGGATATAATACTAGCTATTGCTCATGGTCTCGCTCGCGTAAATGTAGACTTGGGTGTATAGGAGTCCTTCGAAGTTGTACATATTTTTGTTTTTATAAAATGTACCCTGTGTCTTTTACTGTACCCCTGAACAACATGTATGAGATATTTCTTAATGGTCGGTCCTGTAGGTACTTAAGGAGTGAAACCTTAACAAACAAATATTATTTCATATTTATAATAGGTTTAGGTTTGTGTGGTGACTATTTGGGTGATTAATAAAAGTTCTTTTTTTTTTATTTCACATTGTCTATTCTTGTTCTTTATAATATAATAATACACCATTTTCTATATCATATTATTTAGGAACGACGATTAGCTTACTCATCTGTACACGTACATTCGAGTACCTGGTTACACACGGACTGTGGACTGTGGAAAGGCAAAATGATGAGTGACACTTGACACATACATATCTATAGCGTGCACTTTATAAACATGCATGTGTGAGTCCCTACATAGGTATTAGTTTAGATTCAGAACAGTTTTCTGTTTGAAAGTATAAATATTTTATCATTTAAAAAGCTTAACTAATTCCCCGATAGACTTAACGCTATGAATTTATTTTATGAATAGCATTACCCTAATAACTAACTTCGTGCTGAAGTTATTTCAATTGTATGTTTGAAATTACTTAATTAAATGTACAAAAAAGATGCTGTTCGGTAAATTACTTTTGTAAACATTTAACCCTTTAAAGCCCCAATGCGAGTTGAAACAGAAAAAGTAATTCCAAGTTGAAGTTACACAATTAAGATGCAATAACGATAACGGACGCTTATCTCGTCTTCCGACACGTGAAATTTTGATTTTTTAATTTTTGAAATTAAAAGATCTCTTCGTTGAAGGACTTTCGTTTTATAGATAATAAATAGAATTTATAAATGTGTTTATATAATGTATGTAGGTCAATCTTAACAAAAAATTCCATGGAAGGTTCTTCTAGCAAGAGAGCGACCATCTTGTTGGATCAGTGAAGTTGTCACTTTGACAGACAGTAATAATGCCTACTTGATAAAGGCACTAATAATCCTATAGCTAATAACTAGTCTTCTATAAATATTGGTTTACAAAGTATAAATAAAAGAAGTAGAATGTGAATACTTATTTTAATATATGAAAAAAACGGGAAACAAAAAGAAGTGTTTTAGTTCATAGGCTTTACTAATAGCATAACTGCATGTATACAAAGGTGTATTGTAGTAACCAAAATAAATGTATTCGTGGAAAACAACAAATTATTGGATAATACAATATGGTCCTCACTTCTAGAAAATACTATACAATATGCACATTACAGTGCTATTTCATGTGTTATGTAAGCTACGAGACAATAAGGTGCCATCGATTTTGCGGGAACACGATTCTCGGTGCCTCAAAGGATATCCAAGCCCTTCAAACGTTCACTAAAGTATGTCGGACAGCTCGTAGGTGTCATTACAGCGTGACCTCAAAGAGCATAAAGACGACCCGCTAACGCCTTGCAATATATATAATATGATACCTTTCCCACTAGAGGCTGCTTTCGAATTAATTATATTGCTGAGATGGATTATTTTAAATGTTACTATATTATACTTGTGGCTTTAATATTAATATAATAAGGCAGGTATCTCCAATTCAGGGTTGATGACACCCATCCAGATATGCGTATATTATTTTGTTGTTTATAAATTATGGTTGTAATCCATTCCCTAATTAATTATCTACATCGTAAATAGTTATTACTACGTTTGCAAGAAATTATTTTCTGATATTTCCTGTTCGAGTGAAAGTTTTTAATTTCCTTTTAACTTGCTTCCTAATAAGCTAGATATTTGAAAAGTTTCTTCTTCTTCTTAATTTTTGGCGCCGTGTGTAGGTAATACACAATTCCGCCAATGTCATGTAGATGATACAGAGTGAGCGTTGTGTGTAGCAGATAGTGTCATAAACGAAGGAGAGCAATTAAAAAATGTAATTTGTGAAAAGAAAATAATTATTTAGTGTCAATTATATTCAGACCGAGTTATTGTAAAAAAGTGTAAAAAAATATACATATTATAGATACCAAAAGAAACAATTTTATTTTTGATATCAAAATCTGAAATGGTGTATTAAATTTAGTTACTCAGAGGGTACTTATAAATATCAAAACTATATTGGGATTGGGA
This sequence comes from Antheraea assamensis, assembly GCA_035772565.1. Classification (NCBI taxonomy): domain Eukaryota; kingdom Metazoa; phylum Arthropoda; class Insecta; order Lepidoptera; family Saturniidae; genus Antheraea; species Antheraea assamensis. The sequence goes on from JAQQSE010000002.1 coordinate 737,855, forward strand.
AAACAATACCCAGTCATCGAGAAGAACCGACAAGAATATTAGGTCATTAGACGAAGACGAACCTAAATAAAACTGGTATTTCTTGCAAAATTTCACATATACTTGTATATGTACGTGAAAAAAAAACTTTTTAGCCGGTTGAATAGAAACGTACTGTATTAGTTTTGATTTTTAAAACAATAACTCAGACTCGACATCACCCTCCTTGTGCGCAATAAAAATTGATGTAGAGCGGTAAAGCAGCAGTCGTCGACACGTATGTTAAAATATGAATAATTTTGTATTTGCGTGTACATATAACAAATATTTTTTTGGGTCACGTAAGTATTTGGCAGGGCTATATCGTTATCACGTACAGTAAAACGACAATGGCGAAATGGAAACGGCTGAATGTAATAAAACTTTTTGCGTATGTCGGCCAACAGCTCAGCTTGCTTTAAAATATGGAGTCTCTACAGCGCAGAAGGATTTTAAACATCAAAAAGTTTGTATAAGTTTATATCAAATGTTGGAAATTAAGAATGCCGAGTAATGTTTTATATGTGAAATCCTACTTCTAACTAATGTTATAAATGTAAAAGTGTGCTTGCTCGTTTATTTCTTTGTTTATTTTTTATTTTATTTTATTTATTTAAAGAAATCAACAGCTTTTAATTCTATTTTACATACATAGTTATTAACATATTGGTTTAGACAAAAGAGATTTCAATCACAGTAAAAAAAAAATCTTGCTATGCATCCCTAACAAAACTATATATACGATTATATTTAAAATGTTACATTTAAGATTTACACTACTACAATATATTCAGTTAAATTATATAAAATAATGATAAAACGATAAACATATGTGTTTGGTAGTTACTCTTTCAGGTCTTAACTACTCAAGCGATTATTATGAAATCAGTGGTACGGAATAAGTACTATTCCCGAGGATAGATAAAATTTATATGAACGCGAGCGACGCCACGAACAAAAGCTAGTCTATAATATACAAATGAATCGCTAAATGTGTTGCTAAGCGCAAATCTCGAGAACAGCTGAACCGATTTCGCTAATTCTTTTTCTAGAATATTCCTTGAAGTACGAGGATGGATCTTTAGAAGAGCAAATAAAAAATAATGCCTAAAAAATATAAAAACAACACTTTTTTATACTCCCATACACACGATTCGTAATAATACTTAAAACTCAATTTGAACTTTAATACTATAACATAAAGTTTAAGTGTTAGTGGAGAGGTTCCGGGAAGGTAAAACAATTGAGTGGCGTTAGTATCGTATAAATATTAATGTCAATATTTATACTATGATCCCGAATAGCCGAATATATTAAAAAAAAAATTTAAAGAATTGACTGTTAAGCGGTACGAAGTTCGCTGGGGTCAGCTAGTTTAATATAAAACTTATCGTGATTTCCCCTCTTGAATTGTAACAAATAATTATTATTATTAATTATATAAGTTATATTTTTTCTTATTGGAGGTCCCAAAATTAAATGTACAGAGTCCTGTGTTGTCTTTCTTATTAAAAGAGTTACGTCCTCCTACACTTATAATATTTTGAATAAAGTTCAAGTGGCTCAACATACTTACAAATGGAACAAACATGTTTCATTCTAACATTTTGTTACATTAATTCACTCGTTTGTGCTACATTACAGTAATAGACACATAAGCAGGAATTACCTGTGGGATAGCTCTTATCCACACAAAGCCAAACACTATAAGGATCATACAGCCAATAATTCCTACGAAGCTATGGTTTTTTTAAATTCAAAAATGTGCCCACAAGTCTTGATCATGTATGCTTTCATGTTTTTCTTGTGAAAATACATATCCGTGACCATTCTCTATATGAGTGTGGGCTTAATGAGAGATAGTGGAACATATATTTTTTAACTAGTGCAAACTATCATGTTCGCTATATGATATCCTTCCTGATAATATCCCCCGTCCTACTAACATTAATTAATTTGTTATATATGTTTATTCTGCTTTTAATGAAACATTTACTGCTTCCATTTATCATAACAATATAAACCTGTAATATCATCTGTTTGTACCTGTATAACTATACTATGTGTTTCTATCTATATTTCCGACATATCTCCGTTATATATTATATCTGTGGTACCGATATCACCATATAACTTTTCTGTGACCGTTCTGTGTCGTGGCATTTTAGATTATTCTACGTTATACTTAATATTTGGCAATTAAGTTTAAAACGTGTGTTTGTTACACTTGATTCTGGTGAAATTGCCTACATAGAAGCACATGCCTTAATTAGAAAAAAAGCAGGAATTAGCTATCTTAACATTATTGTGTAATACAACGAAGCGGCCGCGACCTCGTTCGCTTCATTACAAAGGGTATCCAAAAATATAAAAATCATGTAGACTATGTACGAGTATTTCAATAAATTGAAAATGAATCCATAACGATGTATTTGAACACGATCGTAGCTGACGCAGTAAAACAAATGCACTTATTTACGCACGTAAAAAGTTATACTTGTTTAGCTTAAAAAATACGTTAAATACAATTGATATCATCTTAATTGAAAGGTATAATTAACTTTAAAAGGCCTTAAAATTAATTTTCTATATCAAGTAAGATACCAAAAGTAAGTAGATAAAACTATTTGTAGAATGGCTTATAATAATAATTTTTATAAATTTATAATGTAAGCAAATTAAAAATTACATACCGACATTTAACCTCAAATCTACAAACCCACTTAAAAAGGTTTATAAAGTATAAAAAAATGTATTTTTATCACGAACGAATTATAGTTTTATCTCCACTGATATAAAACACGTGTTGTAGATTCATCTATATTTGAATAGCTATCTTGAATGTAGTTATCATTTCTCACGAAAACCTTACAGACAATCTTCCAACTTCATGGTGTCGTTTTTAGGTGTCGGTGTGCGCGCCGATCATAAAAATTAATTTTAATCATTTTCCCAAACGCCCTTGAATGAGTATAACTTCAAATATATATATATATATATATATATATATATATATATATATATATACAATTTAAAGAATATTTACAATGATTATAAAGATACAATTCTTAGAAAAAAAATTCTCAATAGCGTTCAAACTTTAAAAAAAAGTATGAATTTCGACCACTGGATGACATAGTATATATAAGTACAGAAAATACATTCTGTTGCTTAGTAATCTATAGCTCCAGACTTTTTTTGTAATTAGTGTCTTGTCATCTCTCTGTCTCAATGATTTTCGTTATATTTTTTTCAAGTTTCAAGTTATGTGTTACTCATGGAAAATGGAATAAAGAAAAACGATTTAAGATGACAACAATTCCTGATGATAAATTAAATTTTATATTTTTCCTACCGTTGTTCTCCAAACAGCGTGTTATGCTATTTCTTTTTTACTTTTTTTTGGTTGGCAGTTTTAATTGGTTTCGTTAAACTTTTATCACACTTTGGCATCCAAATAATTTTTATTTACGAATAAAAATTCATATTCTGCGTTATTTTAAAATACGTTCAATTTAATGTCTTATCATTTTACGCCCTGCGGCGATGTTCGAACAATAAAGACTTTATTGAAATCAAATAAATTTTGTTAAGTCGATTAATTTGTAAATTGATACTTATAATAAAATAAATTATTGTGAGTATTTCTGAAACTTGTTGGAAGAATAGTGAATATTGTTCGTTGTTGTAATTACATATGGTATGTTGTAAGTATTTCTGCGCTTAAATTGTTTGTAGCTTTAATAAATTTAATGTTTTGACGGCTAGAGTGTGCACTGTCTGGAAGATGGAATTCCTTCATATTCAATTTAAGAATAATGTCGACATTTTTTCAGAAATCGTACCTTACTACCAATGTAGTTATTACTAGCTATTGTCCGTGATTTCGGTTACGTTATTATATAGATTTGACATATTTCTTGGGAACTTGTACCCTTTCTCGGAATGCAATGTACCCTATGTTCTTTTCTGTACCCTGTTAATACGTATGCAATATTTCATAATTTCCTACAAGATTAATATAAAAGGTAACCGTAGTAACAACACCTTATATGTATTAGCCACTGGAAGTCTAGGCACAATTTGATGATAGCCCTTTGTTAGATATTTAAACTTTAAAAAAAAAACTCAAAACTTTCAAAAATACTTAACGACTCTTTATTGATTTTTGAAATTTACAAAAATTCTTCACGTTTTAGAGGGATTTGACAATTTTTGGGACTTATCACTATCACTACATGTTATAAAATAAAGTAGTCCGCCGCGTTTGTCTGTATGTTCTTGATAAAATCAAAAACTACTAAACGGATTGTACTACGGTCTTCGCCTATAAATAGAGTAATACACGAAGAAGGTTTAGGTATATAATTTGTCAAGGTTTTGTGTAAATTGGTTGAAATATAACGATAATTGTTGGAAGTAATAATAATATTTTATTGTTCCAAGTCAAGGTGTACATAATTTACAGTAATATTGGTATCTGCACTAGTTAAAAACCGTATCGCAGATATCACAATTTTATTTAATTAGCTCTATAACAACAGTGACTTAAACATATTTAATAATAAAAATTAATAGGTGGTTAAATTGCAAGTGTGTGAATATGTAAGATAAGTGTGTGTTTTGTGATAATAATGATTGGATTCTGTTTTAAGTAAAATGTATATGTTTTGAACTGCCTAAAAATGAATCATATTTTAAATTGTGGTTTTAAAGTGTTGGAAAAAGTAAAGCCGCCTGGTAGCATTCATCGAAAATGCTGCCTAATTCTTTTAAAATATAACAAAACAGTGCATAGTGAGATATTCCTCTTTTATAGATCTACAAAAAGGTCTGAGATGGCCTATACCTATATTTTAAGGATTATTTAAGGATATTATTATACCCATCTATCTATCTCCTAAAAAAGGGGTCACATACAACGAGGTAATAGGAAGGCTGTTGAGACGAATAGAGTATTAATATTAATCAAATTAAATACATTAGTTACCCTAAGCATTTCATATATACATATGTATATATTTTTTAATATCAGGGTAGTACAACGTCCGCTAGGCCTGCTAGAACTTAAATATATAATTAATATACAACAGTATAGTGGTCATACATATAGTAATATTTAGTACCTCATAAATTATAGTATAACGTTAGTTATGTCCAACCGATGTCATTGTAATTCAAGTAACATTAATAATAATTTTCATGCGTATTGGGACTTTGGGGTCCATTACACTGAGGCGTATTGTAACGGGAGCAGCTCACTCCGGGCACGAATCTTTGAGGTTATAAATAATTTAAATATCATCTTGTATTGTACTTAAAATTTCAAGGAAGGTTTAAACGGTGAGAATCATAAATAATAAGTAGGTAATGGAAAATACTAAAAATGACAATTTCATTTTCAAATAAAAAATGTTCCTGTACTGTGAGACATTTGATGACTTTTGTCATTTTAGATTTAAAAAAATATCATTCGTTTGTCAATTATTTAAAAGTGCGTTCAGAAATTTGTCTGTTTCGTAGTTGTAGTATGAGGTCCGATCTCATTTGTCTGACTTGTTGGAATACAAAACAGTTCTGTTTCTGAAATAAAAATAGTAGATGAGAAAGCTTTAAATTGATTAACTGCATAACTGTGTTGCATTTGTAATGTAAATAAAAATTTTGTATTAAATTTGTGGACCACATTTTATATAAATATATGTAAGTGATACGAAGTTCACCAGGCCATCTAGTTATTGAATAAAACAATTTCTAATCATTCAATACTATTGCTTCTTGAAAATAAAGAAATCGTTTTCAATTGCCCAAATAATAATTAATGATTATTATTTAATAACTTTAACATGCTTAAACTTTTTAAATTTTATAGATTATCATAAATAATAAAAAATTGTAAAGTAAAATCTAGATCGAAGTGTACATTATAGAACACAAAAAACTATTCGCCGTCGGAAATGGAACTAAATTTCTAATATAAAATTTCGACATAGAAAATATTATGTATGAATGGGTTTTACCCCTCTCTATAATTAATTAATAGGGGCCCTATTCGTTTTGGTCTTGGTATACTGCATCAAATTCTTTACTATTCAACCTATATGTAGATACTTGAAGATAGAGAATATTTGCAATATCCTTTTCAGTATAAATAATGCAATAAATAGATAATAATAGTGATAAACACGTGCAGATTCGCGGGCAAAGATAAGAGTATATTTTTCTATACTTCTACTTGACACTGAACTATTTCATTTATCAAAATTTAAAATATCCCACGGGTTATTATTTACTACAGTTATTAGTCCTTATTGAACCGATCAATATTCGCGGTAAAGTAGATTAACTGTGTTATATTCGTCCAATTGTATTTACTTATTTCAAAAGCTCCGAATTTGCGCTAATCATTTTATGGACAAACATTGTCAACATTGTTAGTCAATTAGCAATTCCATTGTCGATATTATGTATTTATTTAGAAACTAGAACGTTATTAATTTTTAACTAGTAAGTGGTAGTGGTGTTAACAAATATACTACGAATCTATACATATAAATAAAGTTGGAGTGTCTGATTGTAACATCAAAATAACGACTTTTTACTAATTGGATATGAACGTATACACGATACTGATAACAAAAATACAATTTTTAAAATTTTTGTCTGTACCTGTATGTTCCGGGTAATGTCCGAAACGTCTAGACCGAATTTGATAGAAATTTCACTGACGGATAGTTAGATCTACAGCGGGTGACATAGGCTACTTTATTTTAAACTAGCTGTCATCCATGGCTTCGTCTGTGATACTATCAAATCTGTAGTACTATCAGTCCAAATCGATTGGACCTATTTTCATGGGACTTTCACTGACAGGTAGCTAACGTTATAAAAAGTAATTAAAGCTTTTTCATTTTGGACTAGCTTTTACCCATGGCTTTGTTTGTAGTACTATCTCCAAAACGTTTGAACCATTTTTCACAGAACTTTCACTAACAGATAACTGATTCTATAAGAAGTAATTCACAATTATAAAAAAAAGACGCATGAGGAGCTGCGGGCAGCAGCTAGTTGTATTATATGATTTGATTATTATGATTGAATAATTTTCGTTTTGATATTTTACTTACGCATTTGTTTTCTGTATTGGGATTTTCAGATAAAGCCGTAATAATTTATAGAAATTGATTTAAATTAATGGTATAATCGGCTTCATTTATTCTTATCACACCTACACTGAGAATACAATGATATCAATCAGCGTTAGTATAATTGAATTTCGGCTTATTTTCAGCTGAACCTCCGTCGTCATGACAACGGTACGGGGTTCTAGCCGTCTTAGGATCCGCTGTCTTATTGATTAATTACTCATTTTGCCTCTGATAAACGATTTAACATTTGGCGCTTACGTGTATGGTAGGTTACATGGATCTGTATGTATGTAGTTTTGTAGGTGGTAGAGCTACGCTGAGGCTATTACTGGTTTCAGAATGAATGGGTCGGCTCACCCGGAGTAGTACCACCCTCTCACAGACAGCCGACGTGAAGTAACAGTGCTTGCACTGTTGCGTCTTGTTCGGTCAGTGAGAGTGCCGGAGGCCCACATATTTAAAAGGCTGGCAACGCACTTGCGACTCCCCTGGTGTCGCTAGTGTCTATGGACGGCGGTGATCACTTACCATCAGGTGACCAAAAAAAAAAAAGTTGGATAGGCTAAAAATAGTGGTAATGCTTAAAATAAATTTTTATTTAATTCGAATCCTGCGGTATTCAATTGTTCTCGTACAGAATGTTTCATAAGAACAACGTGTTTTTTTATTTATTTATATTTTCATTATTGTTACTATCCTGTCCTTTAGGTAATTTAGGCTGCCATTTAAATTTTATCGTCACTGCTTAGCTCTTACGGGAAAGCGTAGTGACATGTAGTCAACATAGTAGTTTAAAAAGTTTTCTATCCACTTGTAAAAGTCTGCGCAAAATCGGTTCGCCGTTTCGCATAGTTGTTCGGACAAAAAGAGAGATTTCAATGTAATTTATGTTTTAATCTTTAAAATATATGTAAATATTGACTAAGAGAGAGAGAGTGAATGTGAGTATTTCATACTTTTCCAATCTCATTAATTTTCTGTTATCTAAGATTAATATAAAAGCAATACAGTAGCATATAATTATTTACTTCCATCCGTTACGTGACGCGTAGTACACAATATGGTTACAGAGTTACATAAGCGATAGAACTAAACTGCATTGAAAAATACAATGCGAGTTCTATGTAAATTCTTATGTCTATTAACCAGTGTATTTTTCGTACAAACTGTTTACGTACCGATTCGTAATTTACACGATTATGTGAAGGATGGACGTGAGTATTATTTATTGATCAGCGATACGAAATAATAGATCTCCCGAGATCGGTGGTTGCTGAGAACAGTAATTTTCGCCTCTTTTATGTGCGTGTAGTTTAGAAATACATCATTTTCATAAAAATCACCGCGTTGGATGAATTGATGTCGTTTATGGGTTAAATAAATTAAAAAGGTTCTCAATTTTTGTGTTGGGTTATGCTTGTGGTGTTTTTTTTTTATGGTTATTTCTCCAATGTTTTATGGAAATGAACAGTGTAGTCAGTTCGGAAAAATAAGAAAATCTTCACCAATAGATAGAGTACACGAGGAAGGTTTAGGTATATAATTTGTCAAGGTTTTAGCAGCCTGGGAGCTTTCATCGAAAACGCTGTGTAATTCTTTCGAGGTATGCAAAACAATGCATAGTGAGATATTCCTCTTTAAGAGATCTACAAAAAAGCCTGGGATGGCCTATACCTATCTATTAAGGGTAGCTTACTATACCCATCTATCTTCTAAAATTTGGTCACATATAATAAGGTGATTGGAAGGCTATTTAAACGGATACAGTCTTAATCCTTATCAAATTAAATACATTAGCTACCTTGAGCATTTGATGCACATAAGTATATATTTTTTTATTATCAAGGCAGGACGACGTCCGCCGTGCCTGCTAGTTATTTATAGAATTAGTTTACTACTATACCTAGTATATCACTAAATACTGGAAATTATTGTTCTGTGTTTCGATTACTTTTGAATTCTAACTAATAATTGTGTATAATTGCATATTTTATTTTGTTGTTTGCCAAAGCTAATCTTTAATACAGCAAAGTCAATTTTAATGAGGCTCTAACTGGCAAATAAAGAACTTTACGAGTATTGCTTGACCTACGTATCGTTAAGCTTTTCTGAAAGAGCTAAATAGTAATGATAAAATATGGTAGAGGTAACTTGCATCCTTGAACGCTTAAACTTTGCGATTCCACGTTTGAGCAGTCGTCTGCATAACAGAAAAACCTTTAACTTGCCTCATTGTAGAACAAATATCGGTCAACATGCCCCAGTATATCATATCGTATGTCTTCTTTAGGTAACGACGCTATTCGCACAGAGATTGATATATTTTCAGGATCTGTTACCTCTATTAAAAATAACCTTAAAACACTAAAATAACGTAATTTGTAACATATTAGTTTTGTGATGACTTAGTTCATGTCATTTTTGTACCGCCTAATGTATTTTTATTTTCTCTTTATTTTATGTGTATGCTGTGTTCAAAAAAAAAATCAAAATCAAATATACTTTATTCAGTTTAGGCCCTGAGAAGGCGCTTATGAACGTCAAAGTTACCACCGCTTCGGAAAACAACCCAGTCATCGAGAAGAACCGCCAAGAAACTCGATTTGGTTCACATCTAGAAGAGTGCAATCATCGCATGATTTGTTAATATTGCTAATTTCTAAGCTATAGGTAGATTGTAGTCTGTTTTGTGGACCAATAAAAAAAAAAAAAAAAAAAAAAAAACAAATGAAAACATTTAAATAATCCACACACAACACGTGGCTTCAGTAAAATAAAGAAATAATTTTCACGGGAACGAAGTCGCGAACATCAGCTGGCTTATTATAAACATAAAATTACTTTTTCAGGAGTGGTCGATGGTCCATTTCCGTCTAATTTGAAAAATGTCCCGTACTATTGTTACCAAGCACCATCGAAAGGTCCTTGCGGTAAAATGTACATGGTTTGGTTTTACGACATCGTTAGAAGGAAATGTATGCAGATGCTGTACTCGGGATGCGGCGGTAATGAGAACAGGTTCACAAGCAAGGCGTCCTGCGAAACGCACTGCGAGAGCAAGAGGCGTATATGAGAAACCTTGTTTTCATTCAAATCTGCGTTATTCAACCTTTTAAAATGTAAATGATAAGGTTTTGTGACTCAAGTAATTAAAAATGTTTACTGTTGTAACTGTTTACAAAAATATATTAGATCCCTATATCTTATTTGCAGTTTCGTTTGTAAAAAAAATCAAGATAGTTTTAATTGTTGATTGAATTTTGAATTCATTAATTGAAAATTACTCTTGCTTTATATCGAAAGAATAGTTTTTTTCGACGTTGAATGACTATCGGAAAAAATGATACAAATCAAACATAATAAATAGTATATATATATTAGTATTTTTAATACCAATACAAAATAGTTTATGTTGCGATGGCTGACCTCATTTTTAGAATTTTATGAATGAATAAACTTTTTATGTCCGTCCCGCAAAACAGGTCTCCTCCGTTTCGCGGTGATTCTGTTCGCTCTAGTGATTTCAAGCGTTGATAAATTATTCTAATTAATTTTCGTGGTAGTGAACGCGGGAAACGCCAGCAGAAAGGGATTTAAATTAATACCGCTACAAGACTTATTTTTAAGGTAACGATGAGTGTTGCCAGGAAATAACAGTATTTTGTTCTATTGCGTATAAAATTGTCTTCTATACAATACAATAGGTATAGTAGAGCATGGTGAGTTAAAACATAGTTGTATAAATAATTATTACATATTTGGCATAATATGACCACAGTGTTGTGAAAAGTTAAATTAAATTCTTGACATTATGCTAGCAATTTTATGAGATTAGGGTACAGATATTTAATATATCGTTTTCTAAACGCTTTTTTCACCTTTTGAAGTGTATCACAGCAGATAGGGCATTTTCTTTTTAAGATTAGAAAATGTCTGCAAAACGATTGACAATAAAAATATGTTTCTGCCTTTACGAAGCCAAAGTGATGCATAAATTTATATACGTCCTTCTTGCATTTAGAACGCGATAATTATTGTTCAAATTACTGGAAATTCTGTCGCATACAATTAATCTTCATTGTAATATAATAAATACATTTCAGTCTATCGGTGCAACCATTATGTGTCACCCTACCGCAAGATAAATGCGCTCGAATGGTTGATTTGCTTCTATGTCGGAGTAAATTAAACATCGTTCGGAGTCATCTTCCCCGAGCGTTCCTAGAATATTAATTATTTTAAAAACTGAACTGCGGTTGCACTTGCTCCGGGAACTTACTTTTACTAAGTCTCACCTTTGACAGTTCTGTACTGTTTTCTTGTTGTTTATTTTCTCGTATGGCTTTCGTCTGTGGTCAAAACTATGTTTATAAAATTGATAATGAAATTGATAGAAGTTTTTGAATATTCACATCTAATGGTAATACATCATATCGCGTACCAAATGCAAAATGGCGATGTAGATATTTTATAAGATAAAAATTAAAAGAGAAAAAACAAACCAAAGCAAAAAAAAATGTATACGCCATTTTAGGATAAAATTCTCTCATCTAATTGCTGTGATACGTTCTTTTTCCATTTGGCACGCCATATGTTACCATACAAATCTGCGAAGAGCTTAAAATACAAATTCATGTATCCATTTTTATATACGATCCTATCCTTATGTTCATCCAGTCGTCGAAATTCAGCCGTGAGGCATCATTGTCTCTTAGTTTGAACGATATTTCAGTTTGTTTATCTTTTAAAGCACCTTAATGTCGTAATGACATTCGATATATAATATGCAATTAACGTTAGTTAACGTTAATTAATTGGTTACGTTATTAAAGTTAGTCCTTTATATGATTTTTAGCTGTGTTTATAAAGGAACGCAAATTGGAATACACTGAATCTATAGATAATATAGCGTTTTCAAATTTCATTCTTAATTACTATAGTCTCACAATTTTATGTAGGTACTATATTAAACTGTAACGCTGAAGCTATAAACCATTTTTATTATTACGACAAAGTTGTAGAAGTATGTCAGCATAAAAGTGATTTAATCGCTCGACGTTAAGATTCCACCCACGTGTAATTATCATTGTCTTGTGAACAATAACTTAACTCGTTCTTGACAAATACTATCTGGCGTATGTTTTAATTAAAATGTTTTTTTTTTGTGTAAAAAAATTTGGTGTTTTTTTTACAGGATTAATTTTTATTATTCTATAATTGATCTGATCATACCAATATAAGAAATCGTACAGAAAGTTTCGTTTTTTAATGTTTTATAGCTATAGTTCTTTATTTTTGTTTCTTTGAAATATGTTTGGGCTATTTTATTTCATTTTTTTTGCTATTTCTTTCTAGAACTGGTTAGAGTGTTGCTACTACGTCTAACTGCAACAAAATTAGCCAACTCTTGATGATATTAGCAAAGGAATATGAAATATACAATATATAATGAATTTGATGAAATTACCATATAAAAGAAATACTCTCGTTTTGTTGAAAGCTGGGTAAAGAAATTAGAAAAATATATATATTATGATTTATTTTTAACTTACCTGCATTATCTATCTGAATTTAATTAAAGGAATCACTTTTACGATGTCGTAAAAATTCCGCTTTTTAATTTCACGCAGTTTGACTTCGTAGAACATTGTATTTATATAACGTCGTAACAATGTAAAAAAATTGTCCGGTCACCGTGGCACTTCGTGTAAATGAATCTCGTTGCGTAACAATTTCTAACAAAAGGGAAATTTTCAATCTCTCCTGATTAACCTTATTCGTGTTTATTAGTCTCCATTTTTTAACGATATTTTTTTTTCTCGTATGGTATGAATTTAACTAAAAAAAAAAATAAATTGTGTGTTTTATGAAACCACGATGTCATGGAAACTTTTTTTCGACCGCCGTGCCACTTTACCCCTACTCTGTGGCCGGGTGTAATGCGTAATATGTAATGCGACATTCGAAAGATGGATAAAAAAAATTGAGGTGATCTAAAAAAAGTTTCACTATTAATATTTGATATTAATAATACATGTTGAGTTATAGTTAAGTAAAAGTTTATATCACGAGCGGAAATTGATATAAGTTGTGTGTACCATTAAAAAGGTCTAATTAAATTGGGCTTTGTAATACTTACTAAATAGAATTTTGTTTTCAACTAGCTGTTACCCGCGATTTTGTCTGCGTAGTTTATTATTTTAACTTTATATTTTATGGACAGAGGAAAGGACATAGCACCACACTGCTTGTTCCAATTCTGAGCAGGAACAAAACACATATCGCCGAACGCGTAGTTTAAAAATCGTAGGTTTTTAGGTAAACTTTAATAACTTTATATTAAATTAAGATATCATATTTTTGACGTGATAAAGTCTTATAAATCGATAAAAGCTAGCCGCACACACGATAAATCATGACTCATTGTCACGTTCCGCCTCACCCGAGCATGCAAGCGAGAGCGCCGAACAAGCGATAGCGAGGCGCGATCGGCCCAAGCGTTCGGCTTGTGACGCATCTATCTCTCTTCCGCTCCATCGGTAATGCAGTGATAATAATTTAATTCATGAAAGTATGCAATTTTTCATCAATGTTTTCTTATGACCTTCGTGCTGATCGTCTGTAAACCGACTTTACAGGCAACCAATTTTTCTTTAGATAATAACCGATATCTAAAACTTTAAGCTAAAAATATTAGATCCAAACCTATCGAGTAGTTTTTGCGTTATAGACGCGCAATGGTGCGTTTCTATCATTTTATATAATTACCCTGATAGCACTGATCACGTATTGTTTTAGTTTTAAACTCCCCTTCTAACCTTTTTACAATTTATTTATACATACGTATTTACTTGTTTTTTAAATACCACCACGATAATTAATAATTTTATCATCTCGTGATAACCCAAATCAAATCCGTTTTTGATATTTACTCGTTACCAAATTTATCTAAGCTCTATTTCCTCTCATGCTCGTGTCTGTACACTGCGTGATCCAAATATTAGATTTATCTAATTGGATTATTAGATTTATCGTCACGTTTTCATTGTTTTGAATATTCATTTATGTATATTTAATTATAGTTTTAGTATTTTGTATGTTATGTTATTATTAAATGTTTGAAAAACCATATAATATGTATATGTAATATGGTAAGGTGATGGATGCACTCTGAGAATGGATCTTTTCAAAGCTTGCTAAATTCAATCTATTTTTCATTCATATGTACGACGTTTGGATTATGCAATACTTTTACAAAGACAAACTATATATCTGTATATCTCTGCGTCGTCATCCAAGAAGGAAGCGAATCAGTCAGTGATGCCTTAAGTGAACAATTGGGGAGCTAATGATTCGTTTACATAATTCGTAATTCTACATATATGACATCGTTTTGAATTTCTCTGATTGTTACTTATTTTTGAAGCGCGTTGTTCTTCGTGTTATATGTATTTTTGCTGTTTTTAATTATTACATTTAGTAGCTTTCAAAGCTTGGAGTTTAAATATGGCTGAAATTATTCATTTATTGGTGCATAGTACCAAAACTGAACCGTACGTCTTGTATTTCGAAACCACCTGTCCCACGGAGACGTGTGAATCTGCACAATAGCTTTGACCCACTTGTGCGCTCATTAAAGCGTGGCAACGGTCTTGCGGATACGAAATGAAATGGTTTATTTATTCAGGCGAAGAATAAGAGGCTCCACTGTGTACCGTTCGCTAGGAAGTTACTGTAAATTAAAGCAAGTGCTGATAGTGAATTATAGATCAAAGTATAGTTTATAACTAATAATATCGTTCGCCCTAAATAAGACGTGAAACCAAAAAAAGAGGAGCCACATTTTGTTTTTTCTGTATAATCAACGTTAAATTGACATTCAATGGAATAATAGCTTTCGTAGAGAGTGTGATCAAATAGAACGTGATAAATGTAAATTGGGGTCAAGCAGGGAAAAGTCTAAGGCTCTTATATTATCTTGAAGCGCAAATTCTTCACAGTTGAGTTTGTCAAGTGGATATGCTTTTACATTATAAAAATATATATCATTTAAATTAAAATTATCCGATCCAAATATATGTACATATATATGAATATATGTAGAAAATATGTGTTTTCACAATATATGTTCAAAAGAATTGCTATTAATAATATTATTATCTCACAACGTTTTTACGCGCTGTCGCAACATAAGGAATATAAAAAATGTTTTCGCTTGTTACAGGTAATGGCGCATGAAAAGTCTCACTCGCCTTGATTTATGTACGTATTGGTTGCTTAATTTCCTGTACGTAACCGCTCTGTAAATTTAGCGCTTGTTTCCACCAGCCTTTACAGAATATTCGTTTCCCCATTCTTCATATACGAAACTGATTTCATGTTCATTATTTTCTTCGCTTGGATTTATTCGTATGATTTAAAAGTTATATTTATAAATATGTGAACTAAAATAAAAAGGTTTGTTAGATTAGACTAATACTCGTATATGTATTGTCATTAGATATGTTTTTTTTTTTTTCTAACTGACTATACGCTGTTGGCTTGACGGGCCTTCACAGCTTCACCGCACCAATAGGGCGAGCGCTTATGGTGCTCGGCCACTTGGCAATAAGTTCAAGGGTGCCAAAGTGGCCGAACCTCGGCTTGGGCTGCTGCCTTGGATACAACAACGCGAATCTATCTAAGCTAACCTAGCTAAGTATCATATATATACGAATTAGTGAAGCACACATGTGTACCACCAGCATGTGATAGATATTAGATAGATTCGTCTTACTTGTGTAGGTGACACAGGCTATTTAAGTAAGGCGAGTGAAAAAAAAAAGATGTTTTTCTATATTAATCATACCATTAGTTTCTAGACAATTTGCAAAATCTTAATCAAACTCTATAAACTAAAAATTTAGTTCGTCCCGAGGGCAAAGAATTAAGTTTTGTATTTAAACTACAATGTAGTCCGATGAAGCTGTAGAGGTCTGTCAGACCAATAGCACAGTCAATTCGACAAAAAAAAAATGTAAACTATAAAGCATGAGAACATAAGAAATACTAATTTATGTTACTTTTTATGTTATTTGCCTTATTGCTTTTGTAAGTAGTACATACATAAATAGAAATTATGACAATAAATACGATTTAATGAACAATAATTTCTTAAACATTAACATGAGTTCATTCTTTCAATAATTAGTGAGGACTATACTCGTATAGTTAGAAGTAATGTACAAGCAGATGTATTGCCAATTACTTAACTTTTCATAATATTTTACAACATTTTCGTCATAATTTTCAGAATATGAACACAGTATCTTAATATGCTTGAATTTCAAGCGCTGTAAAGTAAATATTTATGTTCCATGATTATGAGGGTATAAAGGCCAGGCTACATTGAGTGGATCCCGAATTTTATGGAAGAGAGTGATATGACGAAGCGACGGTAATACGACGGAATTTAGGCCGCTTTCTAAATGTAACTGGGAACGAGCGATAAGTTTATGTCGAGTGTATAAATGAATATTGTAGTTGCTTCAAACGATAGCTGCTTGTGAAATAATAGGTTACTTGAATTTAAGAACTACAAGTAATTCATGAAGAATAGAATTAAATTCCAAACAATTAACACACAGATACAAATTTCAAAGAATGTTTTGTTCAATTGTTGTAAATAACTGTACGATAATAGTCCAATATTTTTATTCATTTCGAATATCTGCTATATATTGGCGTAAATATTATGCTAGCTGATTTAATAACTATTTATTTAATAAACAAATGTAGTGTATTCTTATGTACACGCGTTAGAAGTTATACATCTTTGGTGTAACAAGATAAAAATCGTTTCAAAAATTTTATCTTTCGCCTTATTCGAAGTCTGTATAAAAAAAGACACTCACAATAGAAAACAGGTATTTAATACGTACTCACTTTTTTTGAATAAAATGTTGACTATAGCTAACTTCAGGGTGTCAATTTTTCGTGACGCTGTGCGCGCGCACCGTAAAAATTTACTCTCATCATTTTTCCCTAACGCGCTAAATAAGTATAATTTCAAAAATCTTTAATTGTAGGACTACGTGAGTGTAGTTTTTAATAATATTTATGATGGATAAAAGTTGACATTTAATTATTAATTTTAAATTAAATTAATAAATATTACACTAAATGACAGTCATTTAGTTGTTTTGTTTTTCAATTTCATTGCAAGTTAAATATTTTTTTAAATAAATTGTTACTAAATCAGCTAGCATATTCATGCCAATATATGGCAGGTATTCGAAGTTAATAAAATATTGGATTATCGTTGCAAAGTTATATACAATAATTTAGGAAAACATTATTTGCTTTGAAATTCGTATTTGTATGATAATTGTTAGCAATTCAATTATATTTTTCATAAATGACTTGTGATTTAATATAAGATATACTACATATTTTCTGATTTGTACGGATGAAATCCAATCTATTTTATCAAGCCGTAAAACCCAATAATAAATAGCAATACTAAGGTTCATGAATTTTATTACTTTATTGGCTAAAAATCAAAGTTTTGAGAGAGATCGAATTAGGGTGTTTATAAACCTTGTTACATTTAATCAGTCCCTGAAGTATTTGAAGCAAAGTTCGATCGGAGTAAATTGTTAAATGAGTATTCGCACTCCTTAGAGGACAATAATAGCGATACTTCCGAGTCTGAGAGTAAATGCGTTGTCATATAAGGTCCGAGCGAAGATGGATCACAGGTAGACGTAACGTTTGATAGTAGGTATGTGCCCAAGAACTTTGGCTCAATTTCTACTATGATCTATTACACTGAAACTATCTTGTGATTGATTATAAAGCAATTTCTAATGCTATTCTGGTTGCTTACGTAAAATTATATCATTTATAATATGTTCTGTAGCGCTGTTATCCGCTAACTGGAATTAAGAATCTTTTACTTCTATTTCGATTTCTAAACTAGTGTCATTATCATGCCTATCGATTCGATTGTGCAGTACTAGTTTACAAGGCTATACAATAAATCTTTGTACAACTTGGGTTAGGTGATCTATCGAATAAGTCGACTTTGTCGTTTCGGTTAATGTGTGGGGTGAGAGATGAACTAAATACTTGAATCGTGTCAGCACCAGCTGTTACATTGACAAATAATTCTGCTACATCGTCTCCGACGACACTAACGGATAGTGAATCGAGAACGTCTTTTCTTTCCTACTAGTATGGTATATGTCCTTGATCAAGATGCTAATTTATAGCGTTTTAAGGAGTGCCAGTCAATTCTTAATTATTTCTGAGAGTTCATTTCTTAGTGTATTAAGTATAGAGTTTATAATACATCGTCATGTTTATAGTGGTCTCTTAAACGTTACTAGAAACTGTCAGCGACTTCGTCCGCGTTAATATATAATATAAAATTTTATGGACAATTAATTACAAGATAGTATCAAATAGTAGTGAGTCGAGTAAAAGAGATAGCATGTAAATCTTCTCATGGTAAAACCCTTGATCTGCCAACTATTATGATGGTCGAGCTAACAACCGGTGTTAGAATTTATTGTTTTTCAACGTTAATTTTTGATATGTGCTTATGTACCCTTATTCTTAACATAGTATAAAACAAAGTCGCTTTCTCTGTCCCTATATCCCTATGTATGCTTAAATCTTTAAAACTACGCAACGGATTTTGATGCGGTTTTTTTTTAATAGATAGAGTGATTGAAGAGGAAGGTTTATATGTATAATAACATAAATTTATTTGTGGAGAAATACTATTATTTTTTAAGTTTCTAATGTCATGTCGTAAATAATTACATTTTTTCCGCTTACGTTGCAACAAACTCATGCTAAACTACATGCACCCTACGAGATTTATCAAAATAATGCGTGCGGGCCACGGGCAGTAATGAATAAATCAAAACTACTGCATCGATTTTAATCATTTTTTCAGTGAATGACAGGCTATATATTTTATAGCCGAGCAAAGCCGGAGCGGGCCGCTAGTTCTAAATATTACATAACTACATAGTTTTTGTCTCTTTTTTCTTTACACACGGGGCGAACGCTAAATTTCGAAAAAAATTGTTGTTTCCTTTAGCGAGAAATATATGGATCTCTTTTGCAAACTCCATTGTTCTTTCGACCTGATTTCCTCTTTTTTTCTTCTTTTAACCAGTCGCTTGTCCACTTGAAAACAAGCGAGTTTACAACTATTTTCTCGCTGAAACTGTTGTGAAATTTTATTGTCCTTTAGAATCTCATTTGCAAGATTTTATCGCGTTCGTCGCCGAGAATAAAGTGTTATTATAGTAACGGTAAACGTTTATTTTGTAGTAGTGTGTCATAATGGATGGGACTTTAAATAGCACTACGTCTGCAATTTTTGCTGTTTATAATTAATGTGAAAGAAAAAAAGGATATTGTGTAGTAGCAATTAAATTATACTAAGAAAAATGTACGCTGATTATTGTAATCGCTACATAGTATAAAACAAAGTCGCTTTCTCTGTCCCTATATCCCTATGTATGCTTAAATCTTTAAAACTACCCAACGGATTTTGATGCGGTTTTTTTTAATAGATAGAGTGATTGAAAAGGAAGATTTATACGGTTTTACTAGGTATAATAACATAAATTAAATACTGGAGAAATACTGTTATTTTTGAGGTTACTCCAAACTTAACGCGTGCGGGCCACGGGCTGTAATGAATAAATCAAAACTACTGGATCGATTTTAATCATTTTTTCAGTGAATGACATAGGCTATATATTTTATACCCGTGCGAAGCCGGAGCGGGCCGCTAGTTCTATTATAAAATAATGTCTTAGTAATACGGTTATGATTTATTGGGACACTATGTTAGTGTCACTGGATTTAGGTATAACTGACGGAATATTAGAATGATATATTAATTTATGTAATTGTGTAAAATTCTTAGTATATTAACATGTAATCAATTTTTTTTTATATATAAACAATTGTTATTCGTTCAGATTATTTATCGCAAGTCTATTTTCAATGAGGCCTTGTTTGTCTCACAAATATAAATTTCCAATAAAGCTTCATACTTCGGTAGGTAAATAATCGGTTCAGGTTACTATTAAACGAGGAATTATTTCTAGAAAGTTCCACCCTTCCAAAACTACTTTGACCTAATTTCACGTCCTACGTTTGCATCCATCACTCCGAACACTCACAATACTCCTCACTATAAATGGTTACATTAGGTATCGTATGATGTATGCTTTGAGAAACCTCTTTACTAGGTATATTCATTTAAAGCTGTGTATACTATACCTACATCTTTTGTTATTGCACGATTTTAGATAACTAAACACACGGATCTTACTAATAATTTTCCGTGTTAAACTATAATGTTAAATTTAATAACAATAAAAAAACACTCTGTCGCCTCCTAGGGACGAGGAATTGTAAGACACAAGCCTTTGTTGGCGGTTAAACTTGCATTCATATAAATTTGATTTATTGCTCGAGAAAATGTATTCTAGAGATGTTTCTTTTAATCTAGATTCTAAGTACTTTTCTGTACCCCCTGATAACGTATAAGCGAAACTTCGTGATGATGACGAACAAACACAATTCACGTTCTAATTTATAATATTATAGTTAACAGGATATATTATATATTATAATACATACCGCATACATGGAAAAACACGGTATGTTTGGCAAACTCCATGATGATTGGTCAAATAGTATTGAATTTTTAACCGCCTTCAAAAAGGTGGGGTTTTTTATTCGCTTATATATTTTTTTATGTTTGTCACCTTAGAACTTAGTCATTTATAAGACGATTTGGGAAATTAGTAAGGAGATATTTTCTCGGGGGTTACATTTTAATTATATTAGCACTTGCCCTTGTATTTCGAAGATACACACGGGAATTCTTAAAACTCTTCAAAATTACTTAGAAAATGTATAATGATAGATATATTGGTAGGTTTATGACTGTCCAAAACTGGATACGGCCTCTGTACACACTTGAACTACACGCACTCGTGTAAGCATCCACCACCCTCCTATATTTTGAAACGGGCCTAACTGTTGCCAAGGATGTTCTGTTGCATTTTTTAGAGTAAATTTTCTTATGCCCGGTTTCTGAAGCCGTCAGTTAAACTATCAATAGCTATTGATTCAATAACGTTATCCATAAGACAAGCGGCGTTTAACTGTCAATGTTTCTCTATACAGAATGAGACGTAGACTGACATTTCTCGTGTCATTGTGTGTTCAGAAACCCAATTTGACAAGTTATCGAACCGATAGCGCTATTAAACAGATAAACTACAGTTAAAAATGCTTCAGAAACCGGGCATTAGTCTGTGTCTATCTGTCTACAAGTTTGTTCTTATTTTTGTCAAATTATTATCGATATGATAGAGTTGTTGTTGACAGCTGTTGACAACTCTAGAATAATTATATTATTACAGCTATAAATATATTATTTACACGTTAAGCATCTATTAAAAAAACATGATTTATAAGTTGAAAATAAACCATTGCGCGAATTGTTTCGTCTGCGACGTCTGAAGCTACAATAAACTACCCCACAATTAAAGCAAATGTCTTTTAATTAACAAAGTTCGAGGCTCATTAGGCACAAATTTCAGCTGCAAGTAGAAGTGTTAGGTTTGTTCGCACCGAAGACCCGTTAATTTATAATTTACGTTCACTCACGTTCCGGTTTAAGGAACAAATTTTATTTTCTTTGTCAGTTTTGTTTAATGAGCTCTCACAAGTTTTTATTCTTCAAACGTACCGTCTTTAAAAGACTTCTCTATTGTTTTAACACTTTGAAAGGACCGTAAACTTTGCGAATGATGTTTTTATTTTTATTATCACTGGAAATTATTTGTCGAATCTATCTATCTAACTTTTTTTCTGCGATCCTTCTATTTCATCCACTAACCTTTTTGCCACTTTTTGTATTCGGTTTACTTCTATATACATTTTTTGACGCTAATAAAAACAAAAGACGCGCGTTTTGAAGCGTGCCGGTATCAGCTGGTGCAGCCCGTGTCACACTTTTTGACCGCTCTGAACATAGATGCACATAACATAAATTTGTTTTTAATTATGTATTGTATTATATGCATCGGCACAACTTAAAGGTAACGATTAATGGCAATTCTAGATTCCTATAATAATATTTTAACTTTGTTATGTATTAAACTGTTGAGTATATTATGCCCAAGACCGAACTTACGGATATATTCACGGAGCCAAAAAGACTGGCGAGTACTCTGTATACACAATATGTTGATGCCACGACGGACGCACGATAAAGCTAGTTTAGAAATAAGACTTTCATATATTAACTGAACAATTCACATTATTTAATGACCCTAATTTTCATTTATATATCTTAATTTTATATAATAGTCACAAATATTAAAGTTGGTGAGATAGCTTTAAGTCGTTTGCCCATTGAATCTACTTTAAGGTCTTAACAATATTCTTATGTCTTCCTGGTGAATTTCTATTAATGTATATATGAAAATATTAATAATGGAATAAAACCGAGTTCTAGAAAATTTACTGTATATAAATTCAACAAAACGTGTTTGACTATAGTCACAGAGCTACCTAGCTAGTTTTCGATTGCCCCAAACATACCAATCTCTCAATTCCTATTCAATTTTGAGGAGTTCTCTGGTGTATCTTTAAAATCCAACGCCCAATACTAACAAAATTCCCCCTTGAAATTATCCTATATCCAATAAAAATAGATTTTTCCAAATCTGTTCATAAATGACGAAGTTCTGTGGTAACAAAATATATATAAGAGTCCCGTGGAACACGCTGTTGGAACGACGTTCCTTTCGTAGTATATTATTATTCATATACGTATTATATTACTGATTATCTAATACAAAAAAAATTAATTGCTAGTGTCTGAGGGCAATTAAATGAAACTCAGAAATAACTAATGAATTTAAGGAATGGTACTAGTTGTGAATATATATATTTTATTGTACAATACGTTACGGAACAGTTGACGCGTATGCCCTGTACAAACTATACCTGTGCAGACGCGAGCCGTTGCGAGCTTATTGACTGCCTGGAATCAATAAGCGCGCAGAAGGAGTCGTGACGGAAAAATCTTACACTTTTTTTCACCTAGCCTCCATCCGTACAATGCGATATCCTTCGTTCCACTATTAAAAAAAAAATACTACCGAATTGAGAACCTTCTTCTTTTTTATGTCTGTTAAGCATAAAGCTTACAACCCTTTATGCACAATCCGCTTATATTATACTGGACGGTACGAGTATGTAATAACTAAACCTCACTTTCGACGTACAGGATGATCTCAAGAGTATTTGTTCAGTACCGAAGTAAACTAAGTGAAATTGTATGAGGAGTTTGTACACATACAGGGTATACTCCCAAAAGAGAATGTTCGCCTCACGAAATCACCCGGTACCACTACGACTTATACATAAACTAATTTACCACTGTCTCGTCTGTATTAATGAAGATTTACGCCAAGTATACAGTTGTCGATTAACTATTGCTTAAATCGTATAATTTTCTGTTTGTTTTTTTTAAAACGCTACATTTATTTCTTGGGTAATAGATTTATACTTTTTGTTTTTTATATCTAACTAGCTGACCCCGGCGAACTTCGTAACGCCCAACAGTCGATTTTTTAATACTTATTCTGCTATTCGGGACCATCGTATAAATATTGACATTCATATTTTTACGATACTAACGTCACTCAATTGTTTTGCCTTCCCGGAATCTCTCCACTAACACTTAAACCTTATGGTATGGTATTAAAGTTCAAATTGACTTTTAAGTATTATTACGAATCATTTGTATGGGAATATAGAAAAGTATCGTTTTAAGACTTTTCCTGGTAATATTTTTAAATTTTCTCTCGGTAAGATCCATCCTCGTACTTCAAGGAATATTCTAAAAAAAGAATTAGCGAAATCTGTTCAGCTGTTCTCGAGTTTTGCGCTTAGCAACACATGCAGCAATTTATTTTTATATTATAGATAATCAAAATTATGGGATAGCTTACTCCGCTTCGATCTGTAAAGCAATACGCGTTAGCTACGGCACATATTAAATCGGTTCTTTGTAGTAAAAATCTATCTACAATAAATCTCGATTGGGACGGCGATCGTTGTTTTTGTATCTGATTAATTTACTATAATATTGTGCATATTGCATTAAATAACATGTGTAGTATAGTGTAGTAGCGTGTGTATAGTTACGTATATATTTTTTTATCTTTCATTTATTGTTATTTTTCTGTAAAATTTGGATATGTCTTTCAGTGTATTCAAACAAATTTCTTTATAAATATATATAAATATAACTTTGTTTCTGTGACATTATAATTATCTATCACAAATACGTAGACACGAAAGAGTCAAGTACATCTTCCTCTTTTATTTGTCAACCAATTTTTTTTTGTTGTATAGGTATTTGTGATCATTGAAGTTACCAATAAAAATTGGAAATACGCTTTATTTCTTGATATTGAAACTTTGGAAATTAATGAGTTATGGCCGAATTTCGACGACTACAAGACGATTTTTAGTTTTCACAAAAACGATACTACAGTTTTGTTTCTATAAAAAAATATAAATCGTAGTTTTTTGAAGTTATACTTCTTTTGCCGCGTTAGAGAAAAATGATGAGAGTAAATTTTTACGATGCGCGGCGCGCACCGTCACGAAAATCCGACACCCTGAAGTTTGCTATAGTCAACATTTTATTTAAAAAAAAAATGTATGTATGAAATATCTTTTTTCTATTGTTAGTGTCTTTTTTTCTACAAACGTAGAATAAGGCGAAAGATAAAATTGTTGAAAAGATTTTTATCTTGTTACGCCAAAGAAGTATAACTTCTAACGCGTGTTCTTAAGTACACACTACTTTTTCTATAAGAGGTGCCTAATTAAAGTAAAATTGTCACAGTGATATTATACATTTTTAAAATTTTCCATTATACCGATAGCTTCTCGAATACCCGTATCAATTAAGAGAATTATTTCGTCAGACGCGAGCTCGCTGTCACAAAAGAGTTTGCATGTCGGGGCTTGATAACGTTCATTACACAAACCTAGTGGCAAACAAAGCTTCGCCGGCGTGAGTCTTTAATGGAATCCCAGAAATGGTACCGCACCCTTTCATTTATAGATACAATAATGGCCAGGTGCCAGACGAAAGAGCGTTTTAATCTAACGGGGTAAATAAGAGTTCAAAATTAACCGATTATACTTAAAATGTATATTGAACAGTTTAACGGGTTTCTTAATACAAAATCTAAACAGATAATTATAACCATTTGTTGATTGTCATCTACAATGTTCTATTGTAAAATATAAAAAAAGTCAAGTATTATTTATTAGTAGTCGTCCAGTGGCCGCATTTCGGCCATAAGAGGCATAGCAATTTTTCTTGACGTGTTAATATATAAATAGTACCTTTATTTCTATTAGGTTTTTTGAAACTGTATTGAGTAATCTACAAATATTGTAAGTTAACTTTTACTCGCGGCTATATTCGCGTTAATATAGATTTAACTTAACCCTCGAAAATAGTACTTTTTTCTCTATAAACAGTACTCAGTATCTTTTTCTGTACCCCTGACTGCGTGTATGCAATATATTGTGAGGTGGTAGAGCTACGCTGAAGCTATTACTGGTTTCAGCATGTATGGGTCGGCTCGCCCGGGGTAGTACCACCCTCTTACAGAAAGCCGACGTGAAGTAACAGTGGTTGTTGCACTGTTGCGTTTCGTTCGGTCAGTGAGAGCGCCGGAGGCCCATATATTTAAAAGGCCGGCAACGCACTTGCGACTCCCCTGGTGTTGCTAGTGTTTATGGACGGCGGTGATCACTTACCATCAGGCGACCCACCTGCTCGTTTGCCCCCTATAATATAAAAAAATATATATATCATGATGGTCGGTTTAGTACTTAAGGCGTGAAAGCGTAACAAATACACTCACATTATACAGACATACACAGACCTGATCAATCTTTTTGGCCGCGTTGCATATAGTCTCGTAAGTTCGGATTTGCTTATAATATAGTTATGAGTATAATACAAAACAAAGTTAATGTGTTATTAAAGATATCTGTAACTGTCATTTATTTATCCTTAAGCTGTTATAATGCTATACGATATTAATACCAAAAATTGTGTTCTGCGCAACTATATTCAAAGCGGTCAAAAAGTTTGGCAAGGACTATATAATATCAGTAAGAATTAGGTTACATATTTTCTTTATTTTTACAGTTTCTACTCTCTGTTTATTTAACTGCTGACTTTACAAGAGAGCGTTTAGTAATAAGAACAGAAAACACGATGACCCACGATTTCTTTTCAACATATTTTCAAACTCCCTAAGGTAAGATTGAGACTGTCTGGTCTTTACATGCGAGTGCTCGATTTTACTAAATAGGCATCTAAATGGTTTCTACGGGATTCGACTATTTAGTATTTAATTCATTCGTTCATTCATTTTATATTTCTCTAATGGGCAATTAATGATGTAAATGTAGTTTAGTTAAACGATAACTACGAAAAGAACGAGGGACCTCGTGGGCACTGTAGTCCGGTGAAACTGTAGAAGCTCTGCTAAGCCAACAGTGTAGGTCAGTTCGAAAAAAAAAAAATAACCTGGTGGTGCATTCATACTAAGCTCAATTATTAGATGTTTATGAATAACATGTGAAAGTGTAAAATGAAAGTGTCCTTACGTGGAAAGTTTTTTGGTAATGTATAGGTTATAAACATTGATTTATTATATTTCGATTAATTTTAACGATATACAAATTGGCAAATACACGATGTCTATATCCGAATTGAATAAGCGGAACCGACCTCGGTAAGCGGTTAATCTGTAGTCTGCATCGCATATGGTGCATAGTGATCGCCAACTTTGTCTGCTTAATAATTCAAGCGCTTAAATTGAAATCTACCGAGTTTGAGTAATCTCTTAGAGATCTATCTACCTTCCAGTATTTTTTAGTGTACGTTCGGTTTCTAATAAAAAAAGTGTATGTATTAAATTAATTCATAATAGTAATAAATTAGCAAACAAAATTATTGGTATTTTTTAGGTTGTGAAGTAAGAAGCAACTATTCAATGGACCTAATGTTAAAAATCGCTGTAGCGAATGGACAGGACTACAGTCAATAGATGTAGTTAATTCTGACGATTCATTTTTAACATTTCATAGGGTTGCCAATCAAACCTTTCGCAAAGGAGTACAACAGTGTGAGCGTTACTGCTTTATAACAGAAATGGGTGCGCACTAGCGGAGCTTATGCAGTTTCTTTTTTTTTTAACGGACTAACCGCTATTGCCCTAGCGAACCTTCATAGCTTCACAGGGCTTTTACGACAAACATTTAAGGTAGTCAGCCGTATGACAATAAGCTTAAGGGCACTAAAGTGGCCGAAGCTCAGTTTGGGTTGTTGGCTTGAATACAACATTGTGAGTCTTTCTAAACGAACCAAGGTAGTCAATCTAATCATAAATGTACTCGTTATTGAGACTCATATGTTCACTAGCATCGGTGTTTCACTACACATACATGTATTTTGAATCTGGCATTTTTTTAGTTAAATCTATTTAACCAATTTAGTAAAAATTAGGAAAAAATATAAAAACCCGTCTACTATTTGTGTACCTATGATGTGTGTGCGTGCACGTATGTGAGGTGTAGTGTAGTGTGTAAGAAAATTAGTGAGTTCAGTGTCATTGTATTGAGGTAGGAGTGTGCTCGATATCTCCACTCCGGAGGATCGGACCCAGGCTTGAGACACTGCAGAGGGGGGCTGCTGAGTGTGAGGGAGCGAAATTCATTGCCAGACTACGGTGTCGCGTGAGCACGCTTTGCTTAATCGGTGTGGTGAACAAATATTTCGAAGCCATCTTTTATGCCGACGGGAGCCGGGAACGAGTTTGGGGTCAAAAGTTTACGCAGTAAAACCTTGTGTAGCTTTTACCTTAATTAAATAAAGGCTATAGGTGAATGGTCAGGTTTTAAATTACTGTTTCCTAAAATGTTTATCATTCAAAGCTTTGTAATATGAACTACAAATATAATTATTAATTTTTTGAATGAGATTATCTCTTCTAAATAATTCGTCTGTCTCCAGATTCTTGATATGTTTTTTTTTATCCTATCGAAAGTATCATTTTTATATTGTATTGAATATAGTGGTCAGTGTCATTTTATTTATGTCAATCTTTAATTAAAATCTTTTTATTAACAATGGTTCAATATAGAAAATAAATACACCAGCTTAATTTCTATGCAAACAGGTAAAAGCTTAGCCACTGAATTATTCGTTTCCTTTTTTGCACACAACGGCGTCGTCGAAACTAGGTCAAGGTGCATGACAAATTATTCCGTGGCACAGAGTTTCCCCGCTGTGCAAATAAGTAGGTAAAGCCTTTTTCCAAATGTCATGCTTTTCCCTGGGATCCGAGATTTGGCGCGTAACATTGCCTCGCTTTGCCGACTCCGTTAAATGGTAATGGAAATGAGTTCATGAGATTTCAGCATTTTGCCTTTATTCAGTCTGCGGCGACGATAATAGCCTAACCGCCTTTAGATGCCCCTGGCGGTATTTGAGGTCCGCCTTAACATTTTGACTGCAGAAATATTGTGTAACGTTCTTTTTTACACGACGCCGGTATTACGGACGGCGTAATTATGTTGAGACTATAGGATATATTTTGTAAAAAATTAACTTTACATTTCGACGTTAATATTCAACCACGAATTGTATAGCTATCGGAACTTAAAAGGCAAGAAATTTGTATTCTCTTTTTGTAATTCACTTTTAAAAAAGTTTATGTACAATAAATAAATAAATGCAAATCGAATTTACCGTGGGACTAAATTCGAGTTTCGTTAGCGGATCCACAGGAAACTTAATCCTGATTCAATAATATTAGCATTATTAACTTACATTCCTTTAAACGTGAATCCCTTTGTATATTATATACGCAGTAAAACAAAGATAAACAGTTTTAAGGAAGAGATGTGTCGGCCCTTATTCGGCTTAGTATAAGTCTATAGCTTTTATGATGGTAAAGAAAGGTCTGAGGTACGTACGTACGTGTATAAACGGTGCAATATATATATATTTTTATTCAGCCCTATTCAATATCACGAGTTCTTTGTAGTTTAAATGGAAAAAAATATTATTTATATTTGAGAGGTTGGTTCACATCTACAAATAATTCCTAACTATGTTCAGCATAACATTACCGTATCGGCTGTTTAAGACAAAGCCTTTCCTATCCTTTGTAAGATATTCGAATGCTCTTGGTGTAATTGATCGATGAAATATTAAAGATGACGTAATCTTGAATGACGTCATATTTTTATGTCCCCTGTTTTCTATACTCAACGTACATAATGCATATTACACATAAGTATTAAATTCAAAAGTATTCTTTTTTATGTTAACTTTCAGGAATCTAATTACTAAATATTTAACTTAGTAATTAGACTTTATATTAATACAGTGCTTCTAGAATAGTTCATAGATGTTTATGATACTTAACAGAAGATTTATCTCAACTAAGCAAGCGCTTATTCGGCAATTCGGTACCCAAAAGGATTTAAACAAATACTCTTAACGTTTCACCTAAAACCTCGGGCATCGTAATGTTCTGTCGTCACATAAAACAAAGTCGGGTACTTATACAATTGTAAACTAGTTAATCCGGCGAGGACATACAGACGGGGGTAGAATGAGGTACACACTGCCTCATATGGGTCGTTAAAGACCCCTGAACCCTGAACAATCCCTGAAGTGTTAGAGAATATATCATTGCGTAAATAAGTATTGGACGTACATAACAACTTATCTTTACTATGTCACGTGTATATATAACGACGTAATGTATCCAACTACTATTATAAATGCGAACTAATAACTACTCAACCAATCTTGAAATATTTTATATACGTTGTAAGGGGTACAGATAATGACATAAGGCGAGCGAAGCCGGTAGCAGAAGTGATTATATGATAAATAATTCAATTGTCACATTCAAAACATTTTTACTCTCCATTCAAAAAGGATCATACTGTGAGAACTATAAAAATTCACAGGGGTAGTTAATATAACTAACTCGGCTGCTGAGGGTTCCGTATAACTACACGCTTGATATGAAACTAGTTTACTATTACTCCTATATTCTTGTATAGTACCGACGTGCAGCGGTGCATGTTATAGTGACAATTTTTTATTGTACCGATGTTTGCATATTACAGTGTATAAAACTGACGGTAAATGTAACTTTGTTATGCAATATTGCAGTGTAGTATTTAAAATGTTCTTTCGAATGAAATGTATTTATTCCTTAACTTATTTTTAAAATACTTAACCTCCGGCAAGTATAGGTAATGATGATCACACAGTGAGCTAAATTTTTAATATGAGGGTCTGTTAATCTACAAGCTTTTGATTTTTCAGCAGTATATTAACTACCGGTACACTGTTATACTACCATCGCTACTAATACACTAGTATACTGCAATCACCACGAGTACATTACTACTACTGTTCATTGTAATATTATACCATAATGTGCATGGTCGTTCAGAGATGGCGTTGCCACGTTTTTATACTGACTATTGTTTGTATCTTTGCTTTAAGTATAGTGATTTGTTTTAATGAAATTAAATTGTCGTTTGCTGCGAGTACCGAGAATCGTGTTGTTTGATATTCACCTTCCACAGTACCTCCTAGTCATTCTAGTGTTCAATGAAAGTGTGATCAACTACTATAGTATAGTATGGAGTTTGATATTAATAGCAACTCTGTATCTGAAGCGATTTTGGAGAATATACCAATGAAAACTGTAAGTGTTTCGTTTTCCATTACGGATTCCTAAAAAAGAAAACGAAAGCCGAAAGAATTTAATGTTATTAAAAGTTACAATTTGAGAATTCCTATAATCTGATTTATTGTTTTAAGCTTAAAAGTTAATAATTATTGTATATTAGATTTATTTTGGCAATTCACAGAAAACGTTTTTTTTGTTTGTTTGAGTTTAATAACATTCCCGTTATTACAACTTTGTTTACGATGAACAGTTAATATTGAAAATGACGGTATAATTAGTTAAACAAAATATAGTATGAAATATATACAAGAGAGGCTTATTAAATTAAATAATCTCATATTGATATCATCATTGATGGATGTGTGGTGTAACAAGGATGGATAAGATTAAGAATGAGTATATCAGAGGACATTTGAAAATAGCACCGGTGTTAGAAAAGTTGAGGAGTAATAGGTTAGCATGGTACGGGCATATTATGAGAAGGGATGAAAGTAATGGAACAAAAAAAGTTTTGAGTTTGAAAGCGGACGGATATAGGAGTAGAGGAAGACCGAAAAAGGTGTGGGGATGGATTGTGTGAAAAGTGATATGTGTATAAAAAGTGTGAATACTGAGATAATATATGACAGAGGAAAGTGGAAAGAAAACATGTTGTGCCGACCCTCTACTTACGTGGGATAAAGGTAAGATGATGATGAATCTCATGTTGATATCATCTTCAGCTTGTAAGAAACAGTGGGTTTGCAGCAGGGTAATGGGCCTCTTCACGAAGGAAGGTATAGGCACAATCGATAACCACGCTTGTCCACCACGACGTATTAGCGAGAAACTCCGAGAGAACCATATTTCTATGTTTTCATACATACGTCGGTACTACAAGGTACATGTTCAGGTATCCACATCGTTTTCCTTCACTCCGTAGTGTTACTAATTTAAATTAATAAATATATGTGAATTCCGATAGAATTGTTGGTACATGTCGGGGTTCAAACCTACGGATATCAGATTCGACGACCACGACTATATTGATTATTATACTTCTTAGAATAAAGTTATGGCACCAATATACGCCAATGGGTTGTACCAGTATATAACAACACAAGAACTGAGAATTTGTATTAGTTCTAACACATTCAGTATCAACTAGTATACCATTTTATTGAAGAATAATTTATGTTATATAAAGATTTTATGGGATACATTTCACAAGATGAGTTAGAAGTTTTATTCATTCAATAACGTGAAAATACTGAAATCGAGGAATTTACTCCGGTACATAAATAGTAAACAATTAAACGTTCACGGTAACCGTATCGCCTAAATTAAACGTGGAACAACGAGTACGCGTCCAATTTGTGCATTTATAGTGGAGATCAAAATTTTCGAACCACCTGCGCTGCTAGTTATTAGTTTCGGGTCCGAATTGTACCTACTTGGCACGATAAAACCTATAAAATATTAAATTGGAGCTAAAAGTTTTAGCCGCTTGCCGTTCTATTGGAATTAACGTTGAAATATCTTATAAAAAATTTAGTTTTGTTGATTTAGTCACGATATCATAAAAAAAATATTTTAATACTTTATTTTCAGGTATTTGCCAGTTTAATTAAGGTTTTGTCGGTTTCTTTTAATATATAAGAAATAAATGATTAATTACCTATAATAAAAGTTATACATTTAGCACTATTTTAGTAGGTGGTATTTCTTAACGCTTAGTTATATTTTTACATAGGTGTTCGGGACAAAGGTAATTTTCGCATTACCTTTAATCAGCCATGTTTATTCTTATCGTTAAGAGATGACAGCACAGTCGAGATAGCTCGCGCTTTCTTTTGATCGTTTTCATTGAGTGACATGCCGTTCTGACATTTAATTAATTACCCAGGTGTCCCAAATAATCAATCGTCCTCTTGTCTGTTCTTTTTGTAAACAAATTGTCTTGTCTACAAAATTTCCATATACAATAGGTATTAAACTTCAACTATTTTTCTTGCATTTAAACAATTAGGGATAATCTACATATATATGATAAAAATAAAGTTCCTTTGAAGCTGAATGACGTCGAAACTACTGAAAATGTCGGCATAAGGCTATGGTGACCATTCCATGAGGAATTTTTCATAGATAGATAGATCTAGCTTACTTCTTTTTTGGACTCCATTGATTCTTTGTTATTGTTTCTTAACGCACTGCAAAGCTTGCGGGGCATAAGGTAATATAAAATGAATAAATAAAGATGGAATAAGAAATACAGTGGGGTTGTTAATAAATAAATATTAGGTATATATTTTACATTCACAAATCCATGCAAGAAATAGCAATCTATCGTAGAAAAAGGAAACATATATGCATAATGGATTAACATCACCTTACAAGACAAAGGTTGGCTCGTAGCCCTGACCCACCGTATGGCGTAAAATAACTCTTGCCAACATCTGGTGTTTTGCCATTTGGCAGTCACCCTATCCCTTAATATGCAGCTCATGGTCGCAATAAGCCTTTATAGAGTTCATGGCGTCACATAAAATTTGTAACCTTATTTCGTTTAAATAATAATTTAAAATTTCATATTGCAATAGTCTCTCTTCTTTGAGGCCGAGACAAATTTGGTTTGCCATCGTATTGCTTATATGATTATTTTATTGGTTTCTTGTCTTAATTAATACCCGTTTTACTTAACAACAGAAATAAATTTATTCATAAATATATATCGAAATATAAGCATACAAATGTTTGTGAATGAAATAAAGATATTTTGCTGCGCTTACTGTGCGTGGTTCATCCAAGTTTTCTCATAAAGCCTTAAATGGATCCTACCAGCTCGCTACAATTATCAATACTTCGGTTCATTGGAGGGACATTGTAAATAGGATAAATACAGGGTAGATGAAATGACGACAGGTCTCGAGGATCACATGTGATTCATGTATGCCCGCGAATCTCAAGGAAAAGTTGTTATGGATGTGACTGAGCTACGACAGAGAGACGGATGAAGGAAGATCACTTATTGCGAATGTTAAGGTGGATATGCGGTGTAAATAGAATTATTAAGATAGGAATTAGTATGTCATAGATACCTTCTTTCGGGAAGACGCCTATGGCGCTGTAGTAGGTCTCTTACAGGCTGGTGATGATGACGATATCAGAGGAAGTATGAAAGTAACACCGGTACTGAGAATTTGAAGAGTAATACCTTTGTATTACCTGAAGAGTTAAGTATAGAAGTGGTGAAAAGTTTCAAAGTAATAAACAGCGTAGTATGGGAATGTCATTAGAGGATTTGGGTGATTGCCTTAAGCGTTCCCCTTAGTAATCCGGTGAAACTGTAGAGGCCTAGCCAGGTGAACAGTGTAGTCAGTTCGAAAAAAAAGTCATTAGAGGCCAATATTGTAATACCATACGAGCTGAATATGAAAGTGGATGGATATGGAGGTAGAGAAAGACAGAAAGTTATAGATAGACCATGTGAAGAACGACATATGTTCATAAAGTGTGTGAGTATTGAGTTGACAGTTGATAGAAGAAAGTGGAAGAAGAAAACGTGTAATTCTTACCCTACTTAGGCGGGGATAACTCTAAGAAGACGATGAGATATTAAATCCAATGAATAAAGCTTTTTATTTTACTGTAAATTATAAAAACAATATGAATTCATAGCAGAAACAAACGTGACGAACATTTTGTATTTAAACTCGCTTCAGGTTAATTTCAAGGTAAAATTACTCAATTAGTAATACGAAATTTTGCGAAGCAACTAATCCCTAGTTGTATTTCAAATTTATTCAAATTTTTGTCATGCCTTCTCCATTTATTTTTGTTAGCTGTTCAATAGCAAAATATAATTTGTAATTTGAACGAAATTTTTTTTATATTTATTAATCTTTGGTAAATTTATTTTCAACCATACTTTTATGATATTTCTAGTATGTATGACTTGTATGAAATGTTGTTTCAAGTGTTATTATTTATTCACAATTACGAATATGGCTGTTAGATAAACTATTTACAATAGTTTCGCTAGGTATTAACCCAGATAGTGCATTATTTTGTACATTTTAGATCTAATTTAATTGGTGCATATTTAATCGTTAATGAAATATATCATTAAAACAATGATGGTTGATTGGTACATGACAATGACATGCAATAAATTAGAACTTTTGTTGAACGGAAACGTTGTGATGAAATACGCATAGTGATACCGGTGATACGTCTTTTCCTTAAGCTCACATATTTATCTACGACCTTCAAGTTAATAAAACTTGTCGCGAAACATTTATGGGTATGTTTTAGATGCTGCCCTTGAGAGGCAGTCCTCCTGTAGATTTAGTGCGTTACCATCTTAGGCCTCGTCATCACTCAATATCAGATGAAATTGTGGTCGAACGTAAAAATGTACTCGTATACAGTATTTAAAAATATAATTAGAACTGAGTTCCTTATCGCACGGTACGGACTTGGCGGCTGGAGGCTAGACGAAAAAAAGTGTAAGAGTTTTCCGTCACCACTCTTTCTATGGTGTAGACTGTTATCCGTAGAGAGTGTGCTATTGGCTGTGCCCAGTAATAGGTGTGCGCTTATTGCTTCAAGGCGGCTAATAAGTTCGCACAGGTCGCGCAGGTGTAGTTTATATACGGCATACGCATCAGCTGTTTCGTAACGTATTTTGTGTATTCGTGTATTTATTCTTACGTTTCACCATTACGATAACTTTGCAAGTTACGTATCTAAACGTTTCGTATATCTGATTGAATCTCGCATTAGACATCAATTACTGTATACGATTCATATTTGAGAGCTATAACAGTCACATTACACGTACCGATTTTATGACCACCGAGTCCATACTTAGTTTAACAGCTTTCGGTCTCTCGATGTCGAAACGTAGTTTGTAAATATTTTTACTTAAAGCTATTATACATACTAACTACGATAATATAAAAGATTTTTCGTCAATACCTACTGAAATATTCTATTATCTTTTTAAGTTAAATTTTAAGATATAATGTATTTTAAATGATTAGTACATTTTCGTATTTACAGTATCGCGGGTTTTGATTTAGTAAGTTTTCAGGTTTCATCGTCGGTTGTCGTTGTTAATTTAGCTTAAAAACAGTTCGTTTGATAAATATAAATCTCAACCAAATATACTCTAAAAGTATAGTTTTATATGTTCTTAGATACTTAATAGATCAAGGAGAATAACAGTAAGATTATTGTTTTTCTATAATAACATCTACTCTTTAAATTCTAATAAATAGACTTTTTAACATGCCATAAGATCAAATCAATCAGTTCATAATAAATGAAAAAATATTAAAAAAAAAAAAACTAAAAAAACACGCTTTTAGAGATAATCAAACTAAAGAGTAAAAAATAATTCTTAGTATGAGAGCGTGGGGTGCTTTGTATGGCATCATTAAACTAACTATCAGATCTATTGGTTACGAAACGCAGAGTTAGTTTCAAAATTTCATACAAAGCACCCTACGCTCTCATGCTAAGAGTTATTTTTTACTCTTTAGTTTGATTATCTCTAAAAAACTGACTGCCTTGATTTCATGGCGTGTTAAATATTTATTAGAATTTATGGAATAGATGTTATTATTGAAAAACATCAATATTACTGGTACTCTTCTTGATCTATTAAGTGTCTAAGACATATAAAATCTAGATGTATAGATGTCTAAGATATATAATTTATTTTTCGCTTTTTAGTGCCATTTGCATGACATGAGTGCCAAGTTATATTCAAATCTGAACGCTCCAAGTAGGGCAAAATCGAGGCTAAGAAGTCAGTTACAGAGATACAGTTGAAACTAATGAAAGCGTGTTAAAAATAGTCGCTAATATTTTTATGACTGTACCGTTGTAGCATGCGTTTAATTTTTCCTCCCTTGAGAGTACTTACTGACCTTCATCTTCTATAATAGTTGCTGTGTTTTTAAACGTTGTAGCGCGAACCTTCATCAATAAATGTACTAGAAAATGCAAAAATATTCTTTCTAAACTGATTTCGTAATCCCAGGCGTTAACGTGTTAAAACCACGAAATAAATCAAATAAATTGTAAGTTTTAAAATCCTTTGCAATTGAAATTGAAAAAATAAATAATATAACGGTTATTAAATTCGAGTACAAAGAAATCAGGTATTGAATAATAAAGAATAATTCGCCAATCATTCCAGAAATACCAATCGTTTTTACTGCCGTAAATCCGTTTATCAATATAATTCTTGTACAATGGATGCTTACTCTGACACAATAGGGTTAAATTCGCGCTGTAAGCACGAACATCCCACAATGGCGTACGTAATCCAGTCGCCATGCCGCAGAATGGAATAGGAATCTTGTTATCCCTTCACGTTATATGTATGTTCGCTTCCATTGCATTTATATTATTACATTGAACATCTTACGATTTGAAACAAAAAAATTGTGATCCGATTTTTTTTTAAGAGTAGCTTTCGTTTGTGGCCTCTATCCGCGCGTTTATTTGTCTATTGCACATTGACGCCTTAACCACTCAACCAATCATCGTGACATCTTGCATGCACGTTGTCAAGGGACAGAAAAGGGTATAGTGTACCTTTTATCTAGAAAAAATATTGTTCTCGAGGGATAGGTCAATTTTACATTAACGCCGATTGAAGCCGCTAACAAAATCTAATCTTGTATATAAAGATATGTCTGTCACTCCGTTAAAATTGTCATATGATTTCAGAAGCAATCTTAATTTTATTGGTATCCACAATATTTGAATAATAGAATAGGTGCTTATAATTTTTCATCGGATATCTCAAACAAAATAGGATTTGGCTAGCCGTGTAACAAAATGTGCTCGGTGACATAATCTTCAAAGAGAAAGGTAGAGCGGCCCTGCATTTATTTTATCGGGGAGTTAACCGGGTGTCTCATTCGGTGACGCGAAACTTTTGATTTATTCGAGTCCCTTTACTGACTAACTGACCCATCGTGTCGAGGTTATACAACAATTACGTAACAGTTGTGATGCTCGAATACTATTTGTGAACTTTGTTTACTTGTTCTATTTACTCGATGAAATTAGTATCGTTATATTCTTGAGTAATATCAGTAAATTTACATTTATGATTCAGTTTGACTTATTGGTGCTTCGAAACGATTCGCTCCGTTTTGCACATAACATGTTGAAAACAGAAAGTGTTCTTGTATTTCGTAGTCGACGTAGCTGCGTAGTACTTCTGTAGCATTTGCTACACCGTAGCAACGAATGTGATTAAAATGGGATTCGCTATGTACTGTTGTATCGACAAGTTTGTCTGTATATTGTCTATATTAATACATCTATAGATCTGACTGTATATGTCATTTTATATAAATTGTGTTATAAATGCTCTTTTATGAAGGACACTGGTTACAAATATAGCATTAAACATTATTTTGTCTGTCTCTCAAAGACGGCTTGACAGATACTTTGAAATTTGTAATCAGTAGGTATTATATACGATTCTGCAAGTAATGGTTTTTTTTTTATTTTATTTTATATTTAGGAGCTTTTATTCTAACGAACCTATTATCCCCATTGTTTCTAGATTCATCAGGAGAGTTGCTAATGAGATATCATTACAAAATCATACAACATCTTTGCTTCATCCGAACAGGGTTCTACCAAAATGCCGTTACAAATACCTATGTTTTGGCAACTAACACTCATACTACTTATCAACGATTCTCTTTCGATGCTGCTCTTGACGCGTACCATCGTCAAGTGATGTCTGTACATTATCAATATTTTCATATACATGAGACACTTGGGCGATTCCGTTTTTCTCATTAGGTTCCCGATGGATAGTGCCGCACCGAACAAAGTCTTAATGCTATTTTGACATACTGTCGATTTAAATTATATTGATTAAACTATGGTGTATGAAGAGGTTGACACTGTATTGTTTTATACCAAACGCCTTTTTCTTTACTCATTTCATCAAAATATTCTCTTCAATTATCGTAATAAATTTCTTTCAGTTTTGACAACCTTTTAACCTCCTTTAATTTACCGGGTGTCGATCCCATTTTTATCTCTTATCTCTTCGTTCCCCTTAATACCAAGATGAGAAGGAATTCATTGCAATATCGTAGACTGACTGTCAAACTATTGCTTAACCCTCAAATGCATATTGTTGTCAAGTGCCTACATTCCATTTCCACTAAATTTTATTCTAAAACTTGAGTATATGCGTTCCCGAAAGCATGTTAAA
Organism: Antheraea assamensis; assembly: GCA_035772565.1. NCBI lineage: Eukaryota > Metazoa > Arthropoda > Insecta > Lepidoptera > Saturniidae > Antheraea > Antheraea assamensis. The sequence goes on from JAQQSE010000002.1 coordinate 777,121, forward strand.
ACCTTGTAAAATATGTTATGTGTGAACAAAAACAGTTGACATTACTTTTGGCGGATAAATTATATATGTATATTTGTTGTTCTATAATTCGTTTCAAAATTCAATAAACAAAAATCATGCGTTTAAGGGTTAAGTATATTGTTTAGAATAATGAATGCTACTGATACGCCTCTATAACTAGTGGGTATATATAAAATAACAATAATGCTTTTAGAAATCATAAGCATGAGTATAATAATTACATTACGCGACGAAAAAAAGCAAGTAAGTCGTGGTGGCTTAGTAGCTTGACCGGTGGAATGCTAATCCGATGTGAAACCTGGCGTGTGCCAACGAATTTTTCGGTATTCGCTTTACATTTACGAATTTGAACTAGTAACACTAAAGGCTGACGGTGAAGGATAACATCGTGAGGAAACCGGATCTTGAGAAATGTTCTTGTAGTACCACCGTATGGGGGAAACATTTAGAAGTGTGGATATCTCAGAGTTTTTATACCGCCAATACGTCGTCGTAGGCTGGCGTGGTGTTTATCCCTAGACGTTCCTTAGGGCAGAGGCCTATAGGCCTGTAGTGGGTCTCTTACAGGCTGATCATGATGATAATATCGGTAGGTTGATGGATAATAAATCACTACATAGTATAAAACAAAGTCGCTTTCTCTGTCCCTATATCCCTATGTATGCTTAAATCTTTAAATCTACGTAACGGATTTTGATGCGGTTTTATTTACGAAATAGAGTGATTGAAGAAGAAGGTTTATATGTATAATAACATAAATTAAAAAGTGGAGTAATATTATTATTTTTGAGGTTACTCCAAATTTAATGTGTGCGGGCCACGGACAGTAATGAATAAATCAAAACTACTCGATCGATTTTAATCATTTTTTCAGTGAATGACATAGGCTATATATGTTATACCCCTGCGAAGCCGGAGCGGGTATAATATAATAAATATCTCATACTTGTATATATTATGTTTAAATCTGTATGACAATTTGCGACGAGTTATGGCACTCTGAAACTATTTGAACGAATATATAATGTAGATATTACGGTGCTTGCATACCGAGCGTAACTACCATACCGTCGAGGTTGGAACTGAATTTACATATTGCATTCTAAATGCGCGCGCATTCGCAAATATATTAACTGTTTGCTTGTTCGTTCTAAACTAAAACATATTTACCGAGTTTTATTAAAATGTCTATGTATTTTCGCCCGGGGCTTCGCACTCCTCAATGTAGATATGACCTATCCTTCCAGAATAGTAGGTACTTAGTTACTGAACGACAGGTACCCTATGTCCTTTTCTGCACCTCTTTATAATATATATGCAAAATTTCATAATCGGTCTAGTACAGAAGTTCCCAAACTTTTTTTCTCATAGACCCCTTTCAAAATTTTACTGGTTCCGGTGGACCCCCTGCAGGTTCAAAACTACCATATGGAGACAAGCCAACATTGTTAGTTCTTCACACTATTGAAAATAGATCAATTTTCATAGACCCCCGCTTACTAATTATGAACTCCCATATCTTTGTCACGCCAACATACACCGCCATCGAGTCTCTCGTGGACCCCTGAGGGTCCACCTGGACCACTTTGGGAATCACTGGTCTAGTAGTTAAAAAAAAAAAACTCGCAGCCGCATATGTTATAAACATTAGTTAGGATGTCATTTCTGTGTCTGCGGATTTTTATTTATTTAATTCCTGTTGTACATTATAATTACAAAACTCCTGTCGGATGCCGTTTTAATGTTAAATTTCTTTTCCATATATGCAGACACGATTATTTTTTAAAGTTAATAATAGTAGCGTATGTATTTTTTATTATAGCATCTCTCAGTTGAAAGCTATTCGTGTATGTATGTTAATTTAGGTACCACAGACTCGCATTATCATTGCCGCCATCTTAGAAAAATTGCGGTGAGAATATGTAGGTTAGTCTTTTCCATGTTTTCCGAGTGCTGACAAAGATTTTTAAATTTAGTTTAATCTATAGAAACATTATTAATTAATATTGATTTTTGTTAAATCATTTTTTATTTCATTTATTTATTAAATCTTTATTGTACACCATTATACATATATTATATACATTTCAAATTATGTGGTTAGTACAAATAACGACCTTATTGCTAATAGCGGTCACTTCCAGGTAACTTTTGAATGAACACGTTCCGGGAAGAAAAATCGCGGTAATTGGGCGTTAAGACAAAATGAATAAATGTGACTTAAATGAAAATAATGTATGCTATAACCTACATATTAAACATACTATAAAATATTGTAGTCCGGTGAAATTGTAGCGGCCGTAACAAGCTAACAGTGTAGTCAGTTTGAAAAAAAAATACACTATAAAATCAATATTATATGTACTATGTAGACTACATAATATTAATCATATATAAAACAAAACAAAGTATATTAATGTACATAAGCGTAATGATAAACCGAGAAATCGTAGTTTGGATCAAATTTAAAAAAATGTCCCATATCAGAGTAACACAGATTTAATACGATTTTCTCTCATTTATTTTATTAAACGTTGTACAAACTTTAGAGATTTGTTAGTAATGAATACAGATGTAAATATTCAATTTATATATGTGTATTTTAATCAGTAGACTGGAGCTCTCTTGCTATTTAATAATATGTAAAAATATTTCCAACATTCGGAGGTTTATTAAAATATTAACACAACAAAGAGGTCGATTTGAATTTAATATTGTATCCGCCAGAGATTACACGTAGAGTCAACGGGACGGATGCTATATCAACATTTACATTTGTAATGTAATAGTTTAAGGTGATGACAAAGAGACCGGCTTAAGTTCGGAGCTAGTTATACATTTTCACGTAATTATATATTTCGATATTATGTATATATTTTGCTAGTCGATAGAGACACATAATTGGAAAAGACAAGGACTAAAAATGGGTGGGTATTACGGCGATTGTTGAGAATTACCCCCTGTATTGAACAGTGGAATAACACATGTTTATTAGATATTTTATTACATATTTTATGATGATGTGTTTATAAAAATCAGACATAAGTTTTTTATATAAATAGATATACTTTTTAGTTGTGATATAGAAAATGAAAGATTAATTATTTATGTGTTTTTAGTTATAAATGCTTAATGCACGTTATACTGTTATAATTTGTCTTCAACAACTGATTTCGCTATAGGTTTTTTTTGTTATATGTAAAAAACATCTTATAATTGTTGATATATCTCTGTCTATCCACTGGTGTGCTCAATAATTTGAGAACATTTACATCATCATCATTATCACCAGCCTGTAAAAGACCCACTTCAGGGCTATATGCCTCTTCCCGATAGACCTCCCGCACCCGCCATCCCACGACGTATTGGCGATATCAAACTCTGAGAAATCCACACTTCTATATTTTTGGCACATACTCGTACGGTGCTACTACAAGAAAAATTTTCAGGTGTAGGTTTTGTCACGATGTTTTCCTTTACCGTCAGCCGATATAGTATTAGCAATTCAAATTAGTAAAGGTACACGAATACTGAATATATCGTTGGTACAACCACTAGACGAACCACTAGACCACCACGCCTTTTTGATTTGTAATAATATATATATGTATATATATATATTATTTGGTCTGGTTTTAATATAGGTTTAATCACACCAGGTGATGATATACGCAATAAGTTTTAAGGATAATAATAAACCAAGTCTATAAACAATGGCTAGCAGCATATACTTCTATAATCCTTTACCTAAATTATGAAATATTAACCAATATAAAGCGTTGGACATTTCTTTTTAACAGGAATAATAAAAAAAAAATCGACAGTACTATGAATACAACTTTAGTTGTAATACCAAAGTAACCGCTTTTATTTAACAACAATGCAAATTAAAAATGTTAACCACAAAAGCAGCATTTTAATCCTTACGATATTAAATTTTTTAAACTTTTTCATCACGATGATTTAATATACTGCTTATTTAAAATATCCAATTATGTTCCACTGTTTAGGACATTAATTTCGTATACAAACTCTCCCCCAGGCACAGAGTGTTTGTATAGAATCGCACTTTTATGATTATGAAAGTATATAGTAGTATACAGAACGAACATTTTTTTTCATCGTTCAAGCTGAATTAATAATATACTGATAATAATACCCGACTTGCAGAATTACGGTGTACGAGCCACATCAAACAGACCTGCTGAAAGATAAGCCGTATAATACAATGCTTCAAAGACAAAGCCCTTAAATCCACCATCGGAGCTACCTACATGTCATGCTATTTTGTGGTTTTAATATCGACAAATCCTCCGGCCGTGTTGTAATATATGTTTTTCTATAAGGAAGATTCTCGTTTGCGGCATCAACGGCATACCTTGTTGAGGGATGGCGAATTTTTCGGTTTTTTTCGCGTAGTAGTAACTATAAAAATGTGGGTTATTTCTTCTGTTTATGTTGGTATGGTGTGTTTTGAATGTTAATTAGAAAAATATGTACTGTTCCCGAGGGATAGATCAAAAGTACGTTAATGCGAGCTAAACCGTGAGCAAAAGCCAAACACGTATAGCGAGTACTATTAATGATTCCTACTTGCTTTCTCCTTTTGTCCTATCAGCTTTTATCCTTTTGACTCCGTCCAAAGGCGAGGTATTCGCACTATTGCTTATCCCGAATTAACATGCGGTCTAGAGTCACTACATTTTCGCAGACACATTGGGTCTCTATCTATCTGTTCTTTACCGCGTATTTATATACGCGGCGAGTGTTCTAAAGAACTTTTACACTTTGCGCTCATTATCGTTCCAAACTCGCCCCACCCGCCGCTGGCTGGTTGCTCATTCACATACCCCGAAGCCCAGCAGAATGGTGATAACCGTAAGGTTCTCTAGAAGCTTGCGAGCGTTGTGCAATCGGTTACCCAGTACGTTTTAACGTAATTATCTTTATAAAAAATATCTCAACTGTTGTTATGCGTCTTACGAGCGCACGTCACATTGTATAAACTACGAAAAATATAAATGAAAACATGTCAGTCTATACAGCCATCCATATGAAAGGTGAACGACATACAACACTAACTGTTAATATAATGATTACGCTTGAAATAGTAACAATAATTTGTAAGTTGCGAAGCGGTCTGTAAATTCAGAATATATATGCAAACAGAGTTATTCAGAGGCGACGCGACCAACGCGTTCCATACTGAATAGTTCGCATATCGAGAATTACACACGGCGGGCACGTCGGTCCAGCTATTCACGTTTAGGTGGGGTTGATAATATCAGCGTTGACCCTTGTATGTTTTTAATTATAATCCTTCGTGTAAAATTATAATTCTGTCACTATATGTGTTGTAATTCATCTGAACAACAAGAAAGTTGGTATCGCTACGGCCACGATTTTCTTTACATTAACTTGATGAGTTTGTAAGAGTTCTAGAGTGTGTGCAAGGTCCGATGGTGAAAATGCCACGGCAAGAATTATTTGTACCGTTTTTTTTTATATGCGATTGGAGGCAAACGAACAGACGGGCTACCGGATGGTAAGTAATCACCGCCGCCCATGGACACCTGCGACACGAGAGACATCACAAATGCGTTGTCGACTTTTGAGGATGGAATACGCTCGTTTCTTGAAGGTCTGTCGGTTGTATTCGTCAGAAAACGTTGCCGCTGGGAGTTCAACTTACACTGGTGCACGAGACGTTTTATCTTAGTCCTTAAGAGCAGTGACCAATTATGACTGACATCAGAACTGTGCGGTCTTCTTGAGGTCAATTACACATAGGTAGTTAAAAAGTTGAATTTATTAAATTTGCATAATTATAAAAACAGGTATATTAATTCGATTGCAATTATTGTTACTAGCCGCAATAAGTAAGACCGCAAATAACAAACAAAGCTCGGATTTATATACAACAATGGATTTATGTAACCTTTAACCTTTTAGTGCGAAATTTGATTTTGTTATCGATTGTAATGTCGCGTTCAGTCATATGTCGACTACTGTTATAAAGGAGTGGTGAGATATGACGCGTATGTTTCTAAAACATATACAACGAATAAAATGCCGTATCTAGAGGTGATAGCTTTATTGAAGTTATACTTCTTTTGGCGCGTTAGGGAGAAATTATGAAGAGTACATTTTTAATGTTGCGCGCGCACACCGTCACGAAAAATCGACACCCTGAAGTTAGCTACAGTCAACATTTTATTCATAAAAAGTATGTATGTATTACATACCTTTTTTTTATTGTTAGTGTCATTTTTTGAAAAGATTTTTATCTTGTGACGCCAAAGAAGTAGAACTTCTAACGCGTGTTATTTTTATATTTTTTTATATTTTAACACATACAAAGTCCCGGCAGTTACTAGTAATAAAATATATTACAATAGCAAACTCAGTAGGCAATAAATTTGAAATTATATCGGGGAAAACTTAAATTATTTTAATTCTCTAGTAATTAAGTTTAACTTTTGTTTTTTAAAATCAAATTAAAGCATTTTGACATTTTTTCGTACTTACAGCTGTCCCTTTTGTTTTTTTTTAATTTTGCGTTGTTTTCTTTTTAATATATAACGATATAACTGATTCATTAGTTCACTAGTTTTCTATTATTTATTTTTTTTGCAACCGTACTTTATTTGTTGAGTTAAATTTTCGTTTTAATTGTTTTTATGGTATACATTTCCCACAGGCTAATTTATTGCATGTACCACAAAGTAGGCTGTGATTACGTCAAGAAGGATGTAATTTTAAGTACAATTATAGAATAAATATTATCGCATTGTAAAAATTAAATTCTGTTTCGTAGACCAAATAAAACAAAAAAATAGTACATTTTAAACCATGTATCTCTGAGAAATGAAATAGAACTTGTATGGATAAAGTTTAGCTTACATTACTGTTACTTTCATATATCTAGAATAATGTAATAAGTACAGTAAAGTATAGTATAATTTAATAAACTCTGTGATACTCCATTCTGGTAATGTTTATTGTTGTAGGTAACTGTTTGGCGGTATAGTGAACTATCACTACATAGTATAAAACAAAGTCGCTTTCTCTGTCCCTATATCCCTATGTATGCTTAAATCTTTAAAACTACGCAACGGATTTTGATGCGGTTTCTTTTAATAGATAGAGTGATTGAAGAAGAAGGTTTATATGGATAATAACATCCATTAAATAGTGGAGAAATACTGTTATTTTTTAAGTTATTTCAAATTTAACGCGTGCGGGCAACGGGCAGTAATGAATAAATCAAAACTACTGGATCGATTTTAATCATTTTTTCAGTGAATGACATAGGCTATATATTTGATACCCGTGCGAAGCCGTAGCGGGCCGCTAGTTAAATATATTTTTAATTATTTATGTAAACAGCATAATGTTCTACGATACGATAATATGAAAAGACTCTATTATAATGTTTGGGAAACAATTTTTTAAAGCGTGAACTCCGCCGTCAATGACTAGTTGTTGAGTTTCATAATATATATAAATATACTTTGGTACGTTTAGTTAATGTAACCCTTAAGTAGTAAACGCACTATTATTACATCAAAATTTTATTTCATACACTGATAAAGTTTGTGTTATATAACTCGATGATCAGCATTTCATTATCAAGGAAAACTCTTTGAATCGTATAACACTAAATAATGCAAGGACTTCTGAGTGTACCGAATTTTCAGGATGTAATTCACGTTTGTCCGGCATGGCAGCGGCGACTGGCGATGGACAAATTGTCTCTCGGTGGTCGCCGTTGTTTTTGGATTGTACTGTGCTTAACATCAGATGTAGTGCTGAAGTCACTTTGCCGTGTTACAATAAAAAAAAAAAAACACTATTTACCATAAGCATCTGTTAACCTGTTCGTCAACGATAATTCAGAGTTAAAGTTTAGCAATAGACGGACAATCGTAGGAACGGTTCGTATAATTAAGAGGAGAAAACTATCCCCTAGGATGTCAGAATTAGAAAGGTTTGCAAGTGTTCGGAGGATGAAACGGCAGGGTGCTTAGGTTATATGTGGTGATTACAAATGAGTCTGCTAGCTCTTTGAAATGTACATCACTAGTGATGGGAAGAGAGTTGACTAAAATGTTTTTTTTTAACGTAAATATAAGCATCAAAATCAAATAAAAAAATCAAGGGCTTGTGTAAATTGGTTGAAATATAACAATAATTGTTGGAAGTGTTGGTAAAAGTCAAGCCGCTTGGGAGCTTTCATCGAAAACGCTGCCTAAGTCTTTTAAGATATGACTAAACAGCGCATAGTAAGATATTCCTTTTTTATAGATCTATACAACCCATTTATCTTCTAAAAACGTGATCACATACAATGAGGTAATTGGAAAGCTATTTAGACGGATACAGTATTAATCCTAATCAAATTGAATACATTAGTTACCTCAAGCATTTCATGCACATAAGTCTATGTTTTTTATAATCAAGGCAGGACAACGTCCGCCGGTTCTGCTAGTTTAGATAATAAATTGTTTTTTTTTTAATGATATCTGGGAAATATTATGTTCGAAAAGGGCTGTACTGTGATTTTAAAGTATATTACTACATGTTTCAATTCATCGTATGTCATATCGACTCCAGGTAACTCTATGCGACGCATACATTACACGGGGTGCGGAGGTTCACTATTTTATACTGTCGGTATGTCACTAATATGCATTAGGGGTTTCGATTCGCTTTAATTATTCCATTCATTGTATTGTTGCTATGTGCGTTGTATAATTTACGTAACACACAAAGTAAATCGTCGAATTTTACGATAATTATCACATTTTTAATTTATTTCGTAATTATTGTTCGAAATAAACTTAATCTAAATGAGAGTAACAGACTCACGGACTCCTTAGAGATTCTGTTCCCTCTGAAACTACAAAGTTCCGATAAGCAATAAAGCGGTAATCTTATTTTAGTTACTATAAAGTATATAAATCTCAATTATATATCCAATAACTTGGAAAAAGTTCCGTAGGCGACCTTGCCAGAAACCCTTTTTGGAACTCCTTTCTTATATGTTTTGTGTAGGTAGTAATAAAATCTGTCGAAAGTTGCCACTCGAGAGCAAAAAGAATTTTCGTTTCCATTGTGATTCGTCTCTCGGGATTCGAAACTTATATGATGGATAAACAAAACGATACCTTTAATATATTATATATGCGCATTTGTCAATATATTATTGTTTCTTTTTGTTACTGTAAAATATTCTTAACGGTTCTTTAGGGAATTAAAAATCTCGATAATATAATATTAATTTAATTTTAAAGTATTCAAGTTGAAACTCAAAAATATGTTTTTTTTAATAGATTATAGGGGGCAAACGAACAGGTGGGTCACCTAATGGTAAGTGATCACCGCCGTCCATAGACACTAGCAACACCGGGGGAGTCGCAAGTGCGTTGCCGGCCTTTTAATATTTGTGGGCCTCCGGCGCTCTTACTGACCGAACGAGACGCAACAGTGCGAGCACTGTTACTTCACGTCGGCTTTCTGTGAGAAGGTGGTACTACCCCGGGCGAGCCGACCCATTCATGCTAAAACCAGTAATAGCTTCAGCGTAGCTCTACCACCTATAATAATATGTGAAGCAAATGAAATACCAATTAGTCGAACAACGTACACTGTTATTCGCTGGTGTGCCCCAAAGATTGCCTCATAACAGTTCTTGCGTCGCTCACATCCAACGGGTTTTTGCAACTTTCATCGGCTTGTCGGTCCACCTTGTGGTGGGTTGGTCCACGCTGAATATTCTGGCACTCGGTCGCTTGTCGAAGGCTTTATGACTCCCATTAGCTGTTCATTCCATGAGGTATTTACCGACTAACCGTCACTTAGGTCTAGTAATTTGCTGTCAGTGACTTTGGATATTTTACAGATATCTTCATTTCTGATTCGATCACATAGAGAAACTCCAGGTATAACGCTCCTGTGTTGTTAGTAAAACACTTTAAATATATTTATTTTGGTTACCTAACAGTTAATGGACCAATTCGAGCGTGGGAATAAATTATTCCGACCCTTATTCGCGCTCAGCGTTCGAAATAAGCTGCCGAATAATATACGTTGTTACGATTACTGTGTCTGCTTTCATCCTCGCGCGATACGAGGAATGGTGTATGTTACATCAGGGAAAATTGATTTGATTGTATTCGAAGGTCTCTCGTGTGGGTTACAAAAATATGTTATAAATACTTTAGTATACCCATGAGATATTATCAATTGGTATTTGTAAATTATAAGATTTAGTCCCAAGAATCGCGTGCATTTCTTTGAATTTATACAACTGTAAACACTAATGGACTATTCAACGTGATTACCGGTCTAGAAAGTTCTTCGGTTATATTCATATTTTTCTCGAGGGAAAATTCAAAAGAAATCCTATTACTTGATTCTTTACTTCGTTATACCCGACGATATTTCTGTAAAGGGAAATGCAAAGTTTATGGGATTTGAAAGTAATAATTTAGTTCGTGACAAAGAGTATGCAGTCTTAATGGAGTTTTGCACTTAATCCGGCATGCGCCATTTTTAATGTATTATTAACAAGGGTTTGATATATTTATCAAATATTTACAACAAATAAAGTTATCTAGTAAAGTTTTCAATCAACATTTTTTTCTAGATTAAATTAATCAAATATTGTTATGAATTATTTTAACTCTCTCGTTTTTTGTCTTTCTAACATTCATTTACGCAATTAAACATAATATCTGCTTCTTCTATACATACCTATATAATGAGTATACAGTCTCTTTAAGGTTTAGTTCCTTCAAACGAACGTATCGGTATAGGACTATGGCCAATAAAAGCGGAATTTTTCGTATATAGTTCTAGGCTAGTCACATTTTGGATTCCATGGATTTTTTTTTTTTTTTAATAAAAGTTTATTGTAATGCAGAACAAAGCGGACAGGTATCAGCTAGTATTCTATAAAGTTAAAATAATCGAGCACGTCAAGAACACACGCCGGTAGAAGAAAAAAAAATAACGTTACGTCATATAACGAAATTTAAGTAGAAGGCATATTTATTGGTATATAATAATAATAATAATCGATTCTCTTTAGATTGTTTGGTAATATTTTTGTTTTTTTTTAACGTTAACAGGTAATGATGCTTGTGGTTAATATATAACATTAGCTTGACAATAACAAGTCCAAATGTCCGTTGCCCGATGAAAAATGTACGCAGGGTCCGTCTAGGACGAAGTTTGTATGACTTCCCAACTTATTCGCTCAACATTGCAGTCGATTAAGAAAGTTGCTGCATTCATTCTATCAACTTGAAAGCAATTTCAACGAGTTGAAACTGATTTTAAGTAGGTAACTCCACTCGTACTCGTCGACTGGAATACTAGTATACTTTTTATTCGCATAAATAAAACTGAATTGTGCCTTGTTTGTGCTGATTAATCTCCAAAATGATTGAACTGATTTTTGTTATGGCTGCGAAGACTTTTTAGTTGTTGGTATCCTTTTTCGTGTCGAAATTGGTATCCGATTATAATCTTTCCGGTCCGGTTATAATCCTTATCTGTCTTATTACACTTATACAAGAAATTTATTTTAAGGGTGTCGCGACATAAATGAAAAATACATTTTTTTTATTTATACATACGTTGAGTGATGAACGGCCCTGACTCGAACTTGGCCGATTTGTTTTTTAAACTAGTATATCGTATATTCCCCTTGTATTCGTTTAGAATGTCAAGTATTTCCGCATTGCTTTATACTTTATAGGTACAATTTTTTGATTACAATTTAAATGTTAAATGGCGATATAGTCTTACGCTACTATACACGCTAAACCTAGATGGAGACTGACTCAAATGTTACAACATTAACTCATCTGTAGGTAGGAGGTGCTCGGCAATAGATTTTTATCTTGTAGGTGGTAGCTAGCCAAGCGAGCTTAGAAAAGCCCCTAAAGAGGTTGACGAGAGACTTTTTTTGTCACAAATTGAATATTATTTAATGTATTCGATTCATCTACCGTTACATCTAGCCAGTAATAAGGCCCTTGTTCTATTACGTAAATGATGTAACATAGCTCGTTATTACTGTCGTAGTAAGGGCAAGAAGACATTGTCCCAAAATTATTTGTTAGATCATAATAAGTTTTATGCTTTTTTAAGATTTGTTTACACAGATACATTATTTAGTAATCTCTCTAGTCTATCTTTCTGTTTAGGAACTACTAATATAGGGACAATAAAAATGACATTTTTTTTTTATCGTCGTAAGTGAAAGTGTAAGCTATAAAATCTATTCACAAACATAACAATATCGAAATAGAGAGAAAGATTCTGTAAAATAAAAAATGGAAGCGTTTCATAGAATGTAAACAATCACTTAAACAGGTCCATCCGATATATCAAACGTTTATTTGGATGAAATTACGTTGGTCTCTGTTAATTTATTTTGCGACACGTGGGGGTGGTACGCAGGGAATGTCTGTTATTTATTAGAGGACGGTCGTGTTTTGTTGTATATTTTTATTTTACTCTGTAAACGTTTACATTATTATTACCCTTCGGTTTGTATGCGGTAGGTAACCTTCATAAACAACAAAAATGTGTATGTACCTTTTTTATGAATATTGAATTTTGTATTTTGACCCGTTTATATGTAGGTTGTATAATTTTTCATAGAAGTATCTGCGATATACACAGAGCGGAAAGATTTATCATACATATTAAATTTTAAAATCTTCTAAATTTGTTCAGATATTAATGTTGATTTTTTGACTAACATTATATACCTACCTACCTTTTTTATTGACTTTACCGTGCAGGGATAACATTCTCCATCCTCTTATTATATATTTCACAAGAGCAAAGCGATCGCTAAATATGAACGTAAAGGTGTAAATTGAGATTATATTGACGTCAATGTATAATTTGAGATTACTTATAATTATTTATGTTATGGTGCAAGCAAACAGATATACAATACACATATCAAGAACAGCATATGTTTATGTATTACGGATTTTTAAAGGACAGTAGTTTTAAAACTAGTCGTAATAGGTGGCTATTACTGAAGACTTAATTGAAACGGTTCCTATGACTGTATTTGTTGCCGACAACATTCTTAATAGAGATTGGTTTTTGTTTTTTCGAACTGACTAAGACGTTGACCGGACGGGTCCTCCAGTCATAACCAATCCTTAGCAAAGAGACATGTATGTTGTCTCTGTACATAGCATATCAAAATTGACCTTCGAGTAAGTATAGACAAAATTAGAAGTACATTTTAGATATAGAATTTTACGTTTGGTATACAATTTGACTTTAACATTTAGAAATGAACATTAAGCCACATTTGTTATCGCTTTGTTCTTGCAATATACGCGATTAAGGGAGTCGGTTATCTAGAACTGTAACTTTTAATATCGTGTTTTAATTAATGGTTTCGGTAACAACTCGCGAGGTAAACGAAATATATAACTTAGTTTTAATGCTTTACAAGTTATCGTTTGATCACAGTTTCATCTGATGTTAAATGATGATGTGGCCTAAGATGGTAGTCACGTTAAGCCTAGAGGGAGACTGGCTCTCGAGTGCAGCTGCCGGAACACACCAACAGATGCTTGGCGACAGATTTTCAACTTGAGGGTGGTAGCTAGCCGGCGGACTTAGAAAAAGCCCTGCCACCATGCTATGGTTTTATCACGTTGTTTTCCTTCACCGAAAGCTCCGATTCAGTTGCTAGCATTCGAAGCTATGTCCTTCGACGATGTGTCCCAACACGCTATCAACTAAGCCATTATCGCTTCAATTTTGGACGGAACACAACTTTTGTTAATTGGAAACTTGCCTATTTTTGTTTATGGCCATAGTTCTAAGAGAGTATATCACTTAAGAGTTTACCTAACCCAAGCTGTGAGAAGACGCCGCTTATTAGTTATTTGGACAGACTTGTAAGAGACCTTAGGGTTGTCACTGTACTGAACCGTATTACCTTTGATTCTCGATAGAAGCGTATACGCAATCACGACGGGAATATTAACGGTAAGTGCTTAATTAACGATACAGTCCTTGTACCGCTTGAATTTGAATTGTAGATGTCAATCCTTGGAAATACTATCATAGGAAATGAGTCCAATATATTTGGAAATGTTATCGTCTTTTATCTATATTATATTTCAATTTATTTTTCTACCTTTGGTATATATATATATATAATGTATTATGAGTTTGTTATTAGTCTTAGTAGGAACGGCATATAGATTATATAAATGTCGTGGTGGTCTACTTGTTTCACCAATGGAATATCACATTATTTGCTGTAAAAAAAAAAAATACTCGAATCTTATTGGAAGTTATGAAAATGTTGAATTATTATTAAATTTTTACATCTAGACGACGAATAGTGATATTCGTATATTCGATATTTTAACGGGAAATCTATGGTTTTAATTAAGCCGTGTACAATGAAGGGTGCAATTCTTTTAATGTCTCTCTGTTTTGTGACTACACATTCAAAGGAATTTTCTGTATTTGTTGGCGTCGGAAGAATTTTTTATAGCGCAATGTTACATAATCGTAATATAACAATTATTTATTTAATAATGTCTATTGTGTTTATTGCAAGTTGTCATACTGTTCTCTTCTTGTTGTTGTTACTGTACGTTGAACAAACATGGAGCGGGGTCGATACACTCTGAAAACGATCAATTTATTTCAATCAAATCAATTCCGCGAGTGAATAAACTCTACCGATTTTGCATTGGAATGCAGACTGTTTTGCGATAACGGTGAATTATATTATGTTGAAGCTGTGATTTGTTTACCACGACACTTTCATGAATGTAAATGATTTTAAGTTAAATAAAAAAAAATCTGTTTTCAATTCTGGAACAAATTTTTCGCCAAGTGATGCAGTAAATGCATAGTAAGTCACGTGATGTGACGTAAATTTATAAGTAACTAGCTGACCCTGCGAACTTCGTACCGTCTAACAGTCGATTCTTAATTATTATTTTTTATACTTATTCTTCTATTCGGGACGCTATATAATGTTAAATGTCACCATCATATAATTATTGACGTTAATATTTATACGATACTAACGTCACGCAATTGTTTTGCCTTCCCGGAACCTCTCCACTAACACTTAAACTTTTAAATATTATTACAAAACGTTTGTATGGGATTATAAAAAAGTGTTGTTTTTAGACATTTTCAGGCATTTTTCTAAAAAAATTCTCTCCATAAGAACCATCCTCGTACTTTATGGAATATTGTAAAAAAAATAATTAGCGAAATCGGTTCAGCTGCTCTCGAGATTTTCGCTTAGCAACACATTCAGCGATTCATTTTTATATTTTAGAGAAGAATATATACACGTTATTCTTGTCAAAATAATCGTTTTTTCTTAATTGTATAGTACCGTTTCTCCGTATCTTTCGCTTCCAATTTCCGTTTGCCACTCAAAAAAGACTATAATAATCTTGTCTACAGACGGCAGTCAAGGTCGTCGAGTGCTAAGATTAATTCTCCCAAGGATATCGTTGTTAAAATAACAAAGTTTCCCGAGTATAAGCTCGCGAATTCCACTCCCGATCACCATTATTCATGACTATTATTTCACAGTCGAATTTCACAGACGTTTCAACCGACTGTGTTGACTTTGTGATGAGGAGCAGGCTTTTAATGAACAATCGTATTCGGATTATTAACCTTTGAACAATTGTTTAAAATGCTAATACCATTCATGATTTTATTCTGTATTCGATACTTTGTAGGTACCTATACAAGATCACAGAGTTGAAAATGTAGAGATTTAATTTATTACTTTGTGCGCTACGTAATAATACATTATATTTGTTTTATTTGAATATCGATAATGATTAGATTTCTCTATATTTTCTTTGTCAATTTTGTGGTCACGGCTATAAATAATGGCTATTCAGGAATATGACGTTAAAATATTTTAGTTTTTATGTTTGCATGTATGGATGCAACTGAAAAACGTCCTGCATGATTTTTATGGTATCTTCTATACGAAAAATTATTGTCGTTCCTTACGTAACAGGTTGTCGATAATTCTTCTGTAAATCGTAATAAACAGAATAAAATCTACGTTATATGATATAATTTTTTCTTTCTACAATTATCATTATATTTCAACCAAATCACGCAAAAATTATATGCCTAAACCTTTCTCATGTATTACTCGTATCTATTGGCGAAGACCGTAATACAATCCGTTTAGTAGTTTTCGAGTTTATCACGAACATACAGATAGGCAGACAGACGCGGCGGACGACTTTGTTTTATAATATGTAGTGATTTAGATTAGCCTAATATATATGGCATGATATTTTCAAGTGGATATTAACGTCACAAAATTTCGTTTTTAGAAATCGTAATAGCAAATCCGATAGTCATATAGACGCTTTATTAAAAACTGTGATTTAAAGTCGAATACATTTACAACTATTTATTTCAAAATATAAGATATTGTCAAAAACATTTCCTCAGTAAATCAAGTAGACTTCTGCGTAAATAAGCGTAACTTACCTCTATAGTTACTTTTAATTTACTTCTGGTTTATATTTTTTTCACAAACTGACTGGAAATTTTGATGAGTACCTAATCTAAGACTGAGAGACAACGATGTCTAGACAACTAAGTCTTAGACCGTTAAGTAGACATGGTTCTAAGTAAAACTTGCTTTTTTTATACAGTTAATTAGCTCCCGTCCTTCTTGTCAGTGTAACTACTTTTCTTTTAGTCAAAAGCATTTGTGAAAATATTTCGTATCTCAGTTCTGAAGTGTAACTATTGTAACTTAACCGATTTTAATTAAAACTAAATTTGTATAAATGTATAAAATAGGAAGATTTACTTATATTGTGAAAAAAAGAAAACAGACCTCCTTGTATTTCTTTTTCTTCTAAAAAACCCCTACATAGTATAAAACAAAGTCGCTTTCTCTGTCCCTATATCCCTATGTATGCTTAAATCTTTAAAACTACGAAATGGATTTTGATGCGGTTTTTTTTTAATAGATAGAGTGATAGAAGAGGAAGGTTTATATGTATTATAACATACATTAAATAGTGGAGAAATACTGTTATTTTTGTGGTTACCCCAAATTTAACGCGTGCAGGCCACGGGCGGTAATTAATAAATCAAAACTACTGGATCGATTTGAATCATTTTTTCAGTGAATGACATAGGCTATATATTTTATGCCCGTGCGAAGCCGGAGCGGGCCGCTAGTGTACAATATAAAGTACATAGGTATCATACGTTGTATCAAGAAACTCGGCATTTTGTGTAGCTTTTTTTGCTCTTATAATTTAGCTAACTAATTTACTCAAACAACACAGAACACAGAACACGTGGGAAGGTCTTTATGTGTTTTTTCGTAGAAGAGGGTTGGTTATTACTACATTTGCGAATTTAAATTATCATCTGAATCCAACAATCGCTGTTCTAATTTAACTGGGTAGATATTTCTATCGTAATGTTTACATGTTCGCAGAGATATAATACTTCATAGAGAAACATCGATTGCTTGCTATATTAACCCTTGAATGCATATTGTTGCCAATTGTCTACATTGCACTTGCACTTCCAATTTTGTTCAAAAACCTAAGTGTTTATGCGTTTCCGAAAGCATTTTAAACCGTAAGAAATTACCTTAAGTGTGAAATAAAATTGAACATAAATTTTGGCCGGGTAAGTTTTTTTGTTGCTATTTTAAAATTGGTTTCTAATAATTTCAAAATAAAAATCATGCATTTAAGGGTTAACATCAATTCTCTTAGATGTATCTTAACAAAAATCCGTAAACACTTAATGATTCGTATAAAATAATTTACTGTTATATAGAAGTGTTTTTGTTTTTAATCTAAATATTTATAAAATATAATTAATCCTTTTTAAGTTATATCATGGATCCAGTCATTATGGATTGTTATACTAAACACTCAAATCACACAAGCAAACAAGAACTCATTATTTTGACGAGATTAATGTCAGCGTAATTCTAGTTGCGTTAACATAGATTTGATATATCCTTCGGGAACAGTAATTGTTTCCAGATAATAGCTAGCCTATATCATTCTTTGGACCCCTGACAACGTGTATGCAAGGTTTTATAATTATCAATTCAGTAGTCGAGACGTGAAAGCGTGACATACAAACTCACATTCGTATTTATAATATTAATTATAATCATCCCTTATATTGCCTTTCGGAAGCTTTTGTTACGCTTTCTATAGATAATGGAAACGATGTAAGTTATTTCTCACGCTCATAACTAAGCTTCAAGCCACACGTTTCAGAACATGTTCTTTCGAGAGTTCTCTATGAATTATTCATGGTAGACGGTTCGGTTATAGGCAGGATGTTTTTAATATATTTCCGAAATATGTCGCGTTTCCTCCAGCAGACATGTCTGGGAGGTTATATTAAATACTGAACGTGACTTTAATGTATCTTACACAGAGAGTCATATATTGCGTCACATCAAATTTTGTGTTTTTTTTTTTATTTATACTAAATCGAAATATTGTTAACATTTTGGCCATGGGTTTTAATTTTACGAGTGAAATATACTAGTTAGGTTTTTTTTTTTAAATCGAGGATTCGTTCAACACGCCGCCCTACACAAAGCAAAAAAAACAAATATTTTTAAACAGTGTAGTTTTCATGTTCGTTTCCAAGTCAGCACACTAGATGAAATACACTTATAAAACGAAATAAATTAATAGATTTGCAATTTGTATGCTTTTTCTCTCATAGCCCCTTTTTAATTATTTGACATGGTATATGTTTTTCTTTTAAATCTAAAAATGATATATTCCAAAGAGGTTTTTAAACGCAGAAATATGCAATCATGTTCTTACCCCGATACCGTTGTCCACCATTTTGTTTATTCACCTACATTATTATTGTCATTAAATATATGTCCTCTTCGAGAGTGGATTCGGACGCATTCCATTAACATATGATAAACATCTTCTTCTAAATGACAAGTTTCAAATTTAGGTGTTTCACTTCTTCTCATTAAAAAGTTACATTTATTTGATGGAACGAATACTTAACGGCAATTTTAGGCAATTAAGTGTCTTCGCATATTGCAATCCTGGAACCATGGGACAGATCGTAAAGATGGCTGGATCGTCTTATAATAATGAATTTGGTATTATTTCAAGTGAAAGACAATTGATTTGTTTTTACAAATCCTATTTTAAGATCGAAGAAATATTGTATTGACGATTAAGAGGGATAATAAGTTGGTAGTGTAATAGCATGGGTCGCGATAACCATGCACATGGTCATAAAACCGTTACAGTGAGTACCTTTAATTTGTCGTTTTTTGTAATCAGTCAATATATTGCTAGCGGTTGGAGGGATAGCGCACTGATATGATAGCGACGACTGTATTATAGATCTCAGCGGTTAGAGTTGTTTTCGGATTGCACTGTGCTTACGGTCGTGTGTAGTTCTATTATTTTGTCGAGCTACAATATAAAAAGTGTGTGAGTGTATAAAACCATGCGATAGTAGTGAAAACTTTTGTTATTAGTAATATGCAGTTTAAACTGTATTCATTTGAAATAGTACATTAATTATGTACAAACATACACACTATTATAATATTATTTTATTATTATAGTATGTAATTGTTGGACGTTGCAATCGTTCTAAGAGAGTAAAGGTGGTTGATGACGATTGGAGCCGAGTATATACGAATCGGGTACAGATCATGGTCCGGTGGAGCCGAAGGAAACCGTTTCAGCATCACCGACCCGAGCGTAACGGTTCACTTTCGTTCACTGTTCGGATGGAATGCAGAATACGACTAAAGAATTTTTCACTTTCAAAGATCATGTTTTGATTTCAATCTGTATTTTAAGGCTCGTAGGTACTGCAATAATCATGCATCAACATGTCTGATTGTTAACTAGTGTATTTCATTATATATAATTGTAAATGAAAACCCTCAGTTTTAACATTGCAAATAAGTTTTCTCGTTAACAAAGACTGCATGGAAGGAAGCGTTTTATTTTTGTAAAAAAAAAATATTTTAATTGTAGGTACCTTTTCTGTTTACGATGCGTATACAAGAAATGCGATGCTAATAGGCATAATAAAGACATTTTTTTGCAAGTAACATGTTCTTTCATCGGCGAAAAGGAACTTGATGCTATTTAGCTTAATTAGTAGTCCTACAACAAAGCTATGTAATTACAATGCCTAACTATAAGAAGTGGAACAGACATGCAATGGAATTAGTTAATTAAAAACCATAGAGTTCCAATACATGTAATGCAATGTTATACTCACTTTTGTGACAGCATTTTTATGTTCTTATACATCTTTATATTCTTGTTCATATGTGTAAGGTTGGTGCAAAGTTTTGCTTCTTTATTAATTTTCAAATCAAATCAAATCAAAAATACTTTATTCAATTTAGGCACTAAGAAGGCGCTTATGAACGTCAAAACTACCACCGGTTCGGAATACACCCCAGTCATCGAGAAGAACCGGCAAGAAACTCGATCGGGTTTATCTTTTTAACATATATAATTAAAATTCATTATACATTACAATCGATTTTAGTGGATGCACAGAGACGAGTCAATTCCAGACATCACCATCGTTCACATATCGATCCACTTTATAATAGCCCTTTGACACCAAAACCCGCTTAACATGGCACTTAAACTTATAGTCTGACAAATCGGTAATATACTTTGGGACTTTGTTATAAAATCTAACACTATTATTTAAAAAACTTTTACTGGTTTTGCTGGGTCTAAAACATGGAACGACCAGTTTGTCACAGTTTCTAGTTTTTAAATCAGGCCTGTTTATTATTAGTTAAGTTTAGAATTAGTTAAGTAATAATGAGTACAAAAGGTTTTCGAAATTATATATTTTTTTCTGGATTTATCCTTGACTTTCCGTTATTAACTAAACCTAAAAATGTAGCAGAAATTTAGAATGCAAACGGAACGGAAACTAGCGATTGCTCGTGTGCAATGTTTAGATTAATTGTAGTATAAAATTGAATAACAATAAAAGCGAAAAAGTAGTTCTCTAAAAAAGATTACAATTTTCATTTACAAAATCTCAAATAAATTTTATCGCTGTATAAATCATAGTATAAACGACTTTTACGATATATGTCATGCATATAAATATAGTTAGAAAATATCGCAGCCGATCGAGCTGCATCATTATAACAATAGAAAGTTGTCGATGCGAATGACTTCGCCCGTCAGTCGGTTGTTCGTCGGAGTGAACATTTAATTCTTTAGTACGTAGTTTCTCGCTATCCCTTTTTTACTATAAATGTTGTTTTTCTCTGTAGTTTTTTGGTATCAATTTGCCGGCTGATTTATTTCTGTTTTCATGGTTGTAATCCTGTAGTTTGCAGTAGTTTAATAAAGAGTTGTAACTTTTTTTTTATAGATGTCATTTATGTTTTATAGTATACCATATTTTACTACGAAACACAAAAAATTATGTATCTGTTAACATATGCGTTAAACTAAAATTATTTTCAAATATATTGTTGAAAGACCTAACACCTCTCGCATACTTTCGGGTATTCCAACAAAATCTTGCATATGATTAAAGTAATTACAAATGTTGGAATACATTGTTGTCATGCGTTGCTAACTATTATAGATATAGATTTTTTCGCATATTAAATGAGTTTAGCGGACGCTAATTTCGAATCATTGGGATGACGTTGTTGTAGGAAGGTTTAATTCTCTTCTTTATGGCAACATTTTTTGACGTTAAGTTTGGTGCAAGTAGTCGTTACTTAGGCACGCAAAAATCGGAGATAAATAAGTAGAAAAGAGCAAATTTTAGTAGAAAAGTCTCACAAATATTAGAAATTAGAGTCAGCGTTACTTCGCACTTTCGTTTAGAATGGTTTGTCCGCTGTCACATCGCACTGCAACAGAAAACGATTGTGAAACAACTAAACTTAATTAAAAAGTGTGTTTGGTCGGCAGTTAAGCTCGATGTTGGCAGATGGTTGAAGCTATCGTCGAGTTACGCCTTCATATATCAAATATTTTACAAATATTAGGCAAGTACAAATGAATATAAGAATTGGTAATTTTGTGAAATAATAATTATAACTTGCTTATGATATGATTGTATATAGTATGGAGTTTAATAACGGTCGGAGAGTGTCGATTTTACGAATGGACCATTAGGATGAGTGTAAGGTATTATGTGGTAGAGAAAACGATGTGTGAAAGGGTAAATAATTGAGGTTGGATGGAGGAGATGACGTAAGTGATTGGAGGAACATATATATAAAGGTGCTGTGAAGGATCATGTTTCTGGAGTTTAAGTTTAGAGCGAAATCGAGTGTTAAGAAGGTGAAGTCGTTATGTTAAAAAAAATCTTAATTTCGGAAAGCTTTCGGAAATTTGGAAATTGATGTATATCTTATGTTTTTTTTTTTGGGCTACAACCTTCTAAATTATTGCTAGTACCGTTGTCGAGTAGGTATATATATAAACATTAATAAGATTCATATGATAATATCAATGTTCTAACAAGATGGTGGTCCCCTTGTTAGGAGTTTCCAGGTAGTTTTTGTGGGATCTCAGAATTCATGCTCCGTGGTATTATTTTCCATCCACTTCACTTGTGCACAATAACTGAAGTATATTATGAAAAATGTCATTAATATTACAAACAATAGAGTCAAATAACACGAGGTTATGAATAAAATATAAAAGACACCAACTACATGACAGACTAATGTCCAGCCAAAACCTCTTGCGTAATGTTATCGCGGAGTATATTAAAAGATTTGGAGACGAATGGTCGAAGATACAATCTCGCTACGGATTATTTGATTTATCTGATGTGTGAATATTAGGACCTGATTCATATATCAAATATATTGATGCGTTATTCAACTGTTTGCTCTGTGTTATAGTATGAAATGAAATTAAATTGCAAAAGCATATTTGAACCGATATTTTGAAGATTAGATTAGATTTTTTCATATTTTGAAGCGATGATGGCTCAGCTGGTAGTGTGTTCGGACACAGCGTCGGAGGACGTGTGTTCGAATCCAAGCAAATGAGTCGGAGCTTTCGGTGAAGAAAAATATCGTGATGAAACCATAGCATGGTGGTAGGGCTTTTTCTAAGTCCGCCTGGCTAGCTACCACCCTCAAGTTGAAAATCTGTCGCCAAGCACCTGTTGGTGTGTTCCGGCGGCTGCACTTGAGAGCCAGTCTCCGTCTAGGTTAAGCGTGACTGACCATCTTAGACCACATCATCATTTAATATCAGATGAGATTGTGGTCAAAACGTTTACCTATATAGTATAAAAAAATAAAAATAACTAAACCTTTTACATTGTATATAATTCTATCATTACTCGTTATTATCTTCATTGTTAAATTATCGTGCTACATAAGAAATAATGTATGAAATTATAACAAAAATACGCTATACATGTTATATACATAAATAACCCTATACATAACCCTTCTTTGGGCAATCAAGTGTAAGGTTATCGCTCAACCTCAAAGATCAATTTACTATGAGGGTAGATTGGGAATGAAATATTTAACAGTTCAAACGATCCTTTTATAAGAACTATCGTTTTCCAATACCATAAAATTTGGACGACGTCACGCCCCTATCGTCGAGTTAAATCTTTTGTTCCATTGTTTGTTTCGGTGGCATTTATTAAACTTCATTTGAAAGCTTCAAACGTATAATAATGGCTGTGTTTTATTTCCCAGTTTGTTTAATGAAGCCATGGAACTATTTTTTAAATATTGAACACGTCAAATATTCTTTATGGATTTTTGCGTCTGACCACCATCATAGCTTATATTAAATAATCATGTGGTCTAATACGGTAACTATTTAAATCTAGAGAAGGGCTGGCTCTTAAGTGCAGCAGCCAGAACACACCTTCTATACGTGCTTGTCGATATATTTTCAACTTCAGTGTAAAAGCTATTCAGGGCTAATGGAAAAAGCAGTACGACCATACTTCGGTTACATCGTGATATTTACCTTCATCCATAGATCTGGCTCATTGTAGAATTTCAACGATTACCGCGGTATCCAAACACGATGGCTATGAGTCCTCATCGCTTCATGTAATTATTATGACTAGTAATTCTCTTTCTTTCTTTCTTACTATTTATTCGACACGGTGGGGGGTTAGCTTTCCAAATTTGTCTTCTCCATTTCTTTCTGTCCTTGATGTCATATAAATTCTTTAGCACTATACCGTTCCAATTTGTTTTGGACCTGCCTCTAGATCTTTAACCAGAAAGGGCAGTTGTACTTTCAAATTCCGCGCATAATCTCGTCGCTTTGTGTTCATGTGACCATAGCATATCTATAGTTATAAGTAGTGATTGTTTTTGCAAAATAAAATAAAGGTTAAGAGACTTTAAAACCTGTTTTTTTTATATTATAGGGGGCAAACGAACAGGTGGGTCACCTGATGGTAAGTGATCACCGCCGTCCATAGACACTAGTAAAACCAGGGGAGTCGCAAGTGCGTTGCTGGCCTTTTAAATATGTGGGCCTCCAGCGCTCTCACTGATCGAACGAAACGCAACAGTGCAAGCACTGTTACTTCACGTCGGTTTTCTGTGAGAGGGTGGTACTACCCCGGGCGAGCCGACCGATTCATGCTGAAACCAGTAATAGCTTCAGCGTAGCTCTACCACCTATAAAGTAGCTCTACCACCTTATTTTACGCACATATGTTTTCCAAAGTTGTAGAATTTCAATTATATGAAAAGTGTAATTTGTGATACGCTGCTAAAACCCATAAAACAACCGCTATTTTGTATGATGCAAAATCAATAAATATCAGTTCATCTCTATGCCAGGAACTTACCTTCAAAGTCATACTGTAATGCCCCTTCTACAAACTATACTATTAATTAAATCGTTTTATTAATGAAATTCCTTCAGCTGGCCCGTTTCGTCAAGCGAAACGTCGCCCAGCTTGGCTCTGTGCCACTACCGCTTGGCGGTCTCTCCGTTCCCGAAGGAATAATATGACAAAAAACAAGCTGGCTGGATTATATATGAGTACCTTAGACTTGAAGCCAAGAAATGGAATATCATCTTAGGTTTTTAAAGTGCTTTTATATTCTTGACCTGATTTAAAAATGTCAACGTTAAAATCTCCATAGAGGGGTTTTTTTACGTATTGGCATATTTGGGAATGTTATACTGGAAGATAGTTTCGTGTGCAGTGTGAAATCCACTTGTCATGGTTTTTTGGGACAGAAATGCCTCAACGATTTATCTCGTAAGTTGTCAACGAAATTTAAATTTTAAGTGGATGCGCACGTTCGAGAACTTTCTTATAAATGTAAATGATCGTTCGAGTATTGAAACTTTGAAAATTTTATTGTGATCGTGTTGGAGAAGTTTTATAGGTACACGTCGTAAAAGTGGCAATAGTTGAAATACGATTTTAGTTTCTTTTAAATTGGACGCGTGTTGTGTTGTTTATTTAGAAAATGTAGTCTTCTGTTACAGACTTCCGTAGTACTAATTAAATATAGTATTTAGAAATTATCTTTGTTCATTAGAATTAATGATAATTTCCATTGATTAGTATTTCAGTATAAATGGTAATATTAGTGTTTAGTATAAATTATTAAATAGTTCGTTACATGAGTTGTCTATAGAAGCCGGTGTATCATATTGTTTAGGATGAATCGTGTCGTAACCACCGCCAAGTTCAGTTGTATGGAGAAACTCTGCCCGATTGTATTGAAATTATTATAAGAGTGTAATCGTATTCTGTATTGTCGCTATCCTGATTATCTGTCGTTGTTTACACTTCTTATAAATATATACTGTATATCCCTACTATTAGGATTTTTTTGCAGACAGAATGTTTATGAAAGTAAAATAGTTGATGAGATATGTAAATGAAAATATCATTTTGGAATATAAAATAATTTTTATACTTACATATATATATAAATAATTGTTACATTGTTTGATGCGTATATATTTATACTTTTTGTTGTCGTATGAGACTTCGGTGAGCTGTTGTATGCACGTTTGCTACGGTTAAGGAATTAATTGAACTATTTTACAACAGATGTCGCGCGAGTCGTTCCAACAAATGATCGTTGTAGCTTAGCGATAGTTGCTAGCATTCAACTACATAATATGCGAACGAAGTTGCAGGTATCAGTTATTAAATATAGGAAACGTACATTGTAAAACGATTTTTATTTAAGTAAGTACTATTGAGAAATATAATATTTCCTTAGTAATGTAAGATAATTAGAATTATTTAGAAATCACTACATAGTATAAAACAAAGTCGCTTTCTCTGTACCTATATCCATATGTATGCTTATATCTTTAAAACTACGCAACGGATTTTGATGCGGTTTTTTTTAATAGATAGAGTGATTGAAAAGGAAGATTTATACGGTTTTAATAGGTATAATAACATAAATTAAATACTGGAGAAATACTGTTATTTTTGAGGTTACTCCAAATTTAACGCGTGCGGGCCACATGCAGTAATTAATAAATTAAAACTACTGGATCGTTTTTAATAATTTTTCAGTGAATGACATAAGCTATATATTTTATACCCGTGCGAAGCCGGAGCGGGCTGCTAGTAAAGTAAAAAATATATTATTATAATGGATGAAAGTAAAGTATGAAAGTATCATTATTGCCACACAGTTTTGGGAAACATTCTTTGATAAATGTCTAGATTTATCAGAATGGACAATGGTTTGAATAATGAAAAGCCACATGGAAAAATGCTAAGTTGCCGCTATATTTATTATACAACTCATATGAATACTAAAAGATATGTCGGGTATTTGGCAGGCAGGCATTTACATTGATCAGAAATCATTACGGAATTCTTTATTTTCACCCGAATAACTATTCTAACATTGAACTTTAAATTAATTGATGTTTTCCATGAAGTAGTTACGGCGTGAAAAAGTAACTAACAGACACGCGCTTTTATAATATTAAGTATGGAAGTATATTCTATAGGCTCCGTTTAGGCCAAGGCAGCTCATTTATTTATATTAAGAAATGAAAAGAAACGAAACATCTGACTAATTTAATAGTTAAACAGTATGTATAATGCAGATTCATGATTTATAGATGGAACGCAGGTATTCGATATAAATCAAAGAGGTATTATAACCTTGTGGGGTGATCTTAATGATTTAGATCGTGGGGCTTTCCATATTCTACTATTGAAACTTGATAATACCGAAGCCGTTCCGATGAACAATTGTTAGATATTTTAAATACAATTAAATTATTAGACTGTTATTATTACCTTTAAAAATTTAAAACCCTTAATATTCCAATACTATAACATAATTTTTCGCAACATTTCCAATCATGAAAAAATGTTTTAAGCGTCGTACAGTGAACTCCGTAAATAGTGATATGAATGAAATCGGCACGGTCCGAACTTGATAGGTGCTAAAAAATTTACTGACGCCAACGAGATTCCGAGAGAGAGATCTCTGTTTTTATAGAGACCAGTAGTGGCTATAAATGTTATTATGGTTTTGTCTTTTATTACGACAAGATAATATATGTACATTCGTTGGAATGGGCTTTCGTTACGTTCTATATTCCGTGTAGTAGTTTTGTCTTTAATTGAAAATGTATTCGTAGCGTATTGTTGTGTATTCGTAGCGTATTGTCGTGTATTCTTTTTAGTGTATCATTGATTAACGATGTAAATAATATACTAATTAGTCGTCCTAAAACGTTGTGTGCTTATAATTAATGGTTCTGTATAAATTGCTTATCGTACCGTCCCGTCTTCATATGTGTGCAATGTAGTACTAATTTAGCGTTATAATGCTACTCCCATACATGCGTGTATCGGCACGAAGTTTTGTCTATGGTCAGACTAAATGCAGATGTGGGAGGATATATTATCGTTATGCGTTACGAACTATCGGATTGCGTGACGGTAACCGTAGCACGATAACTGGGCCGGCGGTTTTTGCGGACATCAAAGGAATTTATCGGACGCTAATTTCAAGTTATTGGAAAGACACAGATGTTGGAACGGCAATTCTGTGTCTTTATCGGAATGAGTTTTGACGTTAATTTTAACGCGACAAGTAGTCGAATCTTCGTCACGCAGATATGGGAGTAGCATAAGTGTATAAACGATTTAGATACATTTGGCGCCTTGATATTTACAGGTCACCAAAATCACAGAAGCTCCGCGAGAATCATCACACAAACAACTTTTTTGGTGTGTGTACTTGTAAATCTGTGATATCTTCTAATGTTATCACTGAAATGATTTACTGTAAAGGTGACTTTACATCTACGTTAATTGCCTAACGTAAATACAACATTCAATTGGACAATGATTAATATTAAATTGGATCAACACGCCGTTTCAAAGAAATATATAGTTTTTTTATAATTAATATTTAAAAGATTAAAGTTATATGGGTTATCTATATGTGGATTTTTCTGTAAGCGTTTTTCAGATATACAATTCAATAGTACGTTATATATAGTATACGGTATCTCATAAGATTTAGCTAATGTTGCCAACGTATACGCCCTAAAATCCTTACGTACGATTTCATTAGAATGCAGCGATTATTCTTACCTTTATACTTTAGTACACACGTAGGTACATATAAACCTTCCGGTAAATAATCTCTATATGACAATGAAAACCGTTTCAAAATCGGTTGCGTAGTTTGGAAGAAATAAGGTAACACACACACGCTAGCACGCGCGCGAACACACACCCAGACGCACGCAAATACAGAGACACGCACGCACGCACGCACGCGCACTCACAGACACGCACACACACTCATACGAAAAGTGACTTTATTGTATAATAATTATACATTTATTATTGATATATACGATATTAATTAGTATATATATATGATTTTTAGTTTTCGCATACTGTAAAGTTACAACCTACTTTTTAT
The DNA here is from genome assembly GCA_035772565.1 of Antheraea assamensis. NCBI lineage: Eukaryota > Metazoa > Arthropoda > Insecta > Lepidoptera > Saturniidae > Antheraea > Antheraea assamensis. The sequence goes on from JAQQSE010000002.1 coordinate 806,144, forward strand.
TATTTAATCATTAACCCGTGTATTTGATTTTGTACTGAAGATAAATTTGTAATATATATATATATATATATATATATATATATATATATATATATATATATATATATATATATATTTTAATATAACACACAACTTTTTCCATACAATGCATATAAGAGAGGCATCGTTGCGTGTCGGTAACGAGCCCCTACTATTTATTGAGTGCAACGGCCGTGAGTTAATCCAGACGCAGGGCTGATTTTTTTTGCAAAAGCATGGTTAGTTCAATGTGTGGATGGTAATTATCTATATGTATTATCGTCAGCTGTGTATAGGTTCGTATCCTTTAAACATTCTAGAATGCATGGTATTATAGGTTCATTCAAAGATTTATTTATTCGTACTGGATAATATATATACATTAAAAGAACCTCTAAGAGTAGAAATCGGAAGTCGAACATCGACATTTTTATCTTTATCCGTGTTATTGATCAAATACACGTAACTTTTCACTAAGCTTAATCTGGATACGATTTGTGAAACGGTCCGCTCGGTTTGAAACATTGCAGATTGATCGCCGACAAGCCTAACATGTATGTATGTAAAAGTTCATCCATCAATTCGAATGGACTCCGCGCGGATTAAGGTCGACATCCGTTTTGTTCAGTCGCGAATCCAGGGTTGTCAATTGGGACCTGATTACTCCCGTTATAATGTATAATAAGTTCACGATTACGTCCATGGAAACAAATTATTTCATATAACGATTCTAACATTGTTGATAGTAAGTAGTAGAATTTAATAATTTAATAAATGACTTTAATCAGTTACTTTTTTATATAAAGAAGGACGAATAAGACTGAAACTTTACAAAGTTATATTAATGCACCGTAATCTATTTTTAAGTACAGAGTCACATTAAAATATACTATATTTTATTCCGACTTTATCGATTTAAGAAAAAAAAAGGACAGAAAGAAAGAAACGAAGGTAGGAATAAAGAAAGAAACAATTATTTTAGATACACACAATACATTTGCCTACTCCTTCCTCAAAGGCCGGCAACGCATCTGTGATACCTCTGGTGTCGCAGGTGTCCATGGGCGGCGGTGATTACTTACCATCAGGTAACCCGTCTGTTCGTTTGCCTCCAATCTCATAAAAAAAAAAAAAAAAACATATTAACAAAGACATATATTTATACAAACTAATAGAACAAAATAGGCACTATAAGTGTTGTTGCATGGAGTCAAATGGACGTTTTTGTATTCTCGTGCAATGTGTGTTGTATCATCACTGATATTCTTGCAAGGCCTGTATCTACGAACGGAGCGACGGAATTACACTGTGATTCAAATGAATATATATTTCTCGAAAAGACTTACGCATATTATATCATTTAACTAGTAACGGCTTATATTCAATATTTTAATATAAATTACGTATTACTTGCGAAAGACCACACATTGCCTGATGCATCATATTAATGAGCCGAATTAGTTACATTTTTGAATTTGTTTCGTTTGCAATTATAACAAATAATTTTTTAAGTTTGCTTTGAAGCTAAAATGATAACTCGGTGTCGGTGTTTAAGCCCTTGAGGCTACAGAGCGTACAAAATAGTGTACCGACTGACAAACACTATAATACCCTTTGCACGCAGTTCGGTAATAAGATGGGTTTTCGATTAATTGTCTTTGATCACCGCATGGTTTGAGAACTGGATCCCTACCTGCTTTTTGTGGTAGAGCCATGCTGTATTCCTAAGTGGATCTCAGCGCGAATGGGCCGGCTCGTCCGGGGTAGTACCACCCTCTCACAGAAAATCGGCTTAAAGTAACAGTACTTGTACTATTGCGTTTGGTTCGGTCAGTGAGAGCGCCGGAGGCCCTCCCCCTCCCCTCCCAAAATATGATAGCGGTTTTAAAGAGAAATTTACCCCAGGGGGGTACCAACACTCAATGTGGAGGAGAATCCCCCCCTGAGCGTACCCGCTCAGGCTGCCCTTCGTATTCTGGGGTGGGCAAAAATCCGCTTGTCATTTCGGCCAGAGGCAACGAAACGGAAAAATCGTCGGCACCCCCTCCCACGCTGCGCGTGGATTTCTGCAACATAAGGGGAATCCACTCCAACCTTAACTCTGTCCACCACCACCTTGAGACGGAGAAGCCGGCCTTGATGTTCCTAACTGAGACGCAGATAACTTCTCCTTCTGACATTGCATACTTGCGATACCCTGGCTATAACATTGAACACGCATTCGTACCCCGAGCCGGGGTTTGCGCGTTTGTCCGGGAGGATATTTGCGTCCGTCGCCTGGCCAATCTTGAAGGTCAAGATCTCTCTTTAATCATTCTTCGTGTGGATTGCGCAGATCACCCGCGCGTCTATGCATGCGTATACAGGTCGCATAGCGGTGACTTAGAAACGAATCGCCTTATGGAGCACATCCAAATGATGGCCGACTCAATTCTCCATCAGATCCCCTCTGCAGAAATCGTGGTTCTTGGCGATTTCAACGCCCACCACGCTGAATGGCTTGGTTCACGTACCACCGACTACGCGGGGAGATTTGTTTTTGATTTTGCTTTGGCATACTCTCTCACACAATTGGTTACCTCGCCTACGCGTGTACCGGATGTGGAGAACCATATGCCTTCACTGTTGGACCTTCTGCTGACCTCTCATCCGGACAATTATCAGATAAACGTCGATGCTCCTCTGGGCACGTCGGATCACTGCTTGGTTCGGACAACTGTACCACTTACACGTCCAGTTCGCTCGCGCCTTGCGAGCAGACGCCAAGTCTGGCACTATAGGTCAGCAGACTGGGATGGGATGCGAACTTTCTTTGCTTCTTACCCATGGCGGCAGGTTTGCTTCTCGCTGGATGATCCTGATGCCGTCGCCAACATCATAACCGACGTTATACTCCAGGGGATGGAATTGTTTATCCCGAGCTACATGGTGCCCGTCGGAGGGAGATCTCAACCCTGGTTCGGTCACTCCTGTAGAATGACCTGCCGTCGGAAGCAGAAATGCTACCGAGCCTGGGTTGAGGCCCTGGCGTCACAGGATGTAAACACTAGCGCATTAAAGAAGGAGTACAACTTTGCCTCCAGGTCTTACAAAAGAGCAATCGCCTTAGCTAAGTCAGCTTTTATTGATAGAATTGGTGAGAGATTGATTCGTCTCCCTTCGGGAACCCGGGCGTTCTGGTCTCTCGCCAAAGCTATCCTTGGGAATTTTTGCCGGCCATCCTTTCCACCATTGCGGAGGGAAGATGAATCGTTGGCCCATGACGCGAAAGACAAGGCTGATCTTCTAAGCGGTCTTTTTGCGTCCAACTCGACTCTGGATTGCAAGGAGAAGTTACCACCCACCATCCCGCGTTGCGAAAGCTTGATGCCAAATGTTCGGTTTCTGCAAAGTGCTATACGCAAAGTACTCTTCTCTTTAGATATCTCTAAGTCGAGTGGGCCTGATGGAATACCCGCAATCGTGCTTAGGACATGTGCTCCGGAACTGGCCCCGGTTTTAGCGCGTCTTTTCCGGCTCTCCTACTCCACAGGCGTTGTCCCTACCACCTGGAAGTCTGCCTTAGTCCACCCGATCCCCAAAAAAGGCGATCATTCTGATCCATCTAACTATAGGCCCATTGCTATTACCTCCCTGCTCTCCAAGACAATGGAATCCTGCATAAACCGCCAGCTCCTAAAGTATCTAGAAGAGAACCAGCTTATTAATGATCGCCAATACGGTTTCCGTCAAGGCCGCTCAGCTGGTGACCTTCTAGCCTTTTTGACACACAGATGGGCGGAAGCAGTCGAAAAAAAGGGGGAGGCTCTGGCCGTTAGCTTGGATATCGCTAAGGCTTTTGATCGGGTCTGGCACAAAGCGCTTCTCTCGAAGCTTACTTCATACGGACTTCCCGAGAAACTACGCAATTGGGTATCCAGTTTCCTCACGGAGCGGAGCATAAAAGTCGTTGTTGACGGTGCATGCTCGGATCTCAAGCCCGTGAACGCTGGAGTCCCACAAGGCTGTGTGCTATCCCCTACCTTATTTCTTCTGCATATTAATGATATGTTGAACATCTGTAACATTCACTGCTATGCAGACGACAGTACTGTGGATGCTCTATATACCAGTCGTGCAGGCGTTTCTCGGGAACGCGTTAACGAGTGCCGGAACAAACTTGTGTCCGAGATAGAGACCTCATTGGAGCGTGCCTCGGATTGGGGAAGGAAAAACCTAGTCGATTTTAACCCCACAAAAACACAGGTATGCGCCTTCACCGCCAAAAAAACTTCTTTTGACGCAGTCCCTAATTTTCAAGGAGTTCCTCTAGCTGCTGAGCCTAATTTTAGTATCCTCGGTATCGACATATCTAGCCATGTTCAGTTTGGTGGTCATTTGGAAGGTAGAGCAAAACTGGCCTCAAAAAAGTTAGGAATCCTTAACAGAGCGAGACGATATTTCACACCAGTTCACCGCCTTCAGCTTTATAAGGCGCAAGTCCGGCCACACATGGAATACTGTTCTCATCTCTGGGCCGGAGCGCCGCAATGCCATCTACTTCCTTTTGACCGAATCCAACGGAGAGCGGCTAGAATCGTTGACGACCGAGTGCTTTCCTTAGGGCTCGACACTTTGGAGCTTCGTAGGGATGTTGCGTCACTTTGCGTCCTTTACAAGATCTACCACGGAGAGTGTTCTGAAGAACTGTTCGGATTGATACCTGCTGCTGAGTTCCATTACCGAACGACTCGCCATACAACGAAATTCCATCGATGTCATCTCGATGGTTGGAAGTCGTCTACTGTGCGGTTCTCACGTGCGTTCTTCCCACGTACGTCGGCACTCTGGAATGAACTCCCAGCGGCAGCGTTTCCGGACCAATACAACCCACAGACCTTCAAGAAACGAGCCTACTCCTTCCTCAAAGGCCGGCAACGCATCTGTGATACCTCTGGTGTCGCAGGTGTCCATGGGCGGCGGTGATTACTTACCATCAGGTAACCCGTCTGTTCGTTTGCCTCCAATCACATAAAAAAAAAAAAAAAAAAAAAACATATACTAGAGGGGTATTACCGGTTGAATAAAAAAGTAGAAGTTCCGACAGTACCAAATAAAGGTGTAGGTGGTAGAACTACGCTGAAGCTATTACTCGTTTCAGCATGCATGGGTCGGCTCGCCCGGGGTAGTACCACCCTCTTACGGATAACTGACGTAAAGTAACAGTGGTTGCACTGTTGCGTTTCGTTCGGTCAGTGAGAGCGCCGAAGGCCCACATATTTAAAAGGCCGGCAACGCACTTGCAACTCCCCTGTTGTTGCTAGTGTCTATGGACGGCGCTGATCACTTACCCTCAGGTGACCCACCTGTTCGTTTGCCCCCTATAATATAAAAAAAAAATGTTGTCCAATAACCTTTGGACTATAGTAATTTAAATTAAGATTATTTTTATTGTTTTCGTCCAAAGAAAGAGAATCGGGCCGGACGTCTTTTGGAATATTGACTTTTAGTAGGTATATCAAATGGAACAGCATAAAAGGCACGTCTAACAAACAGTATTATTTCCTTGTTTCAGTGTTTTCGAATTGAACTTAATCTGAAAACGAATTAATTTGCTAAACGGCAATCCGCAGTTTTTCGATTTTTGTCTGGTTTTTGTTTTTTTTTTTCAATACACATTTTCATTACAGCGGCAGTATAAGATAACGTATAAAATAACAGAGTTTTGAAATATAAACTCATGAATCAATTACGTTTTAATAATTCCAGGTTGCTATTAACAACTGTCGATCTTAATTAAAACCCTTTCTAATTAGTTGGAGGGTGTTCTATTTACTAGGCATAATTGTTTTTTTCCTGGACGAAGGTATGATAAGTATTTTATGGATTGGCTAGTTTTAAACAAGTTAGAGATATCAAAAACTTGACATGCAATTGTTTATGTTATGAAGTAGGTAGGAACCACGCTTACAATCCACCTTGAAGTGGCCACACTGCATCCTTCTAGCAGTGTACAATCAATCCGAAAAGAATCGCAGGCCTAATAAATTGTTACTTTTGAGGATTTAGATGCAGTCTCGTTGGTTAGGGCATGTTGTCATCCTTCCCTTTCCCTTCCTTCGAAATGGAACAAATCGATATAACATTACTGCTTTTCACTTTGCATGGATTTTATGACGCTTCTTTTATATATTTTTATTTTCTTAGCTTTAGGATACAAATAAAATTATCACAAATTCATATAAAAACAATTATAAATTGGGTAAAACGTTTTGGTAGTCTACATAAAACGAAATAGAAGTAGGGCGCATCATTATTTCACAGTGTATTATTAATTTGGAACGTATTCAAATATAAAATCGATTTTGGAATCGAGTCTACTTAGTGCTCTAGACAGGAACTGGTGAATAATTAAAAGGAAGCTATCGAACCGGCGTCAAATGAAACGTTAAATGAAGTCGCTGTTTTATTGAACATCTAGTTACATCTAGTTTTAATATGAGATTTAAAATATATTATCAAGTTTCTATTGACTTTAGAAGTGATTAAATGATTTGAATGAACACGGAATCTTTATTAATAGTATTCGAATTTGTTCGAATTACTTCGATCGTGTACCATCATGGTGATTATGAACTGACAACATTACAATAATAAAACTGTTATTAACCTCGTCAAATATGTCGCTTCAACTCCTTAGAGATTGGGCTTTCGGTGAACAAATATATTGAAGTAATACTAATAGCGTTACGGCATTTTATTGTGTTAATACACGGTCTTTTCACTTCTTTTATATATATATATATTTCGAAGAAGTAATTTATTATGATTTTTTTTGTTACGTCATATATCACTAGGTGGCGCTGTTATGTAATTTTGCATCGTAATTATTTTTCTCGACTAACAACATTTTGCCAGCTTGGCGTAAAAAGTGTACTCTAGTGTTATTTCTCGTTCTAAGGTTTAAAGATTAATTTATATATATTTTCATTATAAAATAAATGATTATTAGCTTGTGTACAACCGACGCGGTACCGGTTTACTTGAAAATATATATATCTATAGATCGCGGGTATTAAGCTCTAATCCGTATCATCAGAGGCGTTGATTTAAAGGAAACAGTTGTAATACCTCTATTATATAATGTACTCTGTGTCTACAACTTTTCAAAGCAATATTAGAAATTAATAAATGTCATATACATATTATCTATAAGGTATAACCAAAATCACTATGCATTTCAATGCATACGACTAAAATCTTCGTACGAGTACGTTTATAGTGAGCCTTGTATAATGTCATAAATTAAGACTTATTATTATTGGTATGTAAAATAAATTTTCCATTGCCCAGCGGATATTTAGTCATTTTTGTAACCGTTTTGTTTTCGTTAAATACCTACGTAATGAGTACTCGGTTAGCTTACACATACTCAAGGCGAAAATCTCTCATCAAGTATCTGTCGATGATATCTTCCGCCTGTCACATTTGGAATTCAATTTATTTTGTAGGCTTATCGGTATATGATTTTTAGTTACCTCGTTAATACATTATGTCATCTCAAACGCTAGCCGTATAATTGAAAAAAAGTTACATTTTAATATAGAGAGTCTAATATTATTCTAACTATTATTATCGCATTAACATTTATGTTATTTTATTAATTATGTTTTATTATGGCTCTTACAATTTACAGCTATTTATTAAACAATACTTGCGGGTCCTGGAGTCAGACGTCTTGTTACATTACAATATAAAGTATTGAGAGGCTTTAACAGGCTGAAAATTGCAGTTAGAAAATTGCAAAAAAGAATGTAGGCCCCCATAACAGCATCAACTCCAACAATATCCAAAAACTATTCATATGACATAACCACATACGTACAAAGGGAAAGTTATCAAATCTGTCAAGCCCTTTAGGGAGTCTCACGCCGCGCCGGATTTTTGTATATAAAAAAATATTGTATTTGTCATATCATTAAATAAAACTGGTAAATTATGGTCTCGATCCGTTTCTTTGTTACAAATTCGAACAAGTTGTTTTATATTTGTACCTAAAGTATTTTTCTCGCTTTCCGTTCTTCACCGATTAACAAGTTGGTGGTGGAACTTTCCTCTTCCTTGTCCCTAATACTTTCTCTGTTCTGTATTCCTGTCGCGTTCGGTTTGTAAGTAGAACTAAATTCTATTAGTGGCAACCTTCAGCGTTGTCGCGTTTGTGTTAACGTCGCAGAGTTTCGCCGTGATGTTCGTGCAACAAATAAAAATAGCAAAAAACTTTTCACACAAACAGGCGTTTCACTCCAACAGCCGCTTTGACTATGAAATATTTCTTGTAGCTCTGATGCGCTTTTTTATACTTGAATACAAATCTCAAGATGTTTCTCATTCTTGTAGTTTCTTAGATAACTTCAAAGAGCAAGTGTTGTGATGATTGTTGAAATATTGTACCGTTCTTTTTTGTATTTTTTTTTGTATATATACTTAGAAATAATTAAACACCCATTAATGAAGTGCTAAGTCGTTGCAACAAGACAATTTTAACACAAAATAAAAAAGACATAAAAAATCTACAGTGAAAAAAGGCATTTGATATATAATTATAATTTATAACATAAAATATCAAGTTGATAGAGATAAGTTGAAAAATTTACGATAAAATATATTAATTATGTATAAAATAAATCTGGGATAATTAAGTTAATAACAAATTAAAGGTTAAGAACTGAATAAATCTTATTTTATTAATAATATTTTTTTTAATTATAGAATGAATAAATAAACTTATTCACAATAAAAGTAGAAACAAAAGTTAACATAGATTTAATCAATATTTCCAATCACAGTAATAATTGGTTCGTGATAAGAAAAATATGACACATATATTTGTGATTCATTTTTATCCAACTATTAGCAAGAAGTGCCGGATAAAAGTCTTATTAAGACTATTTTCGGTGTTGCTCCCATCCCCTGACAGCGTGTGACGCACGATAAAGAACTTCGTTCCAAAAATACACCAGAACGTTTACACCTGCTTACTTATCTACACCTACCCACTTTTGGATTATCATAAGCCTACCAATATCTCGAATAAACCTAGCAATATATCGATCAGTACACTATATTTGCTATTCGATTTTGAAAACTTCCCTAGTGCATCTTCAAAATGTTAAGTCTTATGACCAATGAAATTAAAAGGAAAAAAAAAAATCAAATCGGTTTATAAATGGTGAAGGTCTGACGTCACAAATCTTAACAAAATTCAGCCGAATTGAGAATGACCACCTTTTGAAGTCGGTTAAAAGTGAGATAATTTCCTTAAATGCAATGAAATCTATTCTCATATTTAGAAAAATGCTCTTTGATTGTTATTGTGTCTCTTAGAAATCTTTCAAATGATATCTCGTTCACAGCAAATCCCTTTTTTTTTAATGTGGGAAGAAATCCTTCATTGGACACATACAGCCCTGGGGAGCTGTGGGGTGTCAGACTCTTACTGACTAAAAAAACCCACGAGATACCGTCTGCCGCGCTACGGAGTGGCACAGGATCGAACAAGCAAGCACCATGCAACCCCGGCGACAAGGCCCAGCGCGAACGTCCTGACCGCGACGACAGCCCGGTCAAGCTGCCTACCCGTCTACCGAACCAATGTGCAATGGAAATCAGGTTCACAGCAAATCCCTTGCTTATCCGATAAAAGCTTGATTAATGTTACCGAACCAAAATGGACTATAACCATTATGTTTATATTTTCTCATTCTTTAAGTCATTTACGCGAGATTAGGTTCAAGCCGGTTGGCACTATGCACAAGATATAGATCATAAAACGTTCAATCTCAAACCAAATAAAGCAAGTGTACCTTACACGATAAATGCCGCCTTGAAATAACGTATCTATATATAAAAATTAATGTTTTGTATATTTGAAATCGATGAACTCCTGTATCGTTCGAAGGGCCTTTAATGAAAGTAGGCATCCGTCTGTACTAATATTATAAATACGCATGTGAGTCTGTTTGCTGTATACGCTTTTACGCCTTAACTAGAGTGTTTTTGTTTCTTAAGCTTTTACGCCTTAGCTAGAGTTTGTTGGTATATTATATATTCGGCTACGTAATGCGCAATGAAGCATATTAATTAGGCACTTTAAAATGTTCTCCTACCCCTAACAAGAATTCTCTGTATTCGAAGAAATCATTAATAATCCTGAATGGAAAAATCATTTTGGCGTAAATACCGAGTGGGCTGTTTCATGTTGTGAAATTACAATGGGTATTAAGCTCTGCGTAGAAGTTGTATATTTATACTCGGAATTATAACGTTATTCATCGATCCCAGTTCTAATTTCAAATATCTGAGAACATTGGCTAGAATGGTCACAGAGACTTTAATGAAAATAAATAAAGGAATCTCTCAACGGTTCGGTCACTGCCGCAGAAGGAGGACATTTTGCTCTGTTTACATGAAATGGCAAATACATTTTGCGAACGGAACAAACAGTTCGATGAGAGTCGGTACTGAATGCGAGCGGTTATTACTTCCTGTGAGCGGAGTAATGAATGCACGAGTTTCGCTTTCGTGTAGCATTCTAATTTTGGATGGATGGGAAATAAACTTCTGTGATGGAATTCAATGTAGAAGACGATTGAATGTTACCATTATTAGAAATATATTGACTAAAACAAGTCAGCGAACTGATGGATGATAAATTAGCATTAGTGCAAGATATAAATTTTGTTGAGAGTACTTATTTACTTCTTCACTAATATATCAGAATGGTTATTACGCATTTATTATAATTTGTTGCAAATAATTTTTGTTGTAATTAGCATATGTTAAAATGAACATTATAGTAACACATCTCATGTCTTGAAATATTTACAAACACAATTTTTTATAGTAATCGGTTTATCAGTATAGAAATTATGCGCTACAACACCATCTAGTGATATATTAAAGCAAGATTTATGGCGCAAAAATATTGTCATTGTTCAAATACTACCGATTGTCAATTGTCGTGATGATTGTTTGAACGGACGTGCTGCAGCATCATTTAGTGACGAATTGTGATACAATATGTTATTACTCATTTTCATTATACTTTTACAAGTAAATATGTATGTATATCGAAACTTACATATATACCCATAGGAGAGAGATTATATATATATATATGACAAGTCAAAGACCCCAGTGACATCCTTAAAAGGTGTGACGTCAGTAGGGCTGACGTCACTGATGTTATTGTCACGACTATCACTCACTTCTACCCTCGAACGAAGACCTCACGTCTAATTTCAAAGCCTCGTTCATCCAAACCGACAGCGTAACAACGTCACACAGAGATCCGCACCGTCCGGCGGCTCGAGAGTGAATGTCTTTAGTGCTTTTTGTTTTAGAACTGACCTACACTGTTAGCCTGGCAAGGCCACTACATTTCACCCGACTACTAAGGGGAGCGCTTCAGGGACTCACCCGAATCGTCTTTAGTGCGCTCTGTGCGGCCGTATTTATAGGGCGCCGTTACACGTGCACGCGTACATAAGTTTGAAATATAAAGATTTTTGTTGCAAGTAATCAAACAGTTGCTTATAAACTTCTTATAAAATAATCAAATTTTTATTAAACTTATTATTAATCCAAATATGCGCCGATATATATATTGGATTTAATAAATACAAAACAACACGCGAAACTGACGAGTCTGGATATGAAATCTGATATAATGCAATTTCACGCATCAAATACAAAAACACGTGTGTAACAATGCATCACATTGCGAATTTAGTTCCGACTGGAAATCTCAACAAAAATATGTCAACGAGTTACCCGCACGTTTAAATATGTACATCTATCTATATGTGGGGGAATCGAAAGCGAGCGTGTGCGGGGGATGTCGGAGCGATTTGAAGCAATTCCTTGGAAGCGCTGAACGTTTCTGACAGCCATTAAAAGATTTCACAAGTCGTGCGTCGTGTGCGGTTTAAATTTTATGTGTAAGAATAATTATAATATCTTAATAATCGTTTATTTTGGCTTAGTTCAGGAATACGAATTGTATTTTATATATATGTACTTTGTTCACAGAACTAAAATTATTCGACAGTAAAAACTGTGCAACTTTCAGTATGCTTGTTCTGGTTTTTTTTTTTTTGGAAGACAATTTTTTTTGCATACACTCGAAAAAGGTCTCCATTTTTAACTTACACTTTTTTCTTATACTCGAAATAAATATAACTTTTAACTAACAGTAATGGTTACAAAATTATCAACACTGATCTCACCAATTTTGTCAGTCATCATATTTCCGAGGGTTGATTTGTACAGTGAGCATCACGTCGTCATGGCGAATGTCTATAGATTAAGAATTTGAAAATATCATGTGCATGTCAAAAATAATTTTGCCGTTGGAATACGGTAACTTGTGTGCGTGCGTGCGACACATGTCAATATAGCTTTAAACGATGCTGATAGTGGGATGTTCGGAAATTGAGGTACCGTGAATGTTCAATCTAAAATATATTTACGAACGGAAATAGAGCATGCGGTTGACAGTAATTAACAAAGTGACAATAGTAACTGAATTTACGCCTATTGATTTATTTTATGTAGATAATATAGAATTCTAAATGTAACTTCGGTTGGCGTGGTCTAGTGGCTTTTTGACCGGTGAAATATCAATCCAATGTCCGCATGTGTTAAAACCCCGGCATGGACTAATGCATGTTTCGGAATTCACGTATATTTATTAATTAAAATTGATTAGCTGACGGTGAAAGAATGTTCTTCTTTCTCAGTGTTTGAAATCTCCAATACGTCGTGAGCTGGCGTGGTGATTATGCCCATCATACCTTCTTTCAGGAAGAGGCCTATGATCGTGCAGTTGGTCTCTTACAGGCTGATGATGATGATGAATCCCAACTAGTATTATAAAAGCAATTATGAGTTTACTTGTTATTTTTTCACGACGTAACTATTTAACCGATCATTGTAACATTGTTCATTAAAAAAAAATAGTGTGAATGTTACTCCGTAAAGTAAGGCCCTTCATTTCTCAAATTTTACATATACGTTGGTAGAGATACAGAAAGGGATACGTATCATCCAGTAAAGAGTACTGATTTCACTGGATAGTTTAAATATATGTTAACGTAAATGAAACGAAATAGGATTAATAAAATAGTAAGACAAGGACAAGTGACGGAACACAGCAATCAAATCAAATAAAATATACTTTATTCAATTTAGGCCCTAAGAAGGCGCTTATGAACGTCAAAACTACCACCGGTAGTAATAGTAATAGACGCTTGTCGGCAGATTTTCAACTTGGGAATTGTAGCCAGCCCGGCGGACATTAGAATCAGAGCTCTGGATACAACCTTGCTGTAACTTCATCAATACGTTTTACTTCACACCGCAAGTACCGCTACATTGCAAGATTCCAACCTACATCGATCCACGCTGTTTCCGAACATACTATAATTGAGATATCATCGCTGTGAATTCTGTGTTGCTTTGAGTGCAGTTATAGAATGCCTCGGAATATCGATTTGCTAATGCCATGTGAAAATAATTATCGCCACTATTATTACTCTCTCAATTTACCGTGATTTTTGGAACGATTATCTTCCATCGAACATTGAAGTTCGCCATTTGTGAGCTTTGATTAAAATGTATATATACATATTTTTAAAAGTACTCTTGTTTCTTTTCAGGTAAATTACACATCACACCGTGTCACAATTTATATGGTAAATACAATTGTCTTTTGTAAAATCTTTGAAACAGATATATAATTAAACTCTCTGAGACACATGAGACTGACTGTGAGGATCAGCTTTTGAGTACAAATGAATATTCTCATTTGTTTAGAGGATTATTTGAACAGTGTCTACGAGGTGATTTATGTGTTTCGCTAATGATGAATCTTACTGTTTTGGATCGTTTGTTTAATTTCGGTGTAAAGGATTACAACGGAATTTATTTATTATTTTGGTGTATGCGTACACAACGCCACGAATCTAATTAATAATAACAATAGATGTCAGGATCACATTTGGTACTTTTCTGATAGCCGGGCGCAAGCGAAAAATCGCTAACTAATGTAGAATTCCGCCAATTTTCTTACTTCAACTTTCTTCTTAATTATAAGGAGGGAATGCTTGTTTGGAGCCATATGATTTATTTTCCGTTTTCGGTTAGGTTAGGTTAGACGAACGATGAAAGTCGAATCACAAGTACACTACCGACCGCCGTCAGACACTCAAATCATATTGTTACCCGTGTCAATTTTAATTTTTTACATCCTCGTTACAACAGCATGTAATCTTTTTAATGATTTAATGTTGTGTATCTACAGTCGTATGCATTATTTTTTTTTTTCATTCGTTGAGACGTACAGGCCTCAACTGCTTTTTGACCACTATAGATATAGCCGCAAGTTCAGGCTTGGTCATATCGCCAATATCGTCAAGAGTTAATATAAAGTAATTAAAAAAAAACAACTTCAATATCAAATAACACCACAGAAACAATAAAGCAATAAAAAGTGAAAAGTAACTGAAGTACTAGATTAATTAAATTAAATAAAATAAAAAATAGTATAGAGCATATAACTAAAAATCTATTTGAAGTCGGCGCCAACCCAAATTCATTTGCTTCGATAAAGTTTAGGTCTACTCTCGCATGTCGCATATAGTGTAGTATTTTTCTCTGCCTACTTAAAATATACAATTGGGTAACTCCCAAGTAGCTTTAGCAGTGGTAGAGGTATGCTGAAGCTATTACTGGTTTCAGCATGAATGGGTCGGCTCGCCCGGGGTAGTAGCACCCTCTCACAGAAAACCGTTACGTGAAGTAACAGTGCAAGCACTGTTGCGTTTCGTTCGGTCAGTGAGAGCGCCGGAGGCCCACATATATTAAAAGGCCGGCAACGCACTTGCGACTCCCCTGGTGTTGCTAGTGTCTATGGACGGCGGTGATCACTTACCATCAGGTGACCCACCTGTTCGTTTGCCCCCTATAATATAAGAAAAAGCTCCATATACTGCCCAGATTATGTAATATTCTTATTGATGCATCAGGGATAAAATTTTATACGTCACTTGGCAACAAACATTTATCACAGCATTATTTGGACACTTTGTTGTCGGCTCCGGCTCAGGTGAGCTTGCGGTTATAATGTATTAAAATAACTTTCGAGAAAAATAACAGTTAGATATACTCTGCAGATTGCAGTATGATTAAGCCATCATACGTTTAGTTTCTCTCTCATTAATTTATAGTAACAACATGACTGCAGTCTTCAATATATTAGCAATATTTATTTTTCTCGTACACTACAATATGTATAGTTGCTACTACAATTAACATTACCAGGACTCTTATAGCTATTAAATCCACTATAATCACGTTCCCCGTCAAGGTTATTTGTACTTGGTTGCCTTATAAGATTGTACAAGGTTACGATTCGCCGTGTTACTTGAAATTCCTACACTTCATTATGTTTATATTAGTGTTGTTTTTCCCTTTTTTTTAAACGTTGATTACATTATATATGGAACTAGTACGTATCTAACGATTGTCAATATAATGTTGTCAATATTAACGATAATAGTGGAAGCGATTGCTTGAAACATCTTTTAAGATAATATACCCATGATAACGGTACTTTCCCTTATTTGAGAAGGAATTTTATTGTGAGTTTTATGGTATATATCATTAGATGGCGCTGATATGTAATTTTTAATTATTCAAATATTTCTTAAGTTTTGCGAGTGGCAAGTAAGTAAGTAAATGTTAATCACTACATAGTATAAAACAAAGTCGCTTTCTCTGTCCCTATATCCCTATGTATGCTTAAATCTTTAAAACTACGCAACGGATTTTGATGCGGTTTTTTCTAATAGATACGAGTGATTGAAGAGGAAGGTTTATATGTATAATAACATAAATTAAATAGTGGAGAAATACTGTTATTTTTGAGGTTACTCCAAATTTAACGCGTGCGGGCCACGGGCGGTACTGAATAAATCAAAATTATTCGATCGATTTTAATCCTTTTTTCAGTGAATGACATAGGCTATATATTTTATACCCGTGCGAAGCCGGAGCGGGCCGCTAGTTTACTTAAGAAATGAAAACATCTAGTTAATTTTGGAACTAGTTTAGTAGATTCTCATTACAAATATAAATTATTAAAGCTTTCATATAACCAACACAGTACCGCACTATACACATATATACATCTATAGATCTCAGGTATTGTTCCTATCACATATCACTAGAGGCTAAACTAATAAACTAAATAGACTAAACTATATATATATATATATAATGTGCACTGTAGCCATGTTGTCAAGTCAATCGAATAATGATTTTCTTATTAACAAAATCCTTAGAAAAGGCAGTACAAAATAGAATTAATAAAAAGCATAAACTGGATTAATTAATTGGTGGACGCAAAATTCGTTGAACAAAATTTTGGACGTGCTCCAAATTGAGTAGTAGCTGGCGTGATTTCATTAGCCGCGAACGAAGGCCTCGACAAAATTCGATTAGGTGGTACCCCGTGTCTCCTGAAGTTTAGCCGTTCATAAATCGGCCTCCGCCGATAACATCGTGTTTTGTGAATTCGGGGAATTTCATACGAAAAAAAAAAAAAAAACTTTTCAAACGTTGCTAATTTAAAGTGATTATTTATTCGAAAAATTGCAACTGTCGAGATTAATTAATTGTCATAACCTTGCCGGAGGCCCACATATTTAAAAGGCCGGTAAAGCCCACATATTTAAAAGGCCGGTAACGCACTTGCGACTCCTCTGATGTTGCTAGTGTCTATGGACGGCGGTGATCACTTACCATCAGGTTCGTTTGCCCCCAATAATATATATAAAAAAAAAACCTATCGTGAAAATCCTGGGAAATATATAAAATAAATAATGTATCGTTTGGTAAGTTTAACGTTATTTAGGTATATCGGCGAATAGGTTAATAAGCAAACATTTCTCAAAGAATGAAGAAACTAGCGCAAAACGCATCTCGTTTACAGGGTTATTTTAATAGGACCATTAAAATTTTCCATCGTAACGTAATGATAAAATCAAAGTATTTGCTTAGTATATTAAAGTATAGTATGAAATGTAACGATGATATCTAGAGAGTATTTAGAGATATCGGATTGCTATTTTAATTACCCTGACATTTATTTTTTAAGAGTAGCAAGCAAGATATAGCTAAATGAAAAATTAAAAAATGAGGACGATAGAACAATAAAATTGAACTCTAATAGGCAAATATTTCGAATACGATATTTTAGTTTTTGAATACCGATATATGTAAGCAAAAATCAATTGCCAATTGTATTGCACATCATTTCATTAATTTTTGCTTTGTTGTGTGTATAATTGTCAGGACAAGAAACCTTCCTCTTCAATCACTCTATCTATTAAAAAAACCGCATCAAAATCCGTTGCGTAGTTTTAAAGATTTAAGCATACATAGGGATATAGGGACAGAGAAAGCGACTTTGTTTTATACTATGTAGTGATAAGGAGAGTGAAAATACTAAATATTATATTTACCGAACGTATAACATGTATATATCAAAATCGAGATGGTTTATGGAAGCTGAAACTTTTTTACCGTGTATTACGTCGAAGGAAAGTAATGTTTTCTGAGCGGTATGATATACGTATTTGGTACGCTCTGTTGCCTTAACTACTAGTTGATTTGATCAATGTATGAGGTGTCTTTAGATCCGTCTTAGTTGTGTAAGTGTCGTAACTAAAAAAATTTTGTGTTTCTGCAGTCACTTTTTTCTACTGGTAATATTAATATTATAAATACGATGATAGTCAGTTTGATTGTTTGTTTATTACATTTATTTATAAAAAACTTACTGTTCTCGAGGGTTAGACAGGTCATAACTACATTAACACGACCGAAGACGCGGGCAAAGCTAGGTATTTATAAGTCTTAAACTATATCATAGTAGGATCTTGTATCATCTTTCATCGTTGTAAAATAAAGGTCCGCGTATATATTACTCGTAAGGCTATAAATACTCGTGACATAGAATATGGGGATCGACCCATGCCCTCGTAGCATAATGTCACTGTTAAGGTCGGTCAATAATATTTCACATTGCCCTTTATATACCGGTATGCAGTTTGTGTTAGCTTCTTTAATACTTAATATATATTGTTCTTGTATGATTAAAGTTTAGTGTAATTTCGGCCGGGTATGTCAAACCTGTATGGAACCAAGCTCACAAAACTTGATCCCAATGTTTTATTGTCTTAATCTCGAAGACACTGCAATGCGACGTGTATAAAAACTTGGGTGCAAAATCCTATTGCCTCGGATTAAAATCGAAAGAATCCACTCGGAAATAACATACGATTTCACGAACAAACACAAACAGTATATATCATTTGTTAAATACAAGTTATTTCAACTCAGCCACGATCGTAACACGGTAGTAAATACACTAACGTAAACTTTATGTTAAAGGCTTTATGTTGCGAGTCGCACTGAAAAGAAGTTGTCGTTTGTCGGTGCTTGTATCAGAAATACGTGGTACATTTTTCAAGCAAAATTGCTTCCATAACCGATAACCTAGTAGTGCTTTATCGAGAAATCGTTTCTTTGAGTAGTGTTTTGTAGCTGTGAAAATATTATTTATATACAGATTTTATTGTATTTTGTTTTTTGTTTTTAATCGTCACTGAATAACTATTTGGAGAATATTTCAAAGTGTTTTAATGTTTACTAATAGTACAATATATTAGTTTAGTTTTTGTTTGCGATTTTCGTCCCCGTAGATGTAGATTTGAACTTTCCCTCGAGGACAGTAAATTTTCGATGTTCTGATAACATCTATGTTAAATTTAGTTAAGACGTAAAAGAATAAGAAACAAAAAATAATTGTGTGGTTTTATAAAACCACGATGCAAGTGAAACTTTGTTTCGTGTCTTAGGCATTTAACTGAAAATTTTGGGAAAAATAATTCGATATAGGGTATAAAAATCGCGTTTTTAAGCTTTCAAAAACTGAACACAATATTTATTTATATCATTGAATCATTTTGAATTCAGCCATGGGCGCCGCCATATTGGCCTTGGCTGCTCTACCGAACGCATTTCATTTTATTGCAACTCCGCGACGACTATAATGCTACATGCGATAGATGGACGAAAAAAATTGAGGTGGTGTAAAAAAATCACTTTATAAACACACTTTCACATTTATAATGTTAGTTGTATATTTTTCTAGGAAAAGTGTTGCACTTTCAAACAGCTTTTAGACGGTGAAATAAAATTATAACTACTTACACGCGTTATGTCTTTATCACAAAAGGTTACGCCAAGGTCGATCCCAGTTACAATTATTTTCTTATACACGATAACTTTCCCCTATTAGAAGTTGAAGCGATTTATCGCCTTAATAATACAGTTGACGACGAGATTAAAACGTGTACCTTGTGTAATATACAGTATTCGAAGAAATTTCTGGGATGTTTTATTTTATGCCTCATCACGTCGACTAATTTCATTAGACATGTTAATTTTAACGAAAGCCTAAATAAATCTCTGTATATAATTTATTTTACTTCAACGTAGTCACGGAGTTCGATGAAGGTATTTAAATAGTTTTCATACACTAATTAATGTCTTTTTAATTTCCATCGCTGTACTTTCATTATGGACATGGATAAATGGTCTCGTTAGTTTGTTATTATTGAGTGCTATTTTTTTTTTGTTCATTCGAACTGCATTTGTAGTTTTGTGTTGGTAAGTCAAAGAATGTTCTAGCAATTGCGGATATCCCTAACTGGTTCTTGTTATGTAAGCTTACCCGTAGCTAACGTAAATTGTATTCCCACTATGAAGCAAAATACATAACTATATAGTACTGTTCTGTTTCTTCTGTATTGCAAATAGAATAATAGTATTTGAATAAATTTTATTTGATTTTTAAGCAATAAAGCCCAAGGTTATCCACCTTAACCAAGTGACGAAATACATTCTGTCCATTAGTTGTATAACGCACTCGCGGCTAAAAAGGTTGTTATGGTCTTCGAGTTATGAGACCAATGAGATTTCGATCCGACGTAATTATAAATCGTATAGTACTAACTATATGCATAGCTTAGTAAACTCAATAGTTTTATTAAAATGAATACAGCAGATTTCGAAATTTCTAGTTGGTTCTGAAGTTGGTACAATACTTGCGCACTGAACAAATTGTAAATAAAACAGATAAATGTTGTTTTAAATATTGAAATAGCCCTATTTGATATATATATATATATATTATCTTTTAGACTATATCTGCGTAAACACATGTGTGCTGCAACTTCAGAGCGAACCAGAAGTGTAGCGAGACAATTTATACATTACAAAATTGGTTTGATGGCGGTATTTTTACTACGAGATCTGGAATCCTTCACACCTCGTATCTTTCCACTATAGTTTTTCGTTTGATATAGAGATATGTACATTATCTTGTAGTGTTATTAACCCTCTGTCTACCAATAAATATATTTTTATTTATATAACTCCACCGCGCTGTCAAGTTTAAAGGCCCATTGTCCCCAAAATATAGGTCCGCGTGTATACGTACATGTCAAACGTTGAGCTGTCCTACATAACGGGACAATGTCGGGACGATTGAATGGCCCGATCTTAAATTATTGTCCGCACACGAAAGGTCTCAGTGACAGGTGGTACAATACGTACACGTCAGATATCGAGGCGGAGCTATATAAATGGACACTTCGGTAAAGATGATTCAGGGAGGTGTAAAAACGATGACATTTACTTGCTTGAAGAAAAGGATGATAGTACCGTTTCTTGGAAACTGTGTTTTATTCGGTTTTCAAGGAACTATAAAAATAAACGTAGGTTTGTATGTCGATATAAAAAAATAACATTTGTAATTGTGGAAACAATTAGTTGACTCAGTTTGTTGCTTTGACCTCGGGAGTTGAAATCGAATAGAATAGGTTATAAATCTAGATCGTTAAGATTTGTATTCGCACTATAAAAATGGTGTTTATTATCTATACATATAATAAAAATGAAGGGTCTGCATGTAATATCAAAATAACGACTTTTTACTGATTGGATATGAACGTGTACACGATACTTACAAATAACAAAAACACGATTCTTAAAATTTTTGTCTGTCTGTCTGTCTGTATGTTCCGAGTAATCTCCGAAACGGCTGAACCGATGTTGACAGAAATTTCACTGACGGATAGTTAAAATTACAGCGGGTGACATAGGCTATTTTATTTTAGACTAGCTGTCATCCGTGGCTTCGTCTGTAGTACTATCTCCAAAACGATTGGAGCTATTTTCATGAGACTTTCACTGACAGATAGCTGATCTTGTAAGAAATAATTTACAATTATAAAAAGAAAACGCATGCGGAGCTGCGGGCAACAGCTAGTTGAATATAAAAGTAAACCCCGTGATAATTGTTATATCATAAACGTTTTATATTGTTTTGTATTTTTCCATTTGACATGAAAATATATATTTTCACCGTAATGAACAAAGGAATTTAAATGTCGAGGATTCATGTATTCAAGCGTTTCAATCGATCTACTTTATAAAACTGGCAAAATAAAAATCAATTTCGAAAACGGGTTTTTAAACATGTGGCTTCTATGTATATAATATTCTATATAAAAAAGCAGGAGCAGGGGCTTCCTCAGTTTCTCAGTCGATTTTCTAATTCTTCTTCTGCCTGTTTAGTAGTTTTGTGCCATACTATCGACGAGCCGAAACTTTTATTTATAAGTCTCTATTCGTCGCACTTCATAATCCTTACGTTTACATAGAACAATATCTATATATTGATACGTGAAGAAAAAAAATAGGGTGAAATTTAAACATAAAAGGGTAAATTGAAGCAGCAAATGTTTTTGGAAAACAAATGATATCAGAATTCTTATTACCTATATGACAGGATATGGCGTGATCGTGTTCACAAATTGACTTGTGATGTACATGCTTAATCACACTTGACGGAGAACGGTTACAAGGCCAGTGATGTATAGTGCCCTCGACTAACAGACGGCGATTCGCTTTTTTTCTTGATGTCCTATATGTTGTTACATAGAGACGAAGTAGTGATTTCTTCTTCGCTTATCTCTTCATGTTATTAATTACGAAAATAAATCGCCTCGTGTAAATTACAGGAATATTAACCACGTACCGGTAATGATCGGCATGACGTCTTATCCTTTAAAGGGAATGTTTCCGTTTTTGTGTTGAATTCGGAATATTTAAGGGCAAGTTACTTTTCATGTCCTTAATCCTAATTAAATGTCGTAATTTAAATTTCATGGGTCGCGTCAAAATATGAAATGTTTTGGTGGATCTTTTACAAGTTTTTTTTTTCTTTATCCCACGGGCTTGTAAGCAGAGTTCTGTTTATTTAAACTTTCTAGCACGCGACGGTGAACATAAAAGGAAATTACTTTACTTTTTTTTTTGCCTTGTTTTTATTCATCGAATTACCTTTTTAATTAGTGTCTTTTCTGTTTTTATATCCGTTCTTATGTGCGATGAAGTGAAATTAATATCATTTGAAAATTATTTCGATATTATATTGAAAACAAAATATTAAAAGACAAAATAATAGCATACAATAAACATGTACTAATAAACAATATTCTTTCACCGAGTTTTGTTATTCTTTTGTCCCGGTTACCCATGCGTATGCCTGTTTAATACATATTCAATTGTATGTGATAAAATTGTGACCCAGATAGATATACGAGTATTCCGTAGTTCGCAAGACAAACATATAGGCGAATATAATTAAATAAGCACTTTTTTTTTTTGTTTTATTTTGCAAATTGTTTTAAAGCGACGATGGTCTAGTTGTTAACGTGTTAGGATACCGCGTCAGTCAACATAGTTTCGAATCCTTGCGAATGTTGATCCGGAACTTTCGGTTAAGAAGAACATCGTGTTTATAACCATGATTTGGTGGTAGAACTCTAAGCTCGCCTTGTTTAAAGTTAAACTCTTTCGCCAATCACCTATGGCTGTATTCTAGCAGTTGCACTTGAGAATCGGTTCTCCTTTAGCGTTAGCGGGTTTATCACCTTATGCCTGATCATTATTTAACATCAGGTGAGATTGTGGTCAAACCTTAACACTTATAATGTAGGAAAAATGTGGGAATGTAAAGGAATATATTTTTTTTTTTGTATGCATTGTAGTATATTATTAAAGTTAATTAGGTACAATATGTGTAAGACATACTACTGCTACATCTTGTTGGTATAATTACTTAGGGTATATATATATATTCCTATGTATTCGCAGACAAAAGACTACACCGATAGACACGATTCGAGAAACGTCAGTCGACAGACAAAAAGCTCTCGGTTGTCTTGGTGATAAATCATCCAGTAATGTATTAGGTATGTCGTATAATGATGATGCGCTAGCCAGAATACATCGCTTTAGCTAGACAAATAAGCTATTTATTAACGGGAAAACAACTATATATAACCACCACAATAACATTAGAATCTACTATTGTTGTACGACTTTCTCTGGATTGTAACGAAGGTTTGGTAACATTTCGACATATTGTGCAGATGTTTCTATATATACGTTTATATATCATATGTTGATAAATCTGTAGTTCTATCTATATATATTGAAAGTTATATGTCTGCTACAGACGACACTCGTCACGAATATGACGTAATAAAAAGTGTTTGCATGCCTGGATTTAACCCAAAAACGGCGTGACCCATTTTGTGTACGAGAATAGTATTAACTCAGTTAATAATTTATACGGATTAATAGTAATACTTTTAGAAATCGATAAAAAGAAACACGGAATAATAGTAATACTTTTAGAAATCGATAAATGGTAACATAAAAAAAAAATTAAAACTTTATTCATTCTCCAGTTTTTTTTTTATGAAATTTAGTACACGGGAAGTACGTACTCTACCGCAATTGATGGGGGATATAAATGATAGTTTTGGAAATCGCTCAAAAATAGTTCAACATTTTTGTTTTATTTATGCTCCGCTGATTTTAATTTAAAAAAAAAACATACCTTATTTCGAAAATGACGGGTAATAATTATAAGTAATGCTTACTAATATCATAAATGCTAATATTTATTTGTTTATTACACTTACACGCCTTAACCATTCAACCGATCATTACAAAATTTGGCATACACTTTATTAAGTGTACAGAAAAGGACATACGGTATATTCATTACCGCGAGGAAAGTTGCAAGCAAAAGTTAGCACTTATAGTATAAAGCACAAATTATATAAATAGGTTTATATAAAATTTATTGATACTCCAATAATCGTTTTAAAACTTCAACAAATTTCTTGGTTATTCTGAAAGAGCAGTTCGGAGAAATTCGAGCGGTGCGTACAAGTTATTATTACCCAAGTCAATTTGAGAAACGATTTCAACCAACATGTTAAAGGGTTTTTAAAAAACATGACAAATAAATATGAATCACTTGACAAACATAAATAACATAACAAGTATAATTGTGCAAAAATAAACGACCATCGTAACTACTTAAATGTGGTCCATATTCGATTAAATTACAAAACAGACAGGGTATGTGATCCTATATTTTATTAAATCATAAACGAAACCTTATTGTGTTACAGTGTTGGTCATTATTCAAAATTAATCCACCGTGTAAAAGTATCCGACATCAATCAAAAGAAAGAGACAAACGGCGTTATCCGTGGAATCTATATAACGCTGTCTGCGTATTTTGAAAGATTTTAAGAAAGTTATAATTGAACTTAAGCTAGTTTAATATTTTTTTGTATAAGTGTCATTTTAATCAAATTAAAAGACTAAATAGAATTATTTCAGTGCCCTAAATTATGTTTATGATAGGTCTCCTACGGTATATACCATATATAATAACACCGCGTAAAGATTAACAAATTAATGAGTTTATTACAATTTATGAGAAATTTCATATAAAGTTTGTAAGCTTTCTCAGAATAATTATGGTGGCTGATATTACTCGGTTAATATTAAATTAAGCAATGTTTTAAAAAAAACTTTTTAAAGACTAACTTTCACGGTCGATATTATTACACCTTTATTTTTTAAATTAAGTGATATTTAAATTACACCATATCTTCTTCTTCTGCCTAGCGTTTTCCCGGCTTGGTGCCAGGGTCCGCTTTCCTACTTAGCTTTCTCCACCTTGCCCGGTCTTTGGCATCCTTTTCTGTGAGGTCGTTCTCCTTCATGTCCGCCATCACAACGTTTTTTGGGCTTGCCGCGAAATCGAAACCCTTGTACGGTGCTTTTCATTATATTCCCTTATTTCAAATGACTTTTATATGTACTGATAATATACTACGATGTAGTGCTCGTATCTTGAATTATAATATATATTACTTGATCTATAATATCCTTCAATGTGAAACAGTTATAGAGTGTTTGTTGTTAATAGTAATTAGTTATAAAATCTCCTGATGATTGCTATAGACTAATAGAAAAGTCTATTTTATTCAAACAAATATATATTTGTGGTAATCTGCCTCCCAATAGCCAACGAAGAATTATGTTACTTATTTACGCGTTGTCACTTTTCAAATCAAATCAAAAATACTTTATTCAATTTAGGCCCTAAGAAGGCGCTTATGAACGTCAAAACTACCACCGGTTCGGAATACATCCCAGTCATCGAGAAGAACCGGCAAGAAACTCGATCGGGTTTATCTTTTTAACATATACTTATATAATTAAAATTGTTACACAAGGTGTTGTAAATCCGATAAATCACTAATAATTATCCTGCTAAATAACATCAAGCTACGCGTGAATATCATAAGTAAATACACAGTGAAAAAATATATCTATATAAATAAGATCGGCTAATTCTTTTTTTTTTGTGTTTGCAATTATACAGCCAAGGTTTATATAAAAGAAAATGTCTGATATTTGGAAAAGCGTAAAGGAAAGATGCAAATTAAAAAAATGAATGAGATAGACGACAGTGAGGGGATCTTCAGAAGTATTCACAGAATTGACATATCGCCGTTCAGTTGTCACCTTCGGCTATAACATGATCGTACTGTAAAAGGAACATTTTTGTTTTTATTTTTTTCGTTAACACGTTCCGTGCACACGTCTACTACTTTTGTTTTTTTTTTTATATTATAGGGGGCAAACGAATAGGTGGGTCATCTGATGGTAAGTGATCACCGCCGTCCATAGACACTAGCAACACCAGGGGAGTCGCAAGTGCGTTGCCGGCCTTTTAAATATGTGGGCCTCCGGCGCTCTCATTAGCCGAACGAAACGCAACAGTGCAAGCACTGTTACTTCACGTCGGCTTTCTGTGAGAGGCTGGTACTACCCCGGGCGAGCGGACCCATTCATGCTGAAACCAGTAATAGCTTTAGCGTAGCTCTACCACATTAAAACCGGTGGTACACGTTAAACTTTATCTTTAGGCCACATTTAACACCGGTGGTACATCTTAGACTTGGTCTTTCGGCCACGTATACTATACACTTGTGATGGTGATAGGTACTTACACTACTTACTTACATTTACACGATGTGGTAGTTAGGGAAGAAGAAAGAAGTACTTAAGTATTAATATTGTAATGTAACATTGTATGACAATATATTACTTTTTGTAAGGCACAATTTGCTTAGTATAGAAGGTGTTAAGACATCCATGCGAATACGAAGCAACAGTAAAAACGTCATTTGTGTATTTCGTTTCACGTGAAAATGATATTCAGAATTTGTTATTTGAAGTATGTATTTTTGTTTCTCAAGTAAACTCGCTGTCGATTGTACCGTCCATTGCGGTGATAAATTATCAGCAGTGTTTCACATACTCGTACAGTCACTACTAGAGACGGAACAAATTGTCAGAATGTTTTATTGTTAGTGAATCTCTCTCGGTTTCAATCTCAAAATGTAGCGGATGCTGTTTGAAACTTTTATGGACCGTCTGTTGACTATTTCTGAAGATTGTAATCTTTCACATTACACAGGATATTTTCGAATGAAACTTCACACAATAGAGATATATATAGTGCATGACTTTATGGTTTTTTTTTTTGTTAATGTCAATGGCATTGTATACATTTTCTAAATTTAAAATTCAAAACTTTCAAAAATAAAAACGTTTGCGTCCTTTTTGGAATAACACCTAATCTAATTACCGTGACACGTCCTTTTTGCATTTGTACACACTCACGCCATATGACGGTAAAGATAAAACACTATTTTCTTAATAATTGCGCTTTAGTTAAAAACAGAATAATAATAACTGCTTACTACAGATATGGCTATTTTTTTTATTGGGTGCACAGTGGGGTACATAAACTGGTCCCGTGTCAAGTCAGGGCAAGATGCGTTAAACTGCATGATTTTGTAAATGCTATGAAGGCGCATATGAGAACACAGTATTATCAAATTGATCGTCGTCTTTTGTTTCATTACTTTTTTAATCAATCAAAATACTTACTGTCATGCTGTCGCGGACTTTGAATAAAAAAAAAATGATATGTGAATAATAGTAGTGTGAATACTGAGTTGGCATCTGTCAGGGGAGAGTGAAAAAGGAAAACATTTTGTGCCGACCCTACTTAGGTGGGATAAGGGTAGGATGATGATGATGGTGCTGTCATGGACTTATAAATTTTGTTATATGGAAATAATTCAATTACATTTTTTTTTCGAATTGACTACTCTGTTGTCCTGGCAAGGCCTATACAGTTTCACCAGACTACGTTCAATTAAACATGTTTCCGTATAATTATGGCTAGTATAACGCACGCAGCACATTGTAATGATACGGGTTCGTCTTCACCGGAGATGAGTTTATGTATTTAAGTGTTACCGACCTCAATGGCCCCCGTGCAACCAGATCGTAGGTCCGTGCACCACCGTAGGGGAAACAGCTCCACGTATGACGAGAAGCCGTACCGATTACGTCACTCAAAGTACACCGTTATTGTCTTTCAATATATCTCGCAGGGGCGTTACGGTAAACTGAAATGAAACCAGAGTTATGTTGAAGCTTAGATTGTTTTCGATACTTCAAATTATTAGTTAAGATAGCTCACCCCGTGTCAGTTGCGAACCACTGATATATCTAATAACAAACCAATTTAAAATTGTTATACAGTGACAAAACTATTCACCAGTCTCTGTCAACGCTTCTTCTTTGTATACTTTTTTCCGCTTTACCCTCTCTTAATTTCTAAAGCAGTCCCTGCCATAAATGTGTCAGCTAGTGACATTTATCGGTATCATAACCTTATCGATGGTCATTACAACATGTCGTAAAAACCCTTGAAAAGGCACCACTTTTTCGTAATTTAGCTGATAAATATCGTCATAATTTTGGTGATTAGTATATATTAATATAATATACAGCCTATGCCCATCTGTAATAGTGTACCTTTCAAGTAATGAACAATCAGAAAGTCTTCTCTCTCTCTCTCTCTCTCTCTATAATATTAGTATAGATTTTAATATCACATAACCTTTTAATATTGACCTTGAGTTACGTATATGGGTCAAACAAAACAAGCATCGTCGCCAACTGACCCAAATGTTACGCGGCGATAACTCGATAATAAATCATATTCGGACAAACAATTCTGTATATAAATATTTGGCATGGTACTTCATTTTAAAGAAAGATGTGAAGGTCATGGAGTCTGCCGTATAAATATTTGGCCAAAAGTTTCATACATATATATATAACTAGCAGGCCCGGCGGACGTTGTCCTGCCCTGATAATAAAACATATATATACTTATGTGCATGAAATGCTTAAGGTAACTACTTTATTTTATTTAATAAGGATGCTGTATCCGTCTAAACAGCCTTCCAATTCTCTCATTATACGTTATACCATTTTTAGAAGATAGATATGTATAGTAAATTATCCTAAAAAGATAGGTATATACCATCGTAGACAGTTTGTAGATCTGTAAAAGAGGTATATCTCAGTACGCGTTGTTTTATTACATCTCAAAGGGATTAAGGCAGCGTTTTCGGCGAAAGCTCCAAGGCGGTTTGACTTTTTTCGATTCTTTCAACAAATATCATTATATTTCAAGCAATTTACAAAAAAACTACAAATATATATATCTATATACATATATAACTACATATTATAAAACAAAGTGGTACGCCGCGTCCGTCTGCCTGACTGGATGTTCGCTATAAACTCAAAAACTACTGAACGGATTGTAATGCGGTCTTCACCAATAGATAGAGTAATTCACGGGGAAAGGTTTAGATATAATTTCTCCAGGTATTAGGTTAATATATATATATATATATATATATATATATATATATATATATATTATTATTATTATTATTATATAGTCAAGTGAACTAATTTTATCTTTACTTTTATATATATTTGCTTTTTATATTCGCGCATTATTATTTTCTTTAATTTGATTTCATGTAATATACAAAATTTATAAATTTACGCTATTTGGAAACGTTAATTTTTATTATTTGTACGAAACGGGAAGGAAACGATCCATGAAAGGGATTTTTTGGATGAACCTTTCTAATATTTTGTTTAAAGTAGTTTAACCTTCATTATCGCGTTTATGGGCGATTTATTACGGAATAAACTTCCACAACGGATTATCTACTTGGAGCAACTCTTAAGCTGGCCTGACTTACATGGATGGTAAAAGGGTACAATGTGAGATTTGCCTACATATTTTCCGTAGTGTAAATAACACTATTTCTAATGTTTTGAATTAGTAGTATGGCACATACGCAACATGTTTTGTTTTATTATCGACGGAATATCCTTTAACCCAAAATACTTAAAATCCAGCGAACTCTATCCTCGTCTCTACTCACATGTACTAAAAGTAATTTAGTATTTTATTAGTACCCAAAACAACGAAACAAGTCAAACGGAAAAATAGGACGAGAAACACGACAACGCATTATTACATACTCGAATTTCAACTTACAAGAAACTTCCTTCAACGATGGACCCGACAGATTCCAAATTAAAAGGTCCAAGTTTTATGCGTTGGACCTTGATCATTAAACTGTCCGGCGCGCTGATTGCTAAAGTTCTTTCATTACAGCTAACCCTACAAAGCAGTGTCTCTATGTAAAATGTACAAATAAACTTTATATTTTTGGAATGCTGTAGGTATTCGAGTGGTAGTCGAAATAATCAAAATATATGCCCAAATGGGATAATAATAAAAAGGACCAAAAATGAGTATTAGCACTTCTACGAAGAGTCAATATTAGTCGTTTAGTCGTTTTGTTAGTCTTTTTTAATTCCCGTCTTATAAGCTACCAGCTACAGCAAGCTACCAGTAGGTTTTTCCGGCGGATGTATTTGAGAGGTCTATGCTTGTATTGCATTCTTGAGATAAAATAACCTCACTTAAAAATTTGGTGGCATTATGTTAAACCGTCAAAGCCTATAAACAATTAAATAAAAGAGAGAGAGCAGCAACTATCAGTAAAAAAATAATGGAGTTTATCAAAATTACAAAAAAAATAATTAAAAAAAACTGGTATTATAATTGGAGTTAATATTTTGAGGAAAAGAATAAAGAAAATGACTCCCGGTATAAAAAAATATAATGTCAGCCGTTTTGAAATTGAATTGAATAAATTTTGTTATAAAATTGAAGTGTAGGTACTATTAATATTGTTCATATAATGGAAACGCTGTTTTATTCAATTCAGCGTGTGTGTGTAGCTTATGCATCATAGATCAAGTACGGGTTCGTCGTCCATATAAAGGAACTCTCTAGAACTCGACAGGCGCTACGGATTGCTGAGACGTGACCGAGAGGCGGATAGATGTGTCGTCACAAGACTCGACGGTGCAATTTACTTTGAATCGAAAGCAATTTTGACGCCTTACTTAGTTTTACAACCTTATTCACGATTTAACGAGGGAACTGTTTCTTTTAGATGTGATTTGAATTAACACACGATATGAAATCTTGTGATATGATAATGTGATTCGTCATCATCAGTCTGAGACTCACTGCAGGGCCATAGACCTCTTCCTGAAAGAAGCATAATCACCAGCCTACGACGTATTGGTGATTTCAAACTCTGGGAAATGTACAGTTCTATATGTTTTCCCACGATGGTACCACAAGAACATTTCCCAGGTTTTTTTTTGTACTTTGCTAGTGGCCCGCACCGGCTTCGCACGGGTATAAAATATATAGCCTATGTCATTCACTGAAAAAATAATTTAAATCGATCCGGTAGTTTTGATTTATTCATTACTGCCCGTGGCCCGCACGCGTTAAATTTGGAGTAACCTAAAAAATAACAGTATATCTCCACTATTAATTTCTGTTATTATACATATAAACCTTCCTCTTCAATCACTCTATCTATTAAAAAAACCGCATCAAAGTCCGTTGCGTAGTTTTAAAGATTTATGCATACATAGGGATATAGAGACAGAGAAAGCGACTTTGTTTTATACTATGTAGTGATAGGTTTGCGTTTGACTACAATCTCATCTGATGTTAAATGATGATGTGGTCTAAGATGGTAGTCACACTACACCTAGATGGAGACTGGCTCTTAAGTGCAGCTGCTGGAACACACCACCGGGTTTCCTGCACCGTCAGTCGATAGTGTTACCAATTAAAATTAGTAAATGTAAGGGAATTACGAAAAATTCCATGTTACATGCCGGGGTCGAAACATTTTTTTTTATATTTTAGGGGGCAAACGAACAGGTGGGTCACCTGATGATAAGTAATCACCGCCGTCCAAACACACTAGCAACACCAGGGGAGTCGCAAGTGCGTTGCCGGCCTTTTAATATATGTGGGCCTCCGGCGCTCTCACTGACCGAACGAAACGCAACAGTGCAAGCACTGTTACTTCACGTCGGTTTTCTGTGAGAGGGTGGTACTATCCCGGGCGAGCCGACCCATTCATTCTGAAACCAGTAATAGATTCAGCGTAGCTCTACCACCTACGACGGACATCGGATCGATCTTCCACCAGTCAAACCACTAGACCACCAAGATATACTATTATCAATATAAGTTATCTATGTTTTACCATAACTCGTTACTAAATGAGATTGCAGTGAATCAATATCTTTAACATGGAAAATACAACTAATAATCGCAAACGTGTACGGAACCGCAGGCTCACCTAGTATGTTTTTATCCTAACTAATATAATATAAATACGATTTTAAGTTTGTTTGTAACGTATTCACATTTTAACGACTCGACCAATCATTATGAAAGTTTGTATACACGTTGTCAGGGGCACAAAAAAAAAGGATATAAAGTAGCTGTCATACCCGAGAGATAAGTGAAATCTACATTAACACCTAGCGAAACCGCGGGCATAAGGTAGTAATTTATAACGAAAAATAGGATTTTGGTGAGATGTGATTGAAGAGACATACTTTTTTTAATTTACGTTATGAACACCATCCGACGATCTATTTCCTTGTATCATGAATTAGTTATGTAGTAAATATATTAGTCGTGCATTTATTTAAACATTTTTACTATATCATGAATATTAGGTTCAATACTCATTCGAGCTACAGTTACCCCGTTTGTATCAGACTTTTTTAATACCAAAAAAAATACCGTTCGATATACCTATTACAATCGCGGATGGGTTCATCCATCATTTTGTCGTGAATGGCTTTGCTTAGCATGAATTGTCCGTCGTCCACAAGGGCGCTTTACTTTTCTTTCCAGGATAACGGAAGATGGTTCTACAAAAAAAAAAAAAAAAACTGACTACCGCTTTCGGAATAATAGTTCGGGTGAGAATTACAATTTTATTTTTTCAGTTTTATGAACGCGGTTACGGTAGTTATGAAATATTGAAAAGTTATTTGTTCCATGCATGTGTCGTTTTATTGTGAATTGTGCAAAGGTTTTAGATGTTGCTTTACGGTCCAGCGCGTATATTGAGTTCGATGGAATATTACATAGGTCCAATCCACATTTTATTTGGCTGACAGATTGGTATTCTTATGCATTATTTAATCGATTATTATAAATGATTTATTGCCTTATGTTTTCACCTTATATGTAGAATACTAACTAAATTTTACATAAGTATGTTATGCATATGTTTCCTATACGATTCATAAATCTTTACGACGATGCGGCCAAACATGACAACACCTAAAATTAGAAGTATTGAACCTATAGTTGTAGTTGTTGCTTGGCAACATATATGCAATATAAGTATGGTAGCCAGCCAGACGGGTGTTAGAAAATACCCCATCACCATGTTAGGGGCTTATCACACAATTTTTTTTTTTCGAGAGGTGAGACTTATTGCAGAATTCGAATTTACGTAGATCAACGTGATGCCCGAACTCAGTGTCACTGGGCCTTTATCAATTCGAATAGTTATAGTATTTTTTAACCCAAGGACTGTCCAAAACCAAAAAGGTTTAAGATTCATACAAACGAATGTAGACCTCGTGAGGTACAGGACAACAGACTATTGGCAGCATGAGCTTAAAATATTTACAATTTATTACAAATCTTTCAAAAATAAATGATGTATTGTAAAATGTATTCCGATTTTTTTTTTGTATTTGTACGAACTTCTTTTTTTTACTAAACCATGACGTTTACAATGTACGATGTTGTGAAATAAAAACGAAATTAAAAACATAATCTGCCATTTTAAGATCCGAGTCTTAAAAAAACAGGTGAGGGGTTCATTATATACTTTATAATACTAACTAGAGAATATTAATGGATGTTTATGTATAAGCTTAATATTTCTTTGTTTAAATGTAGTTTCTAACGATTGTTAACTTCATGTCAATGATGGTGATGTCTGGAAATAACACTCCTCTCATTCAAAAAGCGCATGTAACTGTATTTCTATAAGACTATGTACGATGAAAAGATAAACCAGGTCCAGTATCTTGCCGGTTCTTCTCGACGACTGGGTTGTTTTCCGATCCAGTGGTAGTGTTGACGTTTATAAGCGTCGTCTCAGGGGCCTAAACTGAAATCAAGTATTTTTGATTTGATTATTATAATGTAATATAATGAAATTTGTACTTATTATATTATCTTGGTATCCTCGGATAACGATAACTACATATATGTTACACTGCGTTCCATAGGAAGCTATAAAAACGAAGACACATAAATAATCACATATGCTTTGTAATGCAGACCCGGTCGCACACGTTCTTCAAAATCAAAATCAAAATCAAAATCAAAATCAAAAATACTTTATTCAGTTTAGGCCCTGAGAAGGCGCTTATGAACGTCAAAGTTACCACCGGTTCGGAAAACAACCCAGTCATCGAGAAGAACCGGCAAGAAACTCGATCTGGTTTATCTTTTCATTGACATATTATAACTCACATTTTTAAAACATAGTTATAAATAATTACATTCGGTTTTGGTGGATGCACAGAGAGGGCGTCATTTCCAGACGTCACCGTCGTTCACATATTGATCCACCCTGTAATAGCCTTTAGATATTAAAACCTGCTTGACATGATGCTTGAAATTAGTATCCGGCAGATCGGTAACGGTAACGTGTCTTATCCTGCAGACCGAAGCTAATGTTTAGTCGAGATTGGATCCGACGCGAGCGTTTTACAATGGAGGCAACGTTCACCATTTGTTCTGTATGCACTACACGGTACCACAACAAATAAATAGGTACTGAAATGGAAAACCCGGCTAGCACAATAGACCGGTATGGTGCTGCAATACGCGAACCAACATCTTTCGCAACTGTTACGTTATTGAATATCGATCATCTTGCAGCCGGTTGAAATTATCCTTCAGTTTAGAAAATACATCAAAATAATTCGTTCATTTTTATTTACATTTAATTATTTCATAGGTCAACGTAAAAAGTAGTGTGTACTTATGTACACGCGTTAGAAGTTATAGGTACTTCTCTGGCGTAACAAGATAAAAATATTTTCAAAAATTATATATTTCGTCTTAATCTACGTTTGTAGAAAAAACGACACTAAAAATAGAAAAAAGGTATTTAATACATACATATTTGTTTTGAATAAAATGTTTTCTATAGTTAACTTCAGGATGTCGGTTTTTCGTGACGATGTACGCGCGCATAGTAAAAATTTACATTTTTTTTTTATATTATAGGGGGCAAACGAACAGGTGGGTCACCTGATAGTAAGTGATCACCGCTGTCCATAGACACTAGCAACACCAGGGGAGTCGCAAGTGCGTTGCCGGCCTTTTAAATATGTGGGCCTCCGGCGCTCTCACTGACCGAACGAAACGCAACAGTGCAAGCACTGTTACTTCACGTCGGTTTTCTGTGAGAGGGTGGTACTAGCCCGGACGAGCCAACCCATTCATACTGAAACCAGTAATAGCTTCAGCGTAGCTCTACCACCTAACATTCATCATTTTTCCCTAACGCGCCAAAAGAAGTGTAACTTGAAAACTTCACAATATTGCAGTTCCATAACAGCGATAGTTAAATTCATTGTAAATG
The DNA here is from genome assembly GCA_035772565.1 of Antheraea assamensis. NCBI lineage: Eukaryota > Metazoa > Arthropoda > Insecta > Lepidoptera > Saturniidae > Antheraea > Antheraea assamensis. The sequence goes on from JAQQSE010000002.1 coordinate 841,687, forward strand.
AAATATTTCATGTGCAATCCGGTTTATAGGCAGTAATATGAACCGGGTAACCGTGACGTCATAATTGAATGATTAATTAATTCACCGAACGAGTCTAATTATGGTAGTTGAATTTATTGAAATCGTTGCTATTAATAACATAAAAGTAAAATTACATAAGTAAATTGTCATAATTGATAACGAATTGTTGTTGCATTATCTCGTACATCTTCGGCTTTGGAATATATGGTTTTTGAATGAATGAATGAGTTATTCATATGTTATGTATTGAATTCTTAATAATTGCTCAGTTGGTAGTGTGTTCGGACACAACGTCGAAGGACGTAGGTTCGAATCCTAGCAACTGAGTCGGAGCTTTCGGTGAAGGAAAACATCGTGATGAAACCGTAGCATGGTGGTAAGAGGGCTTTTTCTAAGCTCGCCTGACTAGCTACCACCCTCAAGTTGAAAATCTATCGCCAAGCACCTGTTGGTCTGTTCCGGCAGCGGCACTCAAGAGCCAGTCTCCCTCTAGGTTAAGCGTGACTTACCATCTCAGACCATATCATCATTTAACATCAGTTGAGATTGCGGTCAAACGCTTACCTATAAAGTATAAAAAAAAAACAAATAAATTATTAATGAATAAAAAAAATGTGTATTACAATATCTATGTTTAATGCATTTGGTATAGTTATTGATTCAAGTTATTATACTTTGATGAATTAAAAGTGTTGCAAAATGTCATTTCACAATGTCGTCCTTATTATCACTACATATTATAAAACGTGGTCGTCCGCCGCGTCTGTATGTCTGTATATCTGTTCACGATAAACTCAAAAACTACTGTATTGATTGTAAGGTAGTCTTCATCAATATATAGAGTAATACATGACGAAGGTTTAGGTATAAATTTTGTCAAGGTTTTGTTTTTTTTTATGTGATTGACGGCAAACGAACAGACGGGTTACTTGATGGTAAGTAATCACCGCCGCCTATGGACACCTGCGACACGAGAGACATCACAGATGCGTTGCCGGGCTTTGAGGAAGGAGTAGCTCGTTTCTTGAAGGTCTGTGGGTTGTATTGGGTTGTATTTGTGGTTTTGTGGAAATTGGTTGAAATATAACGATAATTGTTGGAAGTGTTGGAAAAAGTCAAGCCGCCTGGGATTTTCATTCGAAAGCGCTGCCTAATTCTTATGAGTAAAACAGTGCATAGTGAGATATTCCTCTTTTATAGATCTACAATTAAGTCTTTGATAGCATATTTATATATCTTTTAAAGATAGCTTACTATACCCATTTATCTATTTAAAAGTGGTCACATTTAATGAGGTAATTGGAAGGCGATTTAGACGGATACAGTATTAATCCTTATCAAATTATATACATTAGTTACCTTAATAATTTCATGCACATAAGTGATAAGTGTACATTTTTTATTAATAGGGCAGGACAACGTCTGTCGGGCCTGCTAGTTGCAATATAAAACAAAGAGTTGTCCCGAGACTTCGTCTACATGTTTTTTACAGGCCACACTAATTTTGCATATACAATATTAGTGTATTAGTATGGATACGTTGATAATTTATGGGTAAAATATTCTTGTTCAAGAAATATGTCCTTGTGACAGATATCGCAAATTTTCACGTCTACAAAGCCGTATACTAGTTGTGTGTATAAGGAGACAGACGACTATCGACGTAACAATCCCGTTCACCAATAACCGGTGTTTCGGTATAATTAATGTCACATAAAGTTGTATAAACCAGATTTATTGAGTTCGGGAGCGTTTGATAATTAATTACTCGGGAATTGGTTTTGCTATGTTGGTAAGCCTCTTTTGCAAACTTGTAAAACGGTTACGTATAATATTTGTGTAATTATTTAAAATGCCGCACAGATTATACTCTGGTTCGAATCGTCGTGTTATTATTATTATTTTTTTTAATTTGTCACAGGTTAAGCGTTTAATCGTAATCCCACGTGACAGTATCCAGAGAATATTATATATCGGAATGGATGGATGTGTGCCCATACATAACGTTCTAGAAGCAATATTAACAGTTTCTATAAAACATCAGTTCGGTAATATCCGTAAAATGAATGCCGTTTCAACCTGCGTTCGGTAATTTACCGGGTTCCGAAGCAAACCGTAATTAGTAACATATTCGGAAAGATGTATGCAGACGACGGTTTCACGGAAACGATCTCGTCGACAAAAGTTTCTTTGTCGTGGTTAATTCATATTCAATAGCGTTAGCGACATACTTATTAATACTAATGGTCGTCGAGTGATCGACATTCTATCATGATAAAGTGTAGGGTATTTTTTTAACGTGTTCGTACATGGTTAGAAATTTACTATTCGCCGTATTTCAAATTTGATTTTTGTTTCCAAATAGTTAAAAACGCATCGAATACTTATTAGAGTACCAGAAAAATCACTTTTTTATTTCCTTCAAATAATTGTGATATTTTGTCAAAGTGTACTAAATTAAAAAAAAAGTATTCTTGGACAAAATTCGTCTGAAGATAAAAAAAGTGATTTATATGTGTTCGATGCGTTAAAAAAAATACGGTAAAAAAAAATACCCTACACTTTATTATGATAAAAATGTCGATTTATTGGTACACCCTAATACATATTGCAGAAATAACGAGCTTGAAGTATGACGAATAGGAACTTATAAATAAAAACATGGATTCGACTTTTATCCTCGCTTATATATATATATATGTATATATATTCTTAACCAACGCAATCAAAGTAAATCGAACAATTTGAAATTCTTTCATGTTCTTTTCCACTGAACCTATGTTAAATTAAATCCGTCCCGAGAAAGAATCAAGTCAGTTATTTCACGCATCAAACTACTTCGCCTGGGGCACTTTAAGAGATTTATGATACGAGGAATATATATATATAAAAGTTGATAAATTTATTGTGTACTCAAAGGGTGGGTCAACACGATGCTATCTGGCGGAGAGGCGATAGCGCCATAAGGTCTAAGTAGGGTTCAGCGGACGTAGGGATTTAGAGTAATAGTTATTTTCATATTTATGTTTGTCCCGACGCTGTCAATTCAAGAATGTAATGTATGGATTCGAGACTCAACATAATACTTACATATACTTTCCGTAAATATCAATATCGTAGTGTCGTTTGTTTGTTTATATTTATTTATACATTACTAGCAGGCCCGGTGGACGTTGTCCTGCCCTGATAATAAAAATATATACATATGTGCATCAAATGCTTGAGGTCACTAATGTATTTAATTTTATCAGGTAATTACTGTATTCGTCTAAATAGGTTTCCAATCACCTCATTTTATGTGACCATTTTTTAAAAGATAGATGGGTATAGTATAAGCTTTCGTTAAAAGATATGTAAATGGCGTTATAGACTTTTTTGTAGATCTATAAAAGAGGAATATCTCACTATGCATTGTTTTTTTATATCTCAAAAGAATTAGACAGCGTTTCCGATTTTAGCTCCCAAGCGGCTTGACTTTTTCTAACGCTTCCAACAATTATCGTTATATTTCAACCAATTTACACAAAACTTAGACATATTATATACTTAAGCCTTCCTCATGTATTACTCTATCTATCGGTGAAGACCACATTACAATCCATATAGTAATTTTCAAGTTTATCGTAAACAAACAGACGCGGCGGACGATTTTGTTTTGTAATATATAGTGATTAACAATACCAGAACTGATTAAATACTGAAAGTCTTTAATTCGATATTAAACGCAATCTTCTTCGTATATATTTTAAAGACTCCTATGTGGGTTTGAAGATTTTTGATTTTCCAATACTTAAATATAATTTTTTTACATTAATAATAAAGACTAAGTCTATAGTCACAGGTTTTTTCTACATTTTTTTTTTGGGTGGAAGTAAAATGTAGTATCGAATTATATCATTGTTAAATTATACGATTAATCTAATTTAATTTATGAATCGTAAGGAAATCCATCAGTTATAATAAATAATGCTGCAAAAGGAAACGATACCGCTTGTCATCGTAATTTATAAAGGAAAGGGGGGATTTGCGTAGCGCGCTGCCAATAAGGAAACCTCCTTTATTCGCAAACGCGCGCTGAGTGGCTCATTAAATATTAAAATATTATTAATAATTCCATCGTAAATGTGTTCGTTATTCAAATGACACTAGTGAAGATTAGTCCGAGGGTTATCGACGAAGTGTCTCAGTTTTGGACGAAGCGCTTATTCTCATATTAAAAATGTAAACAAACACAAAACTAACATCTTTAATGTAATTTATTAATTGATTATGATAGTATAAATACATCCTTTTCTATACTGTTATTTCTATAAAATTCAAGTGATAAAATTGTCTATATTAGAGTAAATAATCCTGTCATCAAATCTGCCTGAAATTTACTACTAGGTCTTGTGTATCGGTATTTTGTAACTTTTATCAAATTTGGTTTTTTAATATCCTAGACATATTTAGCTGAATCGTGTTCTTTATTATGCGTTGTATGTGTATATGTTACGACATAATTTATGTCTTGTATAAACAGACTAATGTTTGAATGAGTTATAAATAAGCAACTTAATTAAGCGGGTTTTTTATTAATCTTTGCTTTTTTTTAAATAAATGTATTTTTCTTTGGAGATATTATTTACATGGTGTTCTCGGCGACTTTGATGATATCAGCATTATAGTTGCTTATGATTTTAAAATTTAACAGATTTTTTAAACGCGGTCTGCTGTTTCTCAACATAAAAAATATTCTTGTATCTTCTTAACTCGACAAACGAATTTGAAAATGTTCTCTCTAAACTTTTGCTTGGTGTAGTTAAATTTTAATAAGCCACCACCCTTTATCCTGTTTTCGGTCCGGCGTAAACCGGGTCGGGTTATGCGGGGATATGATTAAATTTGCTTTCGTCAGAGCGATGTACCCCGCGGAGACTAGTCAAAGCGCTCGCCTATCATCGTTTCCGATATCAACGAATAAAATATACAACATTTTATTCACAGCTGAATGTAATCCGCTCCTTGATTACGTATTTCGCAAGAGTAAAACGTTAGTAGAAATCGCTAAACATGTTTATTAGTAAATTGTTAAATATACATTTCAAAACGGCAAACTCAGATTATTCTCCTCCGGTTATAATGTAAATAAACGAAAATGTATACTTTACTCCTTAAACCTGCTCGCAGGAAGTTTTTATATACTGAAGAAGCGATGTCGCTGCTTTATTACTAAGGAATTTGTTTATACTTTATAGCTTAGCGTTTTACCACAATCTCATCTGATGTTAAATGATGATGTGGTCTAAGATGGTATTCACGTTAAACCTAGAGGGAGACTGGCTCTCAAGTGCGGCCGCCGGAATACACTAACAGGTGCCTGGCGACAAATTTTCAACTTGAGGGTGGTAGTTAGCTAAACATACTTAGAAAAAGCCCTACCACCATGCTATGGTTTCATCATGATGTTTTCCTTCGCCGAAAGCACCGACTCAGTTGGTAGGATTCCAACCTACGTCCTTCGACGCTGTGTCCGAACACACTACCGACTGAGCCATCATCGCTTCAATCGCTTCTTATGTATTGTATATAATTTAAATCAGCAATTTCGATACCTATATATAGAGTTGTGTCTGCAATCGCTTCACTACTGCGAATTACGTACTCAGAGAGACTGCGTCTTAGTTTTGTCACACGTGGTTTCTGTCGCCTTACGGAATAATGAAAAAAAAAATGTACTGTGATAAAATTGTTAAAATTAGCATTTAATATTAACATTTTTTTTAAATATAAAGTATAACTGATGTAATTTTTTTTTTTATTTCAGGTATGCTGTCAGAAAATGTGATTACTACCTTTGGTAAATAAGCCTTTCAAGCAATTTTATTTATTAGTTAGTTATAAAGAGTGCTGGCATCTGTTCAAGGTCCCACTGCGGCAGCGTCCCTGCCATGCCTATTTCTGTTGCCGTACTGTTGTTTCCACAACATTGGCACCATATTATTAATATTCGTGTCTAGCATTAGAAAAAAAATTACAGACATGTCAAATTAATTTTGAAAAATAGCAAAAAAAAGCAATCTCTTCGTCGAAAATGGCCTTATCTTTAGGTTAACATTCAAGACGCGGACACATTTTTTTTTTTCGGATTTCTTCAATGATTGTGTTTCTAATTAAAATAACTTTATTTCAAAGTGAATCGTGTTAGTATATAATCTGTAGGTATAACGTGGTTTAAATAAAAAATGAATAACAAGTTTTTTTTTGTCAGAAATTAATAAAAAAGTTTTCAATACTTACTAAGCAGATCCAACGACGGAGAGTTTTTCAATCAGTCCCTCTAACTAGGAGAATGGAAAACTTTCTACGCTTCCAAAGTGTTGTGTATATGTACGTTTTATATCGCTAAATATTTATAGAAAATTGAGTATTCGGACACTTAATATATGTATGTAATATAAATGTTATCTGTGATTTATCTGAATTAATCATTAACGAAATAAAAATTTTGTCATTATCGTTTAACGTCTATAATCCTATCAACGGTTTTAGTTACCTCTGTTAAAATCTATCTCTACTGCTTAGCTCCTGTGTAAGAAAGCGTAATGATATGATGTCGGGATAATACTCTAAATACCTCGTGATAGGATGGCTTTTTTGAAGTCCACCTGGCTAGCAACCACCTTCAAGTTGAACCTCCGTCGCCATGTAAATGGTGGTGTGTTTCAGCGCCAAAATTTAGCGTAAATATCATGTTCGTCCACGTCGTCATTTAAAATCATGTGAGATTACCGTGAAACAGTGTTAAACCTATGAAGCGTAAAAATCTAGCAAAAAAATAGTGTGTACTTATGTACACGCGTTAGAAGTTATACTTCTTTGGCGTAACGAGATAAAAATCTTTTCACAAATTTTATCTTTCGCCTTATTCTACGTTCGTAGATAAAACGACACTAACAATAAAAAAAGGTATTGAACTAATACATACATATATTTTTGAATAAAATGTTGACTATAGCTAACTTCAGGGTGTCGGTTTTTCGTGACGGTGTGCGCGCGCACCGTATAAATTTACTCTCATCATTTTTCCCTAACGCGCCAGTGTAACTTCATAAAAGTATTATATAAAAAATAAAAAAAAAACATTAAAGAAAATGTATATAAATAAAATATTTAACTTGGTAAACTTTTAGTTATCGTTTTATTACGTTAATAGAATCATAAATTAAATTTAGCTAAAAATTAACATGACACTTTTTAACTGTTAGGCGGTATGAAGTTCGCCGGGTCAGCTAGTAATGTAATAAATAAGCATGGACGATTTATTTCGTTATAATATAAATAAGGTATGTGACATAGGTTCACGTAGAAGACTGAGTATTAGATAATATTAAAGATACAAATAAAATTGCAAATCAAAAATAAAAATAGAATAAATTATTATTTACAACTTTTTAATAGAAGAGGCCAAAGAATCATCAATTAACCACAAATTATCATTTTTATAGTACAGCGCCATCTCGTTAACTTTGTTCACAACCTATCACTAATAGATTGGTTGGGAGGATGCATACCGAATCGCGCCATCTATCAGTCTGAAAGCAGTACTGTTGCGTCCTGTTGTGTTAATAGAACCTTTGTTGAAAATTTCATGCGACATCTGTAATATCTGGTCTGTGTAGGTTTTAGTTGTTTTGAAATATCGATAGAGGTCGTTGTATATTTTAGATTCTATTTGCGCGTATTTCATTGCAGTAAGTAGGACTTTATTATTGTAGTGTTATCAATTCAAATTCTATTTTCTAAGTACTGATAATATTTTGTTATTAGGAAAAATTCTTATTTTATATAGATTCCATTATCCAACAAAAAAAAAGTACATACAACAAGTAATATCTAATCAGTAAGTGTTGAATTGTTTGGTTATAATTATCGATTTTACATTTTTTTTTTACTTGGTTAGTTTAGCCGAGTTGACAGATATACAAAATACATGTTCGAGTTCGTGAGCCACACATGTGTATCTCACTAATTCTTAAATGTAAAATTAGCTTAGCTAGTTTAGCTCAGTAATAAGATTCGCGTTGTTGCATCTAAGGCAACTTTTTGCGCTGGTTGCGATAGCTTAGTTGATGCTTCGCTGGTTTATATTGTAATAATAACACTTTAGATAGTGTAACATTTAATTATGTGCTCATAGATGGTTACAGTTTACATGCCCGAGTGCATGTGTAGCGCGTGTAGGCGCGCGAGGGCGACGCTTAGGGTGCGGGTGGCCGGGCTAACTTGCCACGTCCAGTGCTCGCGGGATGAGCTCACGTGTTGATTTTTTTTTTTATATATTACAGGGGGCAAACGAACAGGTGGGTCACCTGATGGTAAGTGATCACCGCCGTCCATAGACACTAGCGACACCAGGGGAGTCGCAAGTGCGTTGCCGGCCTTTTAACATATGTGGGCCTCCGGCACTCTCACTGACCGAACGAAACGCAACAGTGCAAGCACTGTTACTTGACGTCGGTTTTCTGTGAGAGGGTGGTACTACCCCGGGCGAGCCGACCCATTCATGCTGAAACCAGTAATAGCTTCAACGTAGCTCTACCACCTACGATGCGCGTGCGGGTGTGCGGGGTGACGGCCGCTTGCCGTCCGCACACATTTATTATATTGGCCGCAACAGCAACAATTCAAACGGTGGTTTAACGACTTTTCTTGAGCTTCTTACCAAGCGGCTGGGTGCCTTAAGCGCTGGGCCTATTAGTTCGGTGAGGCTGTGAAGGCCCGTCAGGCCAATGGCGTTCGAGTTCGAGAAATAAAATCCATTTTTATTAACTTAAATTATCAAAGTAATATGCACATATGGTGCACGATAAATTAAGTCAATTTGTAATCAGATTTCAGGTTTCCATGATACAAGCACCGCTTTGTTTGGGATTCATAGTTAAGACTAATATTTTGTAAAGAATTTTAGAAAGTAAAGATATTTGTATTTGTAAAAATATTAAGTATATCGATAATTACGTATATTTACTACATATATAGATATTACTATTTTACTGATGTAAAAATAATTAATTACTCATTTATAAATAAATAAAAAAAAATGAAAATTATAATACAAATGGGTATGTGCTTATGATCACGCGTGAGAAGTGAAAACTTTTTTTGTAATAAAAAGTACAACAAATCCAAAAGCCAACGTCGCGCGGTATTCTCAAACGGTCACCCATCCAAGTACCTACAGACAACGCCAGACTTACTTAACTACGGTGATCAGACGAGAACCGGTATTTGCAACCCTCTACTCGACACAGAAAAGTCGCGAATCAGAATCTCGAAAGTCCTCCCATAATAAGTTTAATTTCAAAACAACTTTTATCATCAGCTATATCCATAAAACAATCGAATAACATCAGGCTGTATAATAAATAGTTCGTGTCGTTCTGCGCGCGCATCGTAAAAATTCGCTCTCATCATTTTTACCCTAACGCGACAAAAGGAATAACTTCTAATACATATATAGGTACTTTGGCGGAATAAGTAAAGTTCTAGACCGACGACTACCTTTCTTCCGTACGTCAAATCGCTCGGCGTCCTTTCTAAAAATCTAATTTGTTATTCGAGTAAAGATCTTAAGTATATAAATCACAAAAACGGCATAGAGTATTTCTTTACTCATTCTTTTTATGTCATATACTATACCTATATATTTTTTTTGCTGCCCCTAATGTTATTTGTTTCAGTCGCGAGGAGACATTCGGTAAATTATTTATGTCTTAAGGTGGTACAATAATTTTATTTACCTCCGTTGAAATACTTATGTATAATTTATTTTGAATATATCTGTCTACTTTTATCTATATCGGAATATTAAAATTAATGTCTATATTATATATTTTTATTATGTAACAATGTTTTTGTTGTGCCCGTTTGTTGTATGTGCGTGCTTTCGCAGGCATTTATAACTCTGATTATTTTTTAAAGTTCTTTCATATTTAGGTTCTTTCTTGTAGGTGGTAGAGCTACGCTGAAGCTATTACTGGTTTCAGCATGAATGGGTCGGCTCGCCCGGGGTAGTACCACCCTCTCACAGAAAACCTACGTGAAGTAACAGTGGTTGCACTGTTGCGTTTCTTTCGGTCAGTGAGACCCACATATTTATAAGGCCGGCAATGCACTTGCGATTCCCCTGGTGTTGCTAGTGTCTATGGACGGCGGTGATCACTTAACATCAGGTGACCCACCTGTTCGTTTGCCCCCTATAATATAAAAAAAAATATGTGCCTGTATATTTATTTATAATAATTGTAAGCCATCAATTTTGAAATAACATATATACTCGTTGTATATATTCATTCAAAGTTTCTTCCAATTCTTTTGAGTATATATATTTTTTATAACGTTACTATTAATGTTTAATAGCGACGGATTGCAGAAAGATATATATTATTTATATACTTTCTGTGTACATAATTGTATAAAGATCGGTCGTGATATTTAATTAAATCCAGACATATAAAACGGCAAATAATAAAAAATGCTTTGTATTCTTTCTCCGACATATCATAGTTTAATAATGCTTCAAAATTTCTATATTGATTCAACGAATCGAAAATTGATTCCTATTGTTTGTATAATTTATCATTCGTATTATAGGAAGAACAATTCTGTATTTGCCTAACATAACATGTTACATTTCTCTTAGAATAGCGAGTTTGAATAGCCTCGGGGAAAGCTACAGAAAAGGTCCACTACAGTCGGTGGGGTAATAATATGTGCGAGAGATACCGATAATATGTGGACGGAATAACTTTTTTATGACTGCCATTTAAATCTCATTATTGTTTTTCATATGTTTATTATATAAAGAAATACGTGTCGATATAAATATTTCAGATTGAGAAATTCGGAACACCGTTAGATCGATCATAATAATTTGTTGGATATCTTAAAATGTTTTTAATGGAGAAAATGTTAATTGCTATTAATTTTACGTTAACTTATCAATAGGTGTCGCTGCAGCACATAACCTTCTTCTATAATATTTATCCGATCGCCATGAAAATTAGTGCTCGTAATTATTGAACACAGAGTATACTGACAAATAATGAACACGTACGACGCCGCGGGCACAATTACTATTTAATAAATTATTCAGTAAGGACAAGTAAATCTTGTGAATCTCGTGATGAAACTATAGCATGGTTGTTATCGGCATCGCCCTGTAAGAGACCCACTGCTAGACCATAGGCCTCTCCCCGAAGGAGGGTATGGGCATAACCATCACGCCAGCCCACGACGTATTGGTGATTTCAAACTCTAAGCAATCTACAGTTCTATATTTTCCCACATACTGTGGTACTACTATAACATTTCGCAAGTTCAGGTTTCCTCACGATGTTATGTTTTCCTTCACCGTCAGCCGATAGTGTTAGCAATTTAAATTAGTAAATGCACATGAATCCCGAAAAAATTTGTTAGTACATGTCGGGGTTCGAACTTACTGACATCGGATTGATATTCCACCGGTCGAATCACTCGACCAAGACTTTTTACGATAACATGCTGGCAGGGGTTTTCCTAACCTCGCTTAGCTAGCTACCGCCTTCAAGTTAAAAAACTGTCGTCAAGTACTTATTAGGTGTATTCCGGCAAGCAGCAGCACTTGAGAGCCAGTCATCACACCCACTTCAAGGTTTAGCGTTTTTTACCATCGTGAATCACCTCATAATTTAAAATCGGTTAATATTTAGGTACCTATAATGTAGGCAAATAAATGTACTGAATATTCGCAGTATTCAATATATCAGCTTATCGGTCAATCTAATGAGACAGTTTCCGCACTCTCATATCTCGGTCTAAATGACGCGTAAGGGTAATAATATTTCGACGCGATTTACGCTCATACTGTAAAACCACAATACGGTTGTTGATAGTATAGTACGTCGTGGAATGTCTTAACTCGAAACCGTCGGTATTGGATTATTATCGAATCGAATATTTTGCAAACTATTCATGTAATTTTGAATCCTTTTATTAATTAATTCTATGAAGTTGACTAACGCTAGATTTATTATCATTACGTTGATTACAATAACGATAGTGCTTAACAGTGGAACTACAACCGATACCACTAAACCAGTTAGTTAAAAAAAAAGAAATATATATCTTAGCTTCAGGCGTGTAAAAGCATTTTCATAGAGAAACCGGAATCAAAGGAAAACGTATATTTAACTTTCTAAATCAATGAGTTTACTTGAACGCAGTTGGGCATGAAACCATAACCTTTTGATTATATCCTCTTTAGGTACAAACGTCGTAAAAGATTTCAATTACTCGATTTCACTCTCGAAGTTTCGAACATTCCGTGGACTTTGAAAATGTTGTATTAAAAATTTAAAGTAAACAATACACAGATTATTCGAAATAACGATATAGAATAAGTCGTAGAAGGAGCAATTATCGTTTTAAATAATATATATCTGTATGTTTATTTATATATTTATAATAGATACAGCAACAAACCAACAATAAATAAATAAATGCATTCGTAATAAGCAGAATTACTTAATTTGATATTCTAGTTTCCTATCCAATTATAGATAAAAACGTTTGCTGATAAAAAATATTAATATTTCAAATTGTTATATAAATTATAACTATTCTTAAAGGAGATAATAAAAAGACAATAAATACAATAAATACATTAAAGACAATGAAATATAGTCATTAAACTTATAATATTTAAGATACTATGGGATTAAATGAAATGGAATAGAAAAACAGAAAGGATCATTATGAGATGAGACAATTGGTGTCCAATTCCTAACACAACTAACTGACTAGCTGACTGACGATAGTACTGCAAACAGAGTCATGGGTAAAAGCTAGTCCAAAATAAAAAAGCTTTAATTGCTTTTTATAATGTTAGCTATCTGTCAGTGATAGTCCCATGAAAATAGGTCCAATCGTTTTGGAGATAGTACTACAGACGAAGCCACGGATGACAGTAGTCTAAAATAAAGTGGCCTATGTCATCCGTTGTAATTTTAACTATCCGTCAGTGAAATTTTTGTCAAAATCGGTCCAGCCGTTTCGGAGATTACACGGAACATACAGACAGACAGACAAAAATTTTATAAATTGTATTCTTATTATATGTATAGTGTATACGTTCACATCCAATCAATAAAAAGTCATTACTTTGATATTACATACAGACACTTTTTTTTATTATATGTATAGATAGGTGAACATTTTTTTTATAATTTTAGTAGCATTCAAATACCGCAGTTTAATATTGTTTTTATCGCACTGAATTGAAACAATTTCTTTATCAAGTTACAATGATTTGTATATATTTTAAATCATCAGCATAAAGTGTAATCACAATATTTAATGGTCGAGGTGATGTCATTAATAGAAGATAGAACCGTATAGGTTCTAATGCAAGCCTTGTGGAATAATTGATATGGCAACACAAGAGAGGGAATTAAATCTTTTTACGATTACTGACAAATCTCTTTCATTCAGATAAGAGTTAATCCACTTTAAGCTAGGTAATCCTTCAATTCTGTTATTAATAATGAATGGCTAACATTGTACAAGGCTATACTAAAATCTGTATACATAGCGTCAACTTTGTTTCCCAAGTCTATTTCATGGGCTAAAATAAATTTGTCTCATTGTCATTACATAGAGCGGCCTATTCTAAAGTAATTTTGATGTCTGGATATAGATTTCTCTACGTGTTTGGTGAAGATTTTATAATAAGGAGAATCAAAAGTTTTGATATGGAGGTTTATTGCTATAAGCCTATCATTCTTTATATCATTCGGGCCACCTTTTTTAATAACGTTGTATTCTTTTTAAATGTTTTCCATTGCATCCACAAAATACTACTGCAAGTGAGCGATGAAAAACAACGATTAAAAAATATGCTAATGATGCCGCAGTTCTTTTGAGGGAAAATTGGAGTTATAATATGGGGTCCTTCATTTTTACTTACATCCAAGTAATTAAGCTTTTGAGGGAGGTTTTTTTTTTCTGGGAAGTGAATTGTTTCTAAGGTAATCATCTGATTCAGCACATTTTTTTCCATATTACAGCACTGTCATTGCGGAAAACAGTAAAAAATGAATTTGCAACCAAGTTAGCAAAATCTGAACCATTGCGAGCGACTAAGTTATTTAGCGACTTACTGGAAGCAAATGAGGAGTTAGTAATTTTTTTAAATGCCTTAACTTAACCCTAACATTACTCTTTGGTTTGTGTCATTTATGAGATGACATTTATTGTACAACATACTGAAATGGTATGTGTATGCTTTATTTCAAACATCAAGGGGCATGAGAACTTTCCGATAAGCTGCATTACTTAAAACTAAATCCAAAATTGTCCCATTGTAAATAAGTAGATTGTTAAATAGATATAAATTATTAATTTTATTTTAATTACACTTTCTATTTAAAAAAATTGGTTGTCTGTGAAGTCGGTTTACGGACGATAATTTTACGTGATAACGTCATAAGAAAATATTAATGAAAAATCGCATACTTTTATGAATTGAATTGTTATTACTGAATTATCATTATTTTGTATAATACAAAGAAGGGGTTAATTGAAAATTACAATTTTTTTTAATAAATTATGCGTCACAAGCCTAACGCTTAGGCCGATCGCACCACCACCATTGGCTCAGGCTGAACGTGACAATAAGTCACGCTTTTTCGTGCGTGCAGCCGGTATTCATCGATTTATAAGACGCTATCACGTCAAAAGTAATATTTTATAGAATATGGAAACAATCTACAGAATGAATGATTAGGGTCATTTAATATTACATTATAATATGCAATACGTTGAAAATTTCAAGTCAAATGTCTACACATAAAAACATTTAGACTGTTCTACTTTCGTATATCGTGACTTCACTGACAAATAAAACGTAATAATGCTAAAGTGTTACAAATATATTATATTTCTGTAATACCTGAACTAATATACTGTCTACTCATAAATGGTTCTTTTTGTACATATATTTATTTCCCCTTCTCAATAAAACGGAAACTCCGTCATAACCATTCTAATTTAATATATGTAGTAGTGGGTAGTTTTACCGCGTACATACTAAAGTTTTATCAAGTGTAAAGAGACTTCCGAGCCACTCCCCGGTAATAAGGCTGTGAATTTATGAGCAATTTATATCTTTGTTTTGGTGGAAAAAAAAAACATAGTAGGCATTCTATGTAGATGTAACTGACGTCGACGTTCTCGCTTGTGCGCTGCTTTTACTTTTATTTTTTCATTTGTTTGTTTTTACGCAGACGTCGCGTCTAGTTGATTATTATTGACACTTGCTTGGTATTTCAAAAAAAATTACGTTATTTATGTAACACCGCTTTTTGGTTGATGAGAATATTTGGAATACACACTATATTGTTATTATTTGCTAAGAAGTTGTAGAGCGCTATAAGTTATGTACAGAAAAGGAATAATAAGACATTGCCTGTATTTATCGTTAGTGTTATGTATGACGTATTGTTTTTCTATTGATGTCCGGCATAATTACGATATTATGCCTGTTGGTAGACACAGCCCAATTTAGAAACGGCAGCAACCGTCCAAAGTTCAGGTAATCTATGTGGGTCGTCGTTCCTGCGGTCGGCATTTTCCGCATGCATGCCGATTTGCCATTTTAGTGGTTGTATACTAGATATATCTTGCAAACTTCTAATGGAACCTTAGATAGTACTTTAGTTTCTTAAGATAATCAATTGTTAATAATGTTTCAAGGTATTTCAAAATATGTTTACGCATATCAGTTTGTTATTTCACTGCAACAAACTCATATATTTGCTCAAGTTCTGAATAAATGCGCTTGAACAGAAAGCCTGGTATTTACGATTATAGATAAAATAATTTAGTTGATTACCTTTCGTGGTAGAAATTGTCAGCTACGGGCTAATCGTCCCCCGGATCTCAAATTTTACGAAGGGGTATAATACGAACGCTGACGTACCGAGAGAGATTGATAGCATTTTTCCAATTACCGAACAATCCATCTTTGATGTCCATCTCCATTGGTATCTCAAGAGTTGGTTCGTTACGTACGAATCACAAGGGTAATTAATGCACCATAATGACTTTCATTGTATGATGTCAGACGACGGTAATGATTTGCGCGCTATCGAAATCAAATTGTCACGGTTCAAGCACTAGGCCGATATCGTGGAGGTTTTCAGACGCTAAAAAAGAACTCCCGGCAAGAATGGCGGATTCCGACATGCTTCCCCGGCAACACGGTTCCAATTCGCGATCTATAAACTCATTTAACGATTCGAAATTATTGATACAAATGAATGCAACGTTTAGTCTCGAAATACACTTAGATTCGTAAAGTAGGAAGTTCGAGTATTAGTCGATTCAACTTGTCTAACAGATTAGTGGCATGTACCAACTCGACTAGGAGATGTCTAATTGTGGTAAAGTGGGTACGTGCTCAAGAGGCCGTTGCAACTTTCCGTATTAGAACGAGTTAAGATACTTGAAGTGAAGATGGCGACGAACTTTATCGAATGTCAAGCGCTGGCTGTAAAATATTTGAAAGGAAATATAGTTCAGGTTTATAGTAAATATAGCTTATATATAGCTTTACTATCTTTTTTATGTGGTATTTGCCACTCCTTATTTAATGTTGTGTATATATATTAGTCTATTTTATAATTTTTCAAACTGTTAATGATATTTTTATAAATTATCAATTCTGAAATAACGTAGTTGCTTTTTAAAAAAATTCATCAAAATCGGTCGGGATTGTTGAGAATAGTTCTCTAAAAGTATTGATAATTTTAGTACCCTATGTAATGAATAATGATATAAGCTATCCATGTACAAAATGCTATTGAAAGCGGTCCGGCAGTATTTGAGTTAATTCTGGTCATACACACACAAAAACAGGTAAAATGTCATAGTTTTTATGAGTTGACAATATAATGTAGATCTCTACCACAATATTTAAGAAAACATACAAAAAACTATGGACTTAGTAATGTAGATGAGCAAAATAACTTCACAGATCACGCCGCCGCGGCTTGACTGTGAATTTTGCTCCAGTACACTCATCTAGGCCCCCCTCGGCAGCTGCTCAAGCCGAGGTCCGATCCTCCGGAATGGAGCCCTCGAGCACGTTGCTTGCGCGACAACAGTGACACTGAATTAATTTTCAAATACTAGTTTTTGACACACAACACCGATCACCCCACACACGTGCACATACACACATGTAGGTACACATAGTGGTTGGGTTGTTTTTTTTTTAATTTTTATTTTGAACCCTTTTCTCGAACAGAGTTAGCTTATACTAACTTAGTAGTCAGATTCAAGATACATGTATGAGTTCCTGAAACATACATGCTTGGTACACGTGTATGTTTCACGAATTTATATATGTATGAAATAATAGTTAGCCTAAGCTTAGTTAGACTCGGGATTTTCGGTAACAGTCCAAGCCGAGGCGCGCCGTGCGCCCTTGTGCTGGTTGCCTACATAAAATCGGGTGAGTGCCTTAAGCGCTCCCCTTGGTGGTCCGGTGAAACTGTGGATGCCTTGCCGGGTTGACAGTGTAGTCAGTTCGAAAAAAAAAAAAAAAAAAATGAGCAAAATATTTCAAATGTGCACCTTCTCCCAGTCAAAGATATTGAATTGATCTATACGTGAAGATATAGCCGCCCTGTCCCTAGCTGTGCAATTTTAAACCAGTCACATTTTTCCAATGCAATGTCTTACAGTAACTTATCGAGACAGCATATTTATCGATAGCATCCTTGAGAACACTAACAAGCGTTCGCGATCCTTAGATGCATAACTTTCCAGTGGGTGCACTTCCAAGCTCTGCCTAAATTTAAAGGAATCTTATGTATGTAGCTAGTTCGCTGTTGTGTGTTTACGCTAAACGTGAAATGCACATGTTGTATACAACACACGTAGGGTTGCTACCTTTTTTTTTTGCAGATACATTAGTTAAATACAATTTATTTTTAAAATTTTTATTTTTTATTATTATTAAGCATAATTCTATAAAACTTTAACTCTTATTGTTATTGCATTTAAACCGCTTCGCACGAAGCAAACAAGAAATTGTGACAATTAATGACAGTGACACAGTTGACATTTGAGATTAAGTTGCGTTCAGAAATATTTGTTAAAGAAACGAGTGCTTAGGTGATATGACGTTAGTGAGTGGCAACATTGATTGAGCAATCGATGTATTTCTATTAATGAAAAAATACATATAAATAAACTTTTCAAAATCCCAAAGAAACTAAATCATGCCCAATAAAGTATTATCGTGTAATTTATTGTATACATAAAGTATAGAGTACAATTACCTGAAATAACGAACAATACTTTACTATAAAGTACGGGTGGCAACCCTAAATACACATTATGTAGAAACTCTGAAATAGATAGTGTAATAAGTAAGGAGCATAAAAATGGAATATCCACTAATCTGTATATGTCCCATCTGTTTGATTAGGACCTCTCCCCAAACCACAAGCATAAACACCATATCAGATTATATCGCTATGGTAATCACAAACGCCGGAGCTCATTGTCATAGAACTTCTTAAATGTTCACATCTCTATCAATATTGACTTTGGTACGTCAATACATAGGGTAATTAAGTCGGTTATAGTAGGGTTGTTAGAAATAAATACATATAATCAAAAACAAAAATTATCTATGTACAAGTGGTTTTTATTCTAAAATTCTTTTATCTATGTTTTATCGTTCGTTTTCCTTTAGGCTTGGTTGTACGATATACGGGCAGTGTGTGGTGAACTAATAATAGACTTATTCATCATTTATAAGAAGGACAATAAAAGTTATGTACACCACAAGTGAGAAATTTTAAAACTGTTATCTGTATGGAGTGGGATTGTCGCTTGCTACATTAAGTGAATACCTATTGGAAGTAATAAATAGGGATAACTTTACGTACGTTAAGAGCTTAATCCACAGGACTATCGGCTATACTTTAACAATAATTACATATCACCGAATGGCAACCGACCATCGGTTTGTACCTTATAAAAAGAATCACCTATTCCGTTGAGCTTGGAAGGTCAAGCAATAGTGTAACATAAAATTCTATCGAAGTCGTTAGAATCATTACGTATAAACCAATAATATATATTGATATGAGCTATAATAAACATAAAGAGTAAATAACTAATATATTATATATTAGTAACAATCCGTGACATCGTCCGCATGAATTATAGTATAAAACTTCATAACAATAAAATATACGATGACATCATCCAGTTACGAGTTATATTAGAATAAATTGCATAAAAAGTTTCTCCGTGAAAAACACTTGAGCACCGTGTGATAAGGCATTATAAGGTTTTCATTGGTAACAAAAAATAAAGTAACTTACACAAGTAAAATTAGGTACGAAAGTCGGTCATTGAAGGGTATCGTTGAATTACATTTGTTCGAACCATACGTGAAACTTTCTCATATCACGTACAAACGTTGTTATGTACTGGGACAATAATTCACACATACACATTTTACTAAACGCGAACTAAAACAGAGTACATCGTCAAATTTAATATTCAAGTTTCCCATCTCGAAATTATTAATTACAAAACTTGAAGCCTTGGCGTACAGACAGACAGAACGCAACTGAGTTTTGCTGTACCCACTGTCCAAGTTTAGTTACAACTAGTATTAACTACGAAACTGTAGAGATGTTTACCAAATGGCTAATACACTAGCGGTCTGCGTCAGTTTCACATTCTATTTGTTTAATGCGAGTTTCGTCGTTATACTTATCTATTGTGTTTCGGATTTATGGTACGTTGATCCGGCTCGAAGGACCATTAGTTTTTGTATGAGTTTCTATAACTTTATGTACAGTTTGTTAGTAGTAAAAATGTATGATATAGAAATACATATGATTGATTTGCCGTGGCATGGAATCTATTTCGACAACATCGTGCAATGCACGTGTTAGTATGGCGCGTAAGTCTACGTGCGTGGTGGGAGCAGGTTCAGTGTAAAGGAACTGTGTGGTCGCACGTACTAAATGGTGGTGCAATTTTTTTTTGGTATGATGTATTATATGCTTAAATGTTAAAATTTAAATTGAAACGTCAAAAAAAATTTTTTTTTTAATTTTTAAATCTGTTCAAGTAGGCATATTATTATTACACTATAAAATGCATGACTGTTACGAGTACATGTTTCTACACACAATACTTATATATTTTATGAATAAAAGTGCCTATTTAATTTATTTTTTGTAATATTGAATATTCAAACTGCAATAATTCAGATTCGTTATTTATATGTTTTCTTTTATATTGTATAGGTTTTAACATATTGATTGTTCCTGTTATCTTTTGACATATTGATTTCACTGTTATCACATACACTACGGTGCCTTAATGAATTATTACCAGAGACGTAATTCACATTTTAAACGTGTCTCGCTCGATGATTTTGCTACGCCTATTTCCCTGTTTATGTTATGTAAAAAATTCAGCAGTATCTCGTATTCAGCGTGACTGTAGTAGAAATTTCTCGAGGCCATGCCAGCGAATGCTCCGAATGTTCAAGCGGAGTATGTCAACAGTGTAAACTTTTATCCTCTCTCCTATTGTTTGTACTGTACTTGAGAAGCAGTGTGTTTGGTATTGTTGATACTTTTATTCGGCCTAAATACAACACTAACTGTGTACTGTGGAATCGTTCGCGTATTATTTTTACAAATTTGAATTATTGTCGACGTAGTACGTACTTAGTATAAATGACGGCATGTGATCGAGCCACGGTTTTCCGGTAATGCAGGATTCTCCTCGGCTTCACCTCCCGATATTTTGCTCCGCACAACGCATTCTCAGTTCACGTATTTTCTAATGTACAATTTTTATGATAACAGCTCTGCTTCAGAGAATCCGTATCGTGATGTTAGGACGCCTATAATCTTCGACAATAAGTAGGCAACAAAATGCAGAAGAAATAATTCAAATTCGAGCGATAGTTTCAGAGATTATGGCTTTTAAACAGACATGAAAAAAAAATCATCTCTTCAGCTCTTTGATATGAGTTTATAGGATGCTAATGTCTAGTGAACAGTTGAACGCTAGTATATTAGTAGAACGTATACTCGTATGCGATGATATATGATATTGCTTCGTGGTCCGTGACGTCCCGGTTTACAAACGGATATACCGTGTCGGAATGCAATAACATAGTTTTACCCTACAAAGCTAACCGACATCTCTATCGTGTTAAGGACAATTTGTATGGAACGTTTTCTGAAAGTATTTTGCTTATTACAGAACACGACAATATGTATACGCTATGTTTATTTTCAATATAATATTGTAATGTTATATAGTAATTCCTTAAATGTATATGAAATGTCGAATAGAATTAATTACCTACATATTATGAGTCACGTGTAAGAAAACGCGGCAATAACTTAATATTTTAATATTGATATTCATTCATTTTTGTATATATATATATATATATAGATTTATATCAGTTTATAATATTTATTACGAGTTTTTGGCGGGATCTTAATCTGTCATGTAGTGGTTTTTATATTTTATTCATAATCTTGTGTTATTAGACTCTATATTTTGTAATACTGGTGGTGTTTTACGTAATATAGTACGGTTATTATGCACAAGTGAATGTGGGTGGGAAATAATACCACGGAGCATGCATTCTGAGATGCCACCAAAACTCCATGGAAAGTTCTAACAAGGAGACCACCATCTTGTTAGAACATTATAATTATCGCAAAACACTTGGCAAAATCTTGTTACTTGACGCTGGCTAGTGCACAAACCGTGACGGAGCCAAAAAAAAATAAAGAAGAAGAAGAAAGTCCAGATAAATACATTATGATTAAATGCGTAAATTTTACATGAATTTAGGCGACTAAAAACTTGATTTGTATATTAACCCCCGGACTGTCTAAAACTATAAAGGTTTAAGTACCATATAGACGAATGTCAACCTCAACCGTGTGTCGACACAAACCGTGACGGAGCCAAAAAAACTAAAGAAGAAGAAGAATATTTATTGCTCATCTACATTCCTAATTTACTTCTAACTAGTAATTATTCAATGCATTGTGAATAAAAATAACGTATAGGTACATCTTTCTTCAGCGAAAGAAGACGTTACTAATTTTACAGTGTGGAAGTAGTATATTCGTCGTTTTTTTTTTTTGTAATTTTCTTGATATTATACGTATAAAGAAAAATTACTTTTGTCGATTTATATAATAATTAATAAGGTATAGTCGACTAAATTTCAACATAAGGCTGGAGAAACGCAAATATATATACTTTAATTAGTGCGATTCGTATAAGAAAATAATTGTTAAACTGTCAAATTGCAAATTTGAAAAAAAAAGTATGATTAGAAAAAATGACATGTGTAAATTATATTCTGTGTCACGTCAGCTTTATAAAATATACACAGATTTATGTTTATTACTCCAAAGCGTAACTAACACAGCACACCTCATAATTAACACAAAATGGCTGTCGTTTTGCCGCTTACTGTGAACATAGACGTGTACATGCCATTTAAATAAAAAAAAAAAATAAATACATTTTAATTATGTTGTACATGAATATTTTTTTCTAATATATAACCATTTAAGTTATTAATTTTGAAGGTGGTAGAGCTACGCTGAAACTTTTACTGGTTTCAGAATGAATGGGTCGGCTCGCCCGGGATAGTACCACCCTCTCACAGAAAGCCGAGGTGAAGTAACAGTGTTTGCACTGTTGCGTTTCGTTCGGTCAGTGAGAGCGCCGTACGCCACATATATTAAAAGGCTGGCAACGCACTTGCGACTCCCCTGGTGTTGCTAGTGTCTATGGACGGCGGTGATCACTTACCATCATGTGACCCACCTATTCGTTTGCCCCCAATAATATATATAAAAAAAAATGTAATAACAATAAAGACATCTGTTATCTAAATTGTATGTTTTTTTTGCTAGTAGTAAACGTAGTGAGTGAAGTTAGTACCTTACCTTCTCATTTGAAACGCATATTAAAAAAAACATATATTTTCAAGTTTATGGACGATGGAAGGTTATATGAAAAATTACAGTTATACAATAACACGCTCAATGTAATCATTCTAAAGCGGGGAAAATAATGTTAGGTAAAAACTAATGTCTCAGACCACCGGCGGCTATAGGCAATGAAATGAAAACATTATCTGATTGGGAATACGTACATTATTACTCTGTATCCAAGTTATTTTATGAAATTCTTTGTTATTAGTCTTTCGTACTATAATATGGGTTTGTATATATAAAGAAGGATAGTTTTTTTTTTATATAATTTCGTTTTTTTTTTTTATATTAACATCTTCTAACCCTTATGACACCTAAGTAGGGTCGGCACAACATGTTTTCCTTTTCCACTCTGTCCTGTCAAGTGTCACATATCATCTCAATACTCACACCTTTAATACACGTATCATTTTTTCGCACATTCCATACACACCTTTTTCGGTTTTCTTCTACCCCTATATCTGTCCACTTTCGAACTCAAAACTTTCTTGTTACATGATTTTCAATTTTATTATATATTTGCTTATATATTATACCTATTATAATATAACTAGCGGCCCGCTTCGGCTTCGCACGGGTATAAAATATATAGCCTATGTCTTCACTGAAATAATGATTAAAATCGATCCAGTAGTTTCGATTTATTCATTACTGCCCGTGGCCCGCACGCGTTAAATTTGGAGTAACCTCAAAAATAACAGTATGTCTCCAATATTTAATTTATGTTATTATACATATAAACCTTCTTCTTCAATCAGTCTTAAAAAAACCCGCATCAAAATCCGTTGCGTGGTTTTAAAGATTTAAGCATACATAGGGATATAGGGACAGAGAAAGCGACTTTGTTTTATACTATGTAGTGATACAACCTATATTATAATACCTATTATAAATATACCTTTTCTACATTTGAAGAAAAGTAGAAAATAGTGAGAAGATACCATCACTATACTATTATTTGTAGAAACATATATCAAAAGTAATTGTATTCAATTAGAACTCTCATAACGGTTTGTCTGTATCGTAAAAGTAACCCGAATTGTAAAATATACTCTTGAATCCTGTAATGCTTACTAGTAAGGTATATTATTTTACGACTATGCCTATTATTAGTTTTTTTTTTTGACTACTTCAAGTAGATTGCAATGACCTCCTAGTCACGTGAATCGAAGGACCATCCAGAATATGATCCTATTACTTTAATTTTTTTTTGGTCAAAGATACAGAGGCAGGCCTAAAACAATTTGGTTTGGTAAAGTGTAGTCCTGAAAGGTATCAAGGAATGTGAAGTTTTCGATTAAATTGATGAGAATAGAGTAAAGTGGAAAAAAGTATGGACATGCCTGACCCTGGCAGTATGAGTCAATGAGACATATTCATTTATTATTGTATTTATTCAAATTAAATATTCTCACTTCATTATGACCTCGCTAGAATAAAGACTCATAGTTGAAAAGTATTCACGATTGAATCAACTTGTTATGTCCGTAACAATACTGTAGTTACTATAAAATATCACTTACATGTCTGTCGTCTACTCATGGAAAGTTCTATGTGAATATGCTGCCGATGCAGCGGGGAAGATTAAAGGCGGTTTCTTTATCTTCGATACAAAAGGAAAACAGGACTCACCGGTGTTGCATAACACACGTGAATATCTAGTTCGCCGCAACTGTGGCGCCTATTTTAACATCTGTCCTATAGACCAGATAGTATGTGAGTGTTTACTCCCTGCATACGTTTTCACTATCGACAACCCTCAGTTGAATATTTTGTAAAAGGTAGTCCAATTTGCAGCTTTAGTTCGTGTGGCCGTACGTTGATTTATGGTATAACTAGCTGCCGTTAAAATGTAGATTTGACCTATTTCTCGGCAACAGTATTTTTTCCGACTGAAACGTACCATGTTCTTTTCTGTATCCGTGATTAACGTGCAGCCAAAATTTTATCAGGACTGGTGGAGTAGTTAGCGCTTGAAAGTGTAATAAACTAATATTCGCATTTGTAATATTGGGTTGGACTAGCTGATGACCCCTTGACTGCCAAACCGGATCAAGGAGGGAAGGGGCTGGGGACCTGACTTTCCATTGCACGTTGGTTCGGTAGACGGGTAGGCAGCTTGACCGGGCTGTCGTCGCGGTCAGGGCGTTCGCGCTGGGCCTTGTCGCCGGGGTGGCATGGTGCTTGCTTGTTCGATCCCGTGCCACTCCATAGCGCGGCAGACGGTATCTTGTGGGTTTTTTTAGTCAGTAAGAGTCTGACACCCCACAGCTCCCCAGGGCTGTGGGTGTCCAATGAAGGATTTCTTCCCACATTAAAAAAAAAAAGCTGATACACGCGATTTCGTCTATGTCGCTTATTATCTTAGCAAAATAGTTGTGTAGTGAGGAAAAAACACAGCATCACACCGTTTGACCCACTTCTCCATTTTAAGAAAACACACATCGCTGTACGCGTAGTTGTTAAAAATGAATAAAAATCGTACTTTATTCAATCAAGCTTTAATAATTTTATCTTAAGCTAAGATAACATAATAAATCCGTCTTATTACAAAAAAGTGTAATAAGCGTCGAACACTTGTTTAAAAAAACGTTTGATCACAAAAGCGTGTCTTATCTTTCTTTAGAGATAGACACTATTTAAATTTAAATATTGCCTAACATTTGTTTAAGTTTTGTACTTTAATGTATTTTCATTTGCAGGAAAAATACGTTTCGTAGTAAATTATGAATTTCCAGGCTATAATTAATGTGTGACAGGTGTAAATAAATTAAACTATTTTAGAGATTCACAGATAAATTATAACTATTACTGTATGACATTATTGACATTTGACAATATATTTAATCTGAGATTGTACTGTCCGTTCCATTTTACTTATTTTAACAATGCCGTCATTTTATTTAAACGAAAAGGTCACAATAACCAATTTTCCTAAAAAAAAACTAGATTTTTGTAATGAACGTCTCAACAAAAATATTATTCATAACTTCAAATTATATAATATCTTCTATATAATGGAACGTTTTTGAACGATGAGAATGAATTGAATGAATGCTATTCAGAGTTGCTTGCATAAAAAATTTCAACCGGATGTTTAGCTATAGACACATTGCTTGGACACATTTTTGTGATATAATATTTTAAACATGTGTTCAATAAGGTTTAAAATATTATACAATTTCGAAGTTATACTTCTTTTGGCGTGTTAGGGAAAAATGAAAGTAATGTTTTACGATGCGCACGCACACCGTCACGAAAAACCGACACCCTGAAGTTAGCTATAGTCAACGTTTTGTTTTCAAAAAAAGTATGTATGTATTAAATACCTTTTTTCTATTTTTAGTTTCGTTTTTTCTACAAACGTAGAATAAGGCTAAAGGTGACATTTTTGAAACGATTTTTATCTTGTTACGCCAAAGAAGTATAACTTCTAACGCGTGTACATAAGTACTCACTACTTTTTTTTATTAAAACTCGTGTTAAACGCATGTTAATTTTTGTTTTTGTAATAGGACCACGTGTATCTATGAATTAAAACTACAAGAACTAGTAAAATTGTTCCAGATCTGTCCAGGAGTTTTTATGTGTTGCGCATACAACGGCAAACCTCTATTATTTCGTTAATATAGATTACTTATCAATTAAGGAAAACTGTATAAGCTGTTTGGTCAATAAAGTTTTCAGTACAGAAATGTAGTTAGTATAGGTACGCGTTCGTTCCGTACATTCTTTAACAGTTTAGTCCTAAATCAATTCTATTAAAGTAAAATATAAAAGAAAATAGGTATATTCGCTTTTGAATTCATTACAATAAAGACGAGAAAGGAATCCATGATAATAAAAAAAATGAATAACGAAAATGAAATGTGAATAAGAAGATTCAATGAACACACGTAAAAGATTTAGAAATACTTAGAATGTTTTATCTTCACCGGTAATTTATTTTATTTGTGCCGTCTAAAGCAACTTTATATTGACACAGACGGCGTAACGTTTTTCATAATGTTTATATAAGCTGATAATGTACTCGACATTTTTTTTTTCATAAAATAGTATATGAATAACTTTTTTTTAATTTATTTTATCTTACGACTAGTGAAAAATCTTATGCTTAAATAAAATACGTATTATTGTTATTAAATTAAGAAAACATCTTTAAATTGGATTAAAAAATATATTAAACATATATCTATTTATTATCGTCTTAGAGATACAAATTGAATTATTGTACTTTTTGAACTGTACATAATAATGCTGAATTTATCTCATACTTAGAGTACCTACATATCAAATAATATTGTTTCTCTAAGCGATCTGTCATTACTTAGTACGATATAATCTTGTGAAGCTACAAGATGTTGTACCTAAATATCCATACCTTGTAATAATATTGACAGGTTGCTACGAAAGTTGTGTAAACCGTGTTAGTTCATCAACCAGTAGCAGGGACTTTAAATACAAAAACACTTTACGCAGTATTAACTATCAGTCTTATCACAGTACCGTTTTACTAACAACAGCCTAAAGGCGATATATCCCATGTGTTTGCTCTTGATCTTGAATAACGAATGCCCGACATACCTCTGAATGCGCGCTATTGTGATTTCATCCCCACCAATTTACTTGCTTATGATTGGTCGTTGTAGATTGATAGTATCTCGACCAATCATAAGAAGTACTTTAAATGTAGAACTTTATAATAATCATTAGCAATTATTTAACCAACATGAAAATAATAATTGATATATTTAGACATTTATAACACTTGCTTATGATTGATCATTTAAGATTGACAGTATCTCGATCAATCATAAGAAGTACTCTAAATATAAAACATTGTTAAAATGTTTAGTAGTCATTTACCTAATATGAAAATAATAAGCGATATACATATTTAGATATTTATAACAGTTGTAACGTTCGAGTTTCTCTTGAAATTGATGTCGACATTTCGATATTATTTACTCCATGCAAAAATGATAATTGTTGCGAACTAACTAATTTATATCACATGAAATAGTTTCATTACTCGATACTAAAATTTTTACATAACATCAGCCTGTATATGAAATGACTTAACCATAATCATCTTTTCAGCCCACGTCATTGTATTAAATGAAGAGAAATCACCAGTTACATATTTTGCCTACAAATAGTGTTAGGTAGGTACTACAAAACAATCCCAAGGAAGGTTGATGTCAGACGAGCGCGGCCGATCGTAAAAATTAAGCCAAATCATCATGCATCAGCAACAAGACAAACATGTTGTGTAGACGACCCTACTTAGATGGGATAAGGGTAAGAAAGATGATGATGTTGATGTATTCTCGTGAATACGCCGTGCAATAACAAAACATGTAAACATGTATGTAGAAATATCTAGAACAAAAGTAGATACACTATCGGGAAATTCTACAAATATATTATCAAATGTATGCACGATTTCTGAAAGAAATTGTCTGAATAAATAAAAGTAGGCAGATAGATATTGGGGATATAGCGATAAAATTTCGGTCGGTATTGCAAGTTTAGTCGTGCTTAATCGACCACGACGAACGTAAGTCGTGCTTTAATCTAGACTTTTGTGCCTTTGCATTGTCTATTTAGAAAGTAAACTGAAATGTGAACAAACTCGAGGTAAATAGTTAAAATTAAAATTGACCGATACAATATTATTTGTGCTTGACGAAGTTATGTTTATAATTTTTAAAACATTTCACAATTTATTACAACATTTTTATATCACATTGATAATGTTTTCAAATTAAAACAAACACTATAAATTGTAATATTTTCAACCACAACACTACCCATATGGTTATTATAAAAAAAAAAAGTTTGTTTCAAGGTAATAATAATATCTCAGCTACTTAAAAATGTTTCTGAAAATTATTCCACTAACAACAACCTACATTATTTACTCTGAAATATTTAGGCTATTTTTTATTGTTATTAATTTCACAAACGGTTACTAGTGAAATGTAATATCCTATATAATATTATATTAAATTTCTTACAACGAATTTTACAATAGAATTCCAGATCCTTCGAACCATTTTAAAACGTAAACTTTTCTCCATAATTATATTATGTTATATAATATTTTAGAATATTCAATTAATTTAGTCTATATTGGACAAAACTCGGTATATTCCATCGATTATTACTCCGTTACCGCTCTGGACGTTCTTGAGAAACTATTTCGAATCATTTAATTATTTTCAACTGCCCATGTTTGATATATTCTGTAAACTGTTTGAGAAATATCTACCTAGGAAAAAGTTTTATACATATCACACAGATATTTATTTTATGCAATATATATATATATATATATGCTTCTAGAGGAGATTGTAATATATTATATTGGGTCACTCTGAAAGGGTTGCGGCTCCCGATGTTTATCAACGACATGATATCGCCGCTACAATTCTTTGTATCCGCCATTCTTGTTTTGTATTTGGTAACATTCATTCAGTCGGTATCCGGCGTCCGCCTCGCGTGGACGCTTTCGGGAGACGTAGCGCCTGCTGTAACGGTATCGGAATAATATATGACCCGATATACCCATTTTTAGTATCGTGTTTTAGTCTTATTCGAGCTTTTTTTTTATCAAGGATTTTTTCATAAGAAATAGACTATGATTTTCTTTAATAAGCATATGTATTTTAACAAGATACTTGTTGTAGTTTCGAAAAAAGAATGATAAGCTTGGACGATAAGTAAAGACTTTTATTAATAGATCTCGGTAGAGTGAGACTTACAATGGATGTTAATGGAGTATAATAAATGCTGTTACCGAAATGCTTTGCTATGTGAGTAATTTTTTTCTAAATGGGTAAATAGTTTTCAAATATAATTAAGACAACATTGATTTGTTAATGATTTGTTTGATTTATCAGGTGAACCAACGATAATAATAAAAAAAATTGTTTTAGAGCATATTTTCGCTACAATGTCATTCGCGCTTCTCCATAGGGAATAAAGCTGTAAGGATAAAATTAAACAGATGTAAACTTAAAATCGATAAAATATTTATAACGTTTAAGTGGTAATAAATAAGTTATCCAGATAAAACAGTTCCAAGTTCCATTTACTCGAAAACAGAGTAGCCGATACTAAATAGTGTAATAAATTATGTCGAATGATCCTTTCTAGTGATCTTAGTGATAATTAAATTAACTTATGTACGTAGAATTCGTCAGAAATGTTGAGCGAATTTCAAAAGCGCATCGTTAAAAGCGAATTTCAAAGCGTAGGTGGTCGAATGATGGTGGAATGTCAATCCGATGTCCGCAAGTTCAAACACCGGCATATATATATCAACTAATTTTTCAAAATTCGCGTACATTTATTAACCTAAATTGGTAACATTACCGGCCGACGGTGAAGGAAAATATCGTAATGGAAACCTCACCCTGAGAAATGTTCTTATAGTACCACTGTATGTGTTAAAATTAGGAGAAGATAAAATAGTTAAGTACATAAAGTACCTTTTTATACTGCGTTTGTCAATCAATTGTTTCTCTTTTGTTTAGTAACTTTTGACGAGAGTATTACCGGTACAGAGCTATTACACGAATAGAAACTATTTATATATAATTTTTAATCATGAACTCTATCACATACGAACTAGGTTGATTTATATAAATTGTAATACTCTTGTACATCCCAGAAGTTTAAGACATAAATATTATACTCGAGATAAATTACTCCTTTATGAGACGAGACATGTTGCGGTTTATAACCGTCCGTTCGTTTAGCTTCTACATCGACGTTATTATGAAGAGGAAAAGTTTTTTTTGTTTAGAAGTTGGTAATCTTAAGACCTACTAATAGAATTAAAAAATAAATTATGTCCCTAATATAAATTTTGCGTTGTACCTAAGGCTTATCCTGATCTATTTAAAATATTGTAATTAAAACAAAGTTACGATTCTATTTCAAGTTTGTTATTAATAAATATAGTCTGCAGTGTTCATTTAACATCGGCTGGGCTGCATTCCTGTTTAAATACTTCGTACAATAGAAATAATAATAAAATAAGAAGAAACTCTTTGAACGTGCACTATAGGCTGTCAAATATGTCTTTTTAATTTTGTCTTTTAACCCTCAGTCATTTACCCTTTTACGTTATTGTTGTCAATTTAATTTAAAACTAGCAGACCCAGCGGTCTTTGTTGTGCCCTGATAATAATAGTATATACTTATGCGTATGACATGTTTAAGGTAACTAATGTATTTAATTTGATAAGGATTAAAACTGTATCCGTCTAAATAGCCTTCCAATTACCTCATCATTATATATGACCATTTTTAATAGATAGGTGAGTATAGTAAGCTATCCTTAAAAGATAGGTGTATGCCATCGCAGACTTTTTTGTAGATCTATAACAGAGCAATATTTATCTATGCATCGTTTTGTTATATCTCAAATGGATTAACGCAGCGTTTTCTATGAAATTTCCGAGGCAACTTGTCTTTTTCCAAGACTTCTAACAATTACCGTTATATTTCAACCAATTTACACAAAAACATGACAAATTATATACCTGAACTTTCCTCGAGTATTACTCTATCTATTGGTGAAGACCGCATTACAATCCGTTGTGTAGTTTTTGTGCTTATCACGAACAGACAAACAGACAGACGTGGCGGACGACTTTGTTTTATAATTTGTAGAGTGATAAATTGCAACTGTAGAATGTAAGGGCGCGTCAACGCTGTCAGGTGTTAACAATACGGTAGGAAGAGCACTCTAATACGAAGCGTACTACAAGATTATCCCTCTCTACTTATTCCGGACACATTCCTTCAAAATAAATGAAGCAAAGATTGCCTATGAATATTAGTCAATGTCGAGTATTAGTAAACGTTTAGAAAGCGCTAAATAATGATGTATAAAATTAATTTTACGTCTGCCAACTAACGTCAGTTATAGTTAATATCAAACGAGAATTTTCACTAGAGCACCTACATATGGCACAGTGGAGTATGCAAAATTAATCAAGCTTACATAGCGCGGAATGTGATCATGTCTGACATAGAACATTCTAGAACATATTCTCCGTTTCACTTATACTCAACTATGCTTCTTCTTCTCTATAAGTCATAGTTTGAATTAAGGGTTTTTTTAAATTAACATAAATAGAATATTAGCTATGTTAATATCTAAATGCGAAAGTCAGTTTGTTTGTTACGAGTTCACTGCTTAATTACTGAATCGACCATTATAAATGTTTGTATATACGTAGTCAGGGGTACAGAAAAACATATAGAATATATTTCACCCGAAAAAAATACTGTTCCCGAGGGATAGAGCACATATATGTATATTAACGAGAGAGGGACTCGTGCGTAAAAGCTATTATGTTGTATTGTTAATATTACTCTGAATATTGAGTCGATATCAAAATAAACTCAGTTTTATTTAGATTTGAATCAAATAATATTTGAGGTTTCGTTATAAAAAAAATTGGTAGTTTGTAAAGTCGGTTTACGGACGATAATTTTACGTGATAACTTCATAAGAAAACATTGATGAAAAATTGCAAAGTTTTTGCCGCAATTGTTGTTGTAATACACAATGGAAACTACACCACAGTTCACGTGTACTTATGTGCTACCGCTGTTTTTCTTCTACTCGGACGGATCGGCCGATGGAGTGCAAGAGAAATATATGCGTCACAAGCCGAACGCTTAGGCCGATCGCGCGTCTCTATCGCTTGTGCCGCGCTGTCGCTTGCACGTTGGGCTCAGGCGGAACATGACAATGAGTCATGCTTTTTCGTGCGTGCAGCCAGCGTTCATTGATTTATAAGACGTTATCACGTCAAAAACTTATATATGTCACATATATGTGTTCATACAATGGTGTACTTTAACCCCAACAGAAATATAATATAATCCTGACCTAAAACACTTCAAAATCTTTAAAAAACTGTTTTATTTATACAGTTTCACAGTAAAGATCATAAGTTATTTTTCTTTTGTATATAATTTGCCATATATTTGTTTGCCATCTGTTGTTTACGAGAACATATATATTACTTTTCCCTGTGGAGACATGAAAACGGTAATGCATGCAGCAAAGAGCGGAATGCTTTCAAAGAGTAGATAACTTGAGATGGAATTCCTTCAGAACGTAATGGCTGTTTCTCTTTTGTCTTTAATAATTTTATAAATGGATGTTACCTTAATTTTTATTATTTTTTTAGATAAATTTAACCGTTTCATAAATATATAAATACTAGCTGACCCCGGCGAACTTCGTACCGCCTAAGAGTCGATTCTTTAATACTTATTCTGCTATTCGGGACGCTATATAATGTAAAATGTTACCATCGTATATATATTGACATTAATATTTATACGATACTAACGTCACTCAATTGTTTTGCCTTCCCGGAACCTCTCCACTAACACTTAAACTTTACGGTATGGTATTAAAGTTCAAATTGACTTTTAAGGTATTATTACGAATCGTTCGTAAGAGAGTATAGAAAAGTGTTGTTTTTAGACATTTTCAGGCAAATTTTTAACATTTTTCTCTCCGTGAGAACCATCCCCGTACTTCGAGAAATATTCTAAAAAAGGAAATTAGCGAAATCGGTTCAGCTGCTGTCGAGATTTTCGCGTAGCAACACATTCAGCGATTCATTTTTATATAATAAATAAGGATTTTTTAGTCCAAGCAATATCGTTTTTATTCACACTCGTATATTATATATATTAAGTTTTTTAATCTCCGTTATTGAGATTTCTATCGTTAATTCTAACAAAACCATTTATATAAAGAAGTACGTGATACATTACGTCGCTTTCACCGACCACCTGTGAGCTGACAGACAAGATAATGATGTACCTACCTACTCTAAAATCCTTTGATCCTTTCCAAAAATATATAACTAGCTGTCAAGAACCTACGTTTGTTATTCCTTATGTAATATTAGGTACACCTACCATTAAATATTTCATCGATTAGATACACTCTAAGCATGTTACTTAATCATTGCTGTGGTGGTACTTTGATAATTTTACAGTTCTTCAAAGTTAAAGAAGCTTTTAGAAGTTAAACAAACCAATTTTTAGTTTGTCACGCACAATTTTTAATCTATGATATTTTCTAAAATATTCAATGAAAAGTTATCTTATATAGCGTAGTCTTAAAGTATATTAAATCCCCAATGTAAGTAATACATTTCATTAGATAAAAAGGATTACGATATTGGTAAAAAAACCTTGGCAAATAACCAATTATTTTTAAATAATGTGATAAAGATGGGTTATCATTTTGAGATAGATGTATTTAATTGAGCATACTTCTATACATCTCTTTTAAGGTATAGATTAAATAGATTTGTCTTTTCTCTGTATAAATATATATTTAATATATAAACCTTCAACGAAAAAGAATTAGCCAAATAAAACCTGCCGTTATAAAATGATCCGTTTATATAAAATGTAGTCATTAACTTTTAATTATATAGATAGATTATAGTTGCAAACATGAATTAATTAATTTACGCACATAAAGAACAGATTTATCTTAAGCCCTATAGATAAAATCAAAGGAAAATTAATACCGATAATACAAGGCAGTCGTAACACTTTCAAATGAACCTTCGAGGAACCCTAAAATATCTGAATGATTAAACGTGCCCACAACACAGCGTGACAAGCATAAATCACAGAATAAGTAGGTACCGTAAAATCGAGATCGTATTGTGACTGTCAGTTGATCTGGTTTGTAGCAGCACCGCCACACGTATTCGGGTTCCGGGCTACGCCTTTATGTGAACAGGGTCGGATTCTATAAGAAACAACTTTGAATAATCTGTATATTCATTTTTTTATATATATATATATTATAGGGGGCAAACGAACAGGTGGGTCACCTGATGGTAAGTGATCACCGCCGTTCATAGACACTAGCAACACCAGGGGAGTCGCAAGTGCGTTCCCGGCCTTATAAATATGTGGGCCTCCGGCGCTCTCACTGACCGAACGAAATGCAACAGTGCCAGCACTGTTACTTCACGTCGGCTTTCTGTGAGAGGGTGGTACTACCCCGGGCGAGCCGACCCATTCATGCTGAAACCAGTAATAGCTTCAGCGTAGCTCTACCACCTACGATTTTTCATTTTTATATTCCAACATTCTTCTACTTGTTTAAAATTACCGCTGTAAAAAATATATGTATAAACAGGGGCAGGTATGTAATTGGGTTTATTTTTATTTCGAATTTCCACTGGTATTATAGAATTATTAGTAACTAGCTGATGATACCTTATTATTTACTAATTTTACCTACTCTTCTATCTACTAATTTTACCTTTATTTATAGAGGAAAAAACAAAAACCACATCGTTTGTCCACTTCTTCGAGGCAAAAAAGAAGACACGTCGCTCTGAATGCGTAATACTTGTAAAAATCATAGTTTTTTTTAACGTTAATAACATTATAACTACATGAAACTATTATTATAAAAAAAATTACTAAGAAGTAAAATAAAATAAAAATGTTAGAAATCTATCCAGTCGTTTTTGCGTAATGCCCGAACAATGACAGACCGCTATTATTCTATGTACATAGAAGATAAATATCATTTGACAATTAATTAAATATACCTACTTTAGATTTGCATAAAAACGTTCTACGTATTATATATGCTGCTATAAATGTATAGATTATTTATAGGAGTATTTCATTATTAAAATATAAGGAAAATACTTCGTGTTGAAGCAACTACTGCAATTAAACTTTCAAATATACAAATGTATGTTAGCGTAGATCTAACTATTTAAAACATGTTCATTTGATTCGCGAAATTTGCAGTTTGCAAAGTTTAGTAATCATTTAAGCTGAAAATTCACGGAATTATTATTACTTCGGGGTAATTGATTAAAGTAAATAGTTGTTATTCGCCTTGAGTTTATCTATTCAAGTTATTATGTGGCGGTTACGATGGTCTTTTTTAGTTAACAATTTTTTAGTATTTAACAAAAGTAGGTTGATAATAATTAATTTCTGTGATTCAATATCGTAGGTCCGGATTAAAATATGTATTATTTATAAACTTACAAATTTCTGATTAAAAATCCATACCGCTAAAACGCATTTAAGGCATAAAGAAAAATGAGACAACTATATCTTGCCCGCGGTTTCGCTCGCGTTAATGTAGATTTGAGGTATCCCTCGGAAACGGTACATTTTTTTTGGGATGAAAAGAATCCTATATCCTCTTCTGTACTTCTGACAATGTGTCACAACACAGATCACTCCCACATACGTGCACACACACACACACACACACACACGTAGAGGTAAACATACGGAGAAAGGGTTGATGATGTAAGATGATGATGATGATGATATTAATAGAGACAAATTATACTGAAATTAAGATTAGAATCTTAATGACGAAATTAATTAACGTGAAACTTAGTTCTGAATACGATACTGTTTATTATAGTTTAATTTATCTCCGTCACAGTTTAGAATGTAGAAGTCCTAGTTCACGTTCGACTGGTCTCTCCAAATAAGGATCGTCGGATTTGCTTGCGCCACGCCACTGACAAATGGTTGCACGCCCTTCGAATAGGACTCAACTAAGTTCTGCCGGTTTAATAACGTTGATTAAAAGCTTGATGTTTCCGATTTCCGCAAAACAACATTTCGACTCGTAAGCTTGATGGATTTATAATAATGAGACATGATCCGTTATTTGAGATATAATGTATCGCGCTTGGATGAAGGGTTTTTGTTATGCGCACCGCGTTATAACAGGTTATCGGAAGCTGACTGACCTAATTCAATTATTCATTTAACGCTATTAGTGTGTTGTCTTTCTAACATTATTTAGTGTATAATTAATTACTGAAAATGATACTTTAAGTGTAAACCCTAATATGTTGAGTTATTTATGTGGTAGATCACAAATTGTTATCGTTGTCCTTGGAGAATACTGAAACATTCTTCATCTAAATCTTACCCACTTTGCATATACGCGAAGGAGGATAATTTTTGTTATGAAAAGAAATACGTCGTTTATTAGATTATTACATAAAAAATAAACAAAATCGACTTTAAATAAATCTACCCTAAAAGGATATTAAAAATAAAGAAGGAATTCTGTTGTGTCGTCGCAGTTCAAGTCAATCCTGGAGCCAGTGAAAACGGTCTTGGATTGCCATTAAACCTACCGATAACTTAAACACTGTGAGTCTTCGGAATTCAAGGTCGAGTGCCAGTGAAATTCAAAATATCGCCTTTCCAATAAAAATAGAATTTTCCAAATCGGCTAATTAGTGACGAAGTTCTGAGGTAACATATATAAAAAGAAAATTTATCCGAATTGAAATGCTCCTATTTGTAGTCGATTACAAAATATCTTACTCTTCAGTACCAACAACAAAGATTTCCAACGTAGAGCGGCTCAAATTGTTGACGACCGGGAGCTTCCCATACGGCTCGACGACAATTTGAAGCTTCATAGGGACGTTACGTCGTTAACAAGATCTACCACGGATAGTGTTCTGAACAGATGTTCGGGTTAATATCTGCTGCAGAGTTCTATTACCGAACGACTCGCCATAAAATGAAATTTCATCCGTGTCATTTCGATGGTTGAAAGTCGACAACTGTACAGTTCCCGCGTGCGTTTTTTCCACCTACGTCGGTTCTCTGGAATGAATTCTCAGCGGAAGCGTTTTCGGACCAATATAATATACTAATAACCTTCAAGAAACGAGCCTATTCCTTCCTCAACCCATTTGTGATGCCCCTCGTGCTGCAGGTGTCCAAGGACGGCGGTGATAACTTACCATCAGGTAACCCGTCTGTTCGTTTGCTGCCAATCAACATCGAAATGGTCAGCCGTAAACCTCATGGTAGACGACTTCCAGCCATCGAGTTAACACAGACGGAATTTCAATATTTTATTTATTTAACAGTCAACTGGGTATATGTTTATATTATTTGATTTGATTTTTTAAGAACCGGCTCTCAAAATGGCGAATTATGTTTTAATTTTTTTTTACTTCACGTACTTTTTGTACATTGCAAAATGTTATGGCTGAGTAAATGAAGTTTGTACAAATGAAAAAATAATGTAAATATACATTTCACATTACAAGTATAATTTTACAATACATAATTTGTTGTTTTAAAAAAGTTTCGTAATAAATCGGGTATTTTTTTAAGCTTATGCTGCCAACAGTTTGTTGACGTGTGTCTCATGAGGTCTGCATTCGTATGTATGGGACTTAAACCTTTATGATTTTAGACAGTCCAGGGGGTTAATATACAAATCAATTTTTTAGTCGCCTAATTCATGTAAAATTTGAGTATTTAATCATAATGTATTTATCGGTACTTTATAAACTGTGACTCTATGAATTTATTATGAAAGGTTTATTGTTCTCGAACGCGATAAATTATTTTAAAGCTAGACCGTGAATGTTTTGAAATATAAGTCAAATACAAGGTAATCCGAGCTTCACGAATTTTCTTAACTAACCCGAGTTTCAACTGAACCTACTATAAAATTTTGTTTCTAGTACTTTCTTAAACAACCTTTATTACATTCCTTTTATTTACTAACTTGAGAATTTCATTTAATTAGTGTAATAGAATTGCTTTCTATAGACAAGTTTTAGCGCATATATATATATATATATACTAGCGGCCCGCTCCGGCTTCGCACGGGTATAAAATATATAGCCTATGTTATTCACGTAAAAAATGATTCAAATCGATCCAATAGTTTTGATTTATTCATTACTGCCCGTGGCTCGCACGCGTTAATTTTGGAGTAAAACAATTCCCCTTTCTCTATACCATAAAGATTTCCTGCTATCTTTGGAATATCTAAATTCATACACTACATTTTTACGCTTCAGCCTGCGTTTGTTGCAATGTAAGCGGAAAAAATGTAATTATTTACGACATTACATTAGAAACCTCAAAAATAACAGTATTTCTCCACTATATTTAATGGATGTTATTGTACATATAAACCTTCCTCTTCAATCTCTCTATCTATTAAAAACAAACCGCATCAAGATCCGTTGCGTAGTTTTAAAGATTTAAGCATACATAGGGATATAGAGACAGAGAAAGCGACTTTGTTTTATACTATGTAGCGATATATTTCTTCTTGGACTACACTTTTAATTTATGCCAGATTACACAACGCCCGTCACTTGTCTTATAACAGTAATCCTTTAACTCTCGCACTGTCGGACAAAAGCTCCTTTCCGAGGGCGGGCACAGTATAAACACCACTCCCACGTACGACGTATTGGCAATTTCAAACACCGACAAATACAACTTCTATATAATTATTGCGACATATGGTTTTATGGTTATTTCTCCCACAAGAGTATTTTGCACGTTTGTCTTATAATGTAATAAAATTCATTTTAGTTGATTACCTATCAATATTTCTTTTTGCATTGGCGTAATCATCCATGTAATCTAGATCTGCTACATCCTCATAAAATGACGTCATAGGGGAACGTATGTACAAACATTGTGTAAATCCATTACCTACATCTTTCTGCTTGAACTTGACGCTGGCCTACTGCATATTTAATTTATCTCCGTCACAGTTTAGACTGCGCCACGCTACTGACAAATGGTATATGCAATATGCAATACGGTTAAAACCATTGTTTAGCTTGCCTACAATATCAACAACAGTTCGCGTTGTATTCGAAAGTTGGTGTGTGTAGATTTCAATTTTATGAAAATAATAATACCTACTTTAAAAGAAACTATAAAATATGTAAATTAAAAAAAATGTAGAAAATAATATTAAAAGAAGAATTAACTTATCGACAAAGTAATCAATAAAAAAATGTTTTATATTATTAATTTAATATATATTTGTAATACGAATTAGGCTATATATGTTTCTGCATTATTTCTTCATATGAATTATAACTGTCTTTGTATTTGTTTTTTAATATTGTATGGGGCAAACGAACAGGTGGGTCACCTGATGGTAAGTGATCACGGCCGTCCATAGACACTAGCAACACCAGGGGAGTCGCAAGTGTGTTGCCAGCCTTTTAAATATGTGGGCTTCCGGCGCTCTCACTGACCGAACGAAACGCAACAGTGCAAGCACTGTTACTTCACGTCGGCTTTCTGTGAGAGGGCGATACTACCCCGGGCGAGCCGAGCCATTCATGCTGAAACCAGTAATAGCTTCAGCGTAGCTCTACCACCTACAATTAGTATTGTATGCAATTTTGAGAATAATAGTTTAATGGTAACCAAGGTTTTATACTCGTACCGTCTGCTGTAGTGATAAAACATAATAAAAAAAAAAATCTATAGTCGCGCAGCAAAGGATGTTTAAATGTCGATGCGCGTTTCCCTTGTATCGAAGTCAATGGGAATGTCCAGGAAATCTAGTTTTAATTAAATACATGAGACAAAGTCCTGTCTCGACGCTAGTAAGCTAAGTCTCGAAATCTCAGCCGGGAGG
The DNA here is from genome assembly GCA_035772565.1 of Antheraea assamensis. Taxonomy (NCBI): domain Eukaryota; kingdom Metazoa; phylum Arthropoda; class Insecta; order Lepidoptera; family Saturniidae; genus Antheraea; species Antheraea assamensis. Next base: position 882,313 of record JAQQSE010000002.1, read on the forward strand.
AGGGACTTGAGAGATTACTCCAACAAAGTCTATAGAGTTAAATCTTTAACGCTCTTCTAATTACTCTGTGGCAAGGGACAAAACGTTGATTCCTTACTTTTTTAATTAAATCCTTTTATTTGTAAGCTCTGTATATTCTGTTGAATTACTTTTAAGACATATATTATGTTCACTTGTAATCCGATAAAATATTTCGGTTCTTGCTATTTCTATGTAACCTTTTTTTTGAACATCGTATGACTTTATTCCTTGTAAGTTACGAACATTTTAACACTATTTGCTCTTCCATTTATCGACCGGTTTTCTTTTTTCCGTTTATTAGTTGTTGACGAGTTGGTGTTGTTGTCAATGTAAAAATCTAGAAATTGTTATTTTTTCCTTTTCGTTACCTATTAATTACCTTCTACAATACTTGTACAAATACACAATACAGTTTTTACAATTAACAAAAATAAAAAATTATAAAAAAAAAACAGACAAAAATGTTAATCTATCTAGCTATATACATATTGACACACGAAGAAAAAACTTTGTTCCACCTTGTTATTGTCGAATTGAGTGACCGATCGAGAATCACTAGTTTTATACATTTGTCTGCGGTGTTCTAGACTACGGTCCGCGCTATATTTTTATACTGCTTTGAATGTAGTTCTGCAGAAGAGAAATTTAAGTATATACATATATAAATATTATATTGCGCGTATAACATCGAGACAACTTAAAGAAAAATAAATGCCAGATTTTAGATTCGTATATTTTAACTTTGCTTAAAACGCTTGACTATATTACGCGCAAGTCCGAACTCAGGATTATATTCAGATAAGCCAAAAAGATTGGCAAAGACTTTACTTTTATTCACTATTAAGCTAAATATATTTTATGGTTAATAAAGATTCCTCAAATAATTTCTAAATCTTCTTATTTTATTCTTATGTTGGTATACTACACCATGTGACAATTTCGATTTACCTTTGTTATTTATTTATTACTCAGTTTCATATAGAAAAACCGGTTTGACTGTGCAACATAAAGCAATAAAAGCAAAAATTATGTAGAAATTATCTGTTATCCGTTTGTCCTCGTAGAATTAAAAATATATATATATTCTGTGCAAAAATGCGCGCTAGTTTCTATAAAATCAGTCTTGTATAGTTAAAATTAACCTAAGTTACTCCTCCTTATAAAGCCCTTTCAAAATCCCTCCAACCGTTTCGGAGATTAGTTTGAACACATATATAGACAAATATTGAAAAAATGGTTTCTTGTTATATGTACAGTAAATACTTGCATGGCCATTTAAAAAAATATCTTATTTTGATATTACAAACGACACTTCAATAAATAAATTAAAAAAACTATTATGTTTTTCAATATAAACTCCTTGATTTAAAATATTTTGAATTAAAGTCGACATAATAATTTGTATTTGGTTATTCAATATCATTTAAAAATTGACCTATTCGTTCCTAAATAAATGTAATTTTATTACAAAAATAAATGATTGTAAATTGGAGATAAATTTCGACTGAAAATTGATAATATTAGTCAGAACAGTACTGAATATTGAGAACCCTTTTTATTTCTAGAAACAAGGTCGCTTGATTCTGTTATTCAAACATTGCTAATCAACTTTGTAATTTCCGTTATTGCCGAACGAATCGACGCTACCGTTTTTTTTTTTGCCGAAATATTATTTCAGCCTGGAATATTGGTGTTAATATACTCTTCCTGATTCGTGTACTTCAACTACATAGTATAAACAAAGTCGCTTTCCCTGTCCCTATATCTCTATGTATGCTTAAATCTTTAAAACTACGCAACGGATTTTGATGTGGTTTTTTTTAATAGATAGAGTGATTGAAGAGGAAGGTTTATATGTATAATAACATAAATTAAATAGTGGAGAAATACTGTTATTTTTGAGGTTACTCCAAATTTAACGCGTGCGGGACACGGGCAGTAATGAATAAATCAAAACTACTGGATCGATTTTAATATTTTTTTCAGTGAATGACATAGACTATATATTGTACACCCGTGCGAAACCGGAGCGGGTCGCTGGTCACTTATATAGAAAATCAGTTGCCCAATATATGTACTAAGCGTATAAATTACGAATTCTGCATGTACTTGGCGGATTCTGACGGAATATTAGCAGATTGTTGTTCAGTTGCCATTTTATTTCATCGCATGGTCGTACTGCAAATGGAAGATTTTGCATCATTTTATTTTTTGTTAGTATCTACATCCGTGCGAAGCCGAGGTTGGCAGTTAATTTTAAGTATAAAAATGCCATGTTAGATTGATGCTTTTTTTTTACTGAATTATATAATTTTAAAACTAATCTTAAATTTAATTTTTTTATGTAATATAGTAAAGAGTTGTCTATCAGACTGTATTGTATGTACCGTTGTTGATGTGGGCGTGTGTGGAGTATAAATGAAAAAATCTGTTGAACGATCGAATCGAATAGTTGAATATTGAGTCATTATTATCTGCTTTATTTTATTTTATGTGTTCGAGACATGTTGTAATTGCTAATCATTTATAGTTTTCATTGTAGATAGGTAATAAATTAATTGTCATTTTAATGAGTAATATGTATCTTCTATGTTATAAATAGAAAGAATGAAATCATTTAAGTACTGTTCCTCCTCTGATTCTCAACTGATTTTTTTTATTTTTGTTGAGTTGATATTGACGAGCTTTGGTGTTCTCCTTAATATTAAGACTAGAAGAAATGTTAGCGAATTGTGGTCGAATGTCGACTGCTAGAAGAGGTTCACTGTTATTCTTTAAATAATAGTAATTTTTAGATTTAATTTTTTTTGTCGTCAACAACGACACGATTTTCCTTATTCGATAAGATTTGTATAATAATAATGTAATGTAATGAAAAAAGGCTATTAACATAGAACAATTCATTGATATGTTTTGTCTGGCCTTAGTTGTATTGTATATCTCGCTTTTATTTCACTCGTTTGAACAACACGTAAATACATATAAATAAAATTTAAGTGTTAGCTGTCTGTCTCAGCTAATCTCTGAATCGATTAATCCGATTCTATCAACACTTTTATTGGAAAATAGAAGACTTTCAGAGTATTATGAAAGTCACATGGGGGCCTCGCGAATCATTAAAGGCTAAGTTCCAGGAGTTCGGTATCCTAACTCTGCTCTTCCAATACATACTTGAAAATCTAATGTACAGGCGTAATAACTTAGGTAAGCTAGATTTCGTAAAGGACCGGCATAATCTAAATACAGGAAATAATAACAAAATTAGTCATTACATGTTTTAGGCTGACTAGGATCGGTAATAGTTTTTTTAGGTAATAGTGTTAGGTTTTATAACAAATTTCCAAAGCACATTACCGATTTGCCGGATACTAAGTTTAACCACTTTGTCAAGCAGGTTTTAATGTCTAAAGGCTGTTACAGGGTGGGTCAATATGTGAACGATGGTGACGTCTGGAAATGACGCCCTTTTTGTGCATTCATTAAAACCGAATGTAATTATCTATGTTTATAACTATATCTTAATTAGTTATAATATGTTTGATGAAAAGATAAACCAGATCGAGTTTTTTGCCGGTTCTTCTCGATGACTGGATTGTTTTCCGAACGGGTGGTAACTTGGACGTTCATAAGCGCCATCTCAGGGCCTAAACTGAATAACGTGTTTTCGATTTTGATTTTGACATATCATTTAAATGTAGTTACCAACATAAGTTACAAATATATAGATTATTTTTAAATACAATAAACTTTTATTGAATAGAAACTTTATAATGATTATAATACCCGTCTATAAAACTCTCACTTTTCGATTTACTACCATGCCGTGCTAAGGTGTAGGTATTAGAAATTTTAAACTCCGATTAAGCGATAGTTCTTCCTTTGCATACAACGTGCTTGTTTTTTTTTTTTGCTATGCTGCTCTGTATCCTCCTCAGCACCACATTCATGGCATGCGACGGTGGACTCCCTGCGAGCGATATGGGTGCAGGTACCATCCAAAACAGCCATGGCCGGTGAGTACCTGCACCAGTCGGAACGTCAGAGAGCCACACTCCCTACTAAACGTTAACATTTATCAAGCGGTTAACCTTTATTTTACTGAGATTCCTTCACCGTATCTATCACACGTGTACGTTTTACGAGTTTTCAGGTTATTTTAATATTAGTGTTATTATTTACTGTAATATCCACCTCATAGCAAATTACGTTAATTTTTGATGGTGTAGTGTTATATTGATTATGCGTATACCTACCTCTGGCAATTCTCCAGGTTCAAATAGAAATACATTTCCTTTATTAGGGTAATCTAATTAAAAGTACGATAAAAGTCCTGCATTTAATTTTACCGCCCACTCAACCCCAATATGCCGTACCGGACGACGCGGTCCGCCCGTACTTTTTAATTCTCGATTGGCGTCCTTTGTGACTTACACTTTGTATGGTAATCATTCTGCTTCTAAGAGTTGTAGATTGTCTCACATCATGTAGTCTATAACATTTCTCGATTAAAGTACCTACTATGTAAAGTGCATATCATTTCTTTCAATTCTAATTGGTAGGGGGAGTACCAAAGATCTTGCGTTCAAGGCAATAAGAGACGATTTATTATACTCTGTCATATCAATATAACAATATGTGGTTTTGTCTTGATTTCGATTAAAATTTATCTAATTACGGAACTGTTTAAATTATGCTATCCGTCTGTCTATTACAAGTTTGCGTCATCGCTTTTAGTCACGTGATCTCTCTTTACTCAGACCGTCCATTAAAGCTCCACACTTATCCATCAATCCAAGTAAGTAATGTGAGATCGCTTATAAATAAACCGTAATAATGGCGAAGGAAATAAATCTAAAGAGAAGAGCTCGAGTTCAAGCGACTGTTAATAAATCTTCCAGTTTTTTTTTTTATGTATCCTCTAACATTTATTTTTTTCTTTCTTAGAAAAGAACGATAATGGCTTAGTTGTTGATAGCATGTTTGGGGAGACCTCTGAGTCGAAGTTTTTGGTGAAGGAACACATCGTGACACCATAGTATAGTGGTAGGTAGGGCTTTTTCTATCTTCGCCTAGCTATAACTGTCGTCCTGAAGATGAAAATCTAACGGCATTCACCTGTTGGTGTGGTCCCACAGCTGCACTTGAAAGCCAGTTCCCGTCTAGGTTTAGCGTGATTACTCTCTTATACCACATCGTTATTTAAAATCAGAGGTGAGATTTTGGTCGAATGGTAAAACCTATAAAATTTAAATTTAAAAACAGAAAAAACTTGTGCATTGTGATTATCAACGATATGTACGTATCTTGCATACAATGTATAGGGCCTGCACTCGAATACGTTCTAAACTAAACCTATTACTTATTTATAATATCATAAGTGTACTCTGTGACGTAACATCAACCAACAGATGACTGTGAAGCGACTAATGAATGGCTATATTCTTTATTTAATAATGTTACTGGTCACGTCGACTGTACAAGTTTTCCTGTCCCTTAGCACTAGTACAGCTACTAAATCACTCTCAGATGTTATTACCATTACGCCGCGTTGTCTCTCTTCATGCTGGAGTTTATAAACGAAGTGTTGCCGTCTCGGTTAACGTAATGTTATTTGATGGTGTAACATTCCGCAATTGTTTTTTTCTCGTCATGAGTTGTATGGAAGGGCGTTTAATTTTTCTATTGAATTTATACTTACTTGTTTTGGCGCGGTGGGGAAAAATGATGAGAGTAAATTTTTACGATGCGCGCGCACACCGTCACGAAAAACCGACACCCTGAAATTAGCTATAGTCAACATTTTTTTAAATACATTTTTTCTATTATTAGTGTCGTTTTTTTTACAAACGTAGAATAAGGCGAAAGATAACATTTTTGAAAAGATTTTTATCTTGTTACGGCCAAAGAAGTATAACTTCTAACGCGTGTACATAAGTACACACTACTTTTTTTGTTTCCATCTGTTCTGTATTTTTTTGTATTTGGATTTTTTTGTCAATTGATTAAGAAGTTATTATAATCTTATTATGATATTTTAAATATATATATTTTTAATTGAAATATGAGGCAGCACAATTTATATGACGAATTCGATCATTTCCATAACTCTCTACATTTGATGAAACACCATATATTGGGACACCAAAAACCGAGTAAGATTTTAAATAGAGCATTTAGTTATAATATTACCGGTTGCGCAATAGTTAGTTATGTGTATAGTACTTAGTTTTTGATTTGGCACATCGGGAAAAAAACCCGAGATAGTCTCCTAAGTGTATCGTTTTCTTGGTCTATTGCAGTCATTACACTGCACGATTGATATAACGCTTTACAAAACCTAAGTAAGCCAGACGATCTTAGCCGGACTTGTCACTCTTGTTCCCGACGTGCCAGACGCGGGGTACGGTATTGCTTTAAACAGCGATCCCAATTAATCTTTGAAAAGTACTCAAGCGGAACTATAGCATATACATAGTACTGTACATTAATATAAATATGTACATACACCAATGAAACCAAGTTTTATATCCATTTCATTAATATTACTTTAACAATATTCATACAGTATTATTATATTATAATTCAATATTTCATCATGAATTATTGAAAGGAACTTCGATTGTTTTGATTCATACACACCCGAAACTTTTGTATAGCAAAGTTACGAGAGTAATGTTCCGTATACTTGATATAAAGTTTTCGCTCAAAGACAAAAAAAAAAAAACAAATTGTTTATCATACATACTTTTTCGTTGTGTCATTTTGTGTTTTTCTTTTCGCTATAATATCTTTATAAATTGCTCTATAATTCAAATCCTATGTCAATCATAATCTATGAGAAATATACAGGTATGCGTAATGGAAAAAAAAAAATCGTACGAATTAATACTGATATTATTTAATGGCAGATTGCTTCATATTTTTCATTATATATCAAGTAATCATGATTATTTATTTATAGTTATGGTGCTTGTTAAATGGTTTTGAAGGGTTCAGCCGACTATACAGTATACCGGACTCTAAATCAAAATCAAAATCAAAAATACTTTATTTAGTTTAGGCTGTGAGAAGGCGCTTATAAACGTCAAAGTTACCACCGGTTCGGAAAACAACCCAGTCATCGAGAAGAACCGGCAAGAAACTCGATCTGGTTTATCTTTTCATTAACATATTATAACTCACATTTTTAAAACATAGTTATAAATAATTACATTCGGTTTTGGTGGATGCACAGAGAGGGCGTCATTTCCAGACGTCACCGTCGTTCACATCTCTATCACTACCGTATCGTACCGTACCGTACCCTTCACTCTATCATTACCGTACGGTATTGACAGAAGCAAACAATTTTTTTAATAAATTAACAACGGCTACTAAAACGTACCGTCAACGGTCAACACCGTTGCGTACCATGATCGAATGACTACCGAATTTCCAATTATTTATTCACTAATACCTTTCAGTAGGTATACTAATAGCCATCGGTTTTTTTTTTCGTGCCCCATACGTTCAGAATATGATTTAGTGTAGTAGTGGACCCATACATTAACAGTATAGTGAGAAGAGGCCATTACAAACAGCAAATATTACAATAATATAAGTGAAGCGTATTCATACGCCACATCGCTTCTTCTAAAAGTTTTGATAGATGATATTAAGTAAAAGTAGAAAAAATCTCTCAAGTTATATCTTTTGATAGATTAGAAAGAGTTCTCATCGGTGGCTTCACGAAACCCGTCAGGCCATTCCAATCGATCATTATTGCCTTTGACGCTCGAATAACTTTTATTTCGCCCTTCAACCGCCTGCTCTTCAAAGCGTTAAATCGATGCGGAATCCGTCACTCGTGCGAATACCATCACAGCGATAGTAGAATGTCCCTATATCTCGTCACTGGACAACATCTTATAATAATATCTAAAATATCCTGAGTCTAGTCTAATTTTTCGCTAGACTGCCCAAGCATAGTGGTGAACGAAGTGGTCGAAAGATGTAGTTTTGATGCTGGAATGAAACTTGGTTTCCCAGGTAAAAATGTGAGCATCAACGTTCTATACAAATTCATATATAAAGGCGATTTGAAACCATTTTTAGGACAGTTTTATATCATACATAAACCCTTTTAATATAAAAATGTGTAAATATTATGAGCCGGAAATTTCTCAATCCCGACATCATTGTTACTATGATAATTGATGTCCCAGTTTTCATTATTTCGTACGGATATTCAGTAAATATAATTAATCATTTCAGTTTACCCCTCGTCGAGCGTATATTTTTATCGTTTTCAACTTAATTAGCCCGGGGGATACCCTTATTAATCATGTTCGTCGCCCGCCGTGAAACCTTTACAATAAGTTTGACAGCTTCGAACTACTACTCTCTGCCTCGGGCAAGTTAATTAGTCTCGTGCAGGATTTGATGTTTCTTCGTTTTCACAACTTGATTTAAACGCTCTCAATAACCAAGTTGTGAAGTTTCAACTGGTGTTCTAAACACTCTTCATACTCGACAAGTTGTTTACCTTCGTAACATTTGGGTGTGTTGTTGCTACATTTGGAGCAATTAGGTGTTTTTTCTTACATTTTCCAAAAAAATATGCTAAGATTAGTAGTATTCAATAATATTATAACGATAATAGTGTCTCAATTATGAAAGTTCAATTAACTCGATCTTCTTAGAATTAATTCAAACGTCAACCTCAACTTTGGGCGTTCGATAGAAGCCTAAGCTAAACTAGCTGCGAAAAAATTGGGGATCCTTTTCAGAGTGAAGCGGTACTTTACGCCGGAACAATTTCTCAACATATATAAGTCACAGATAAATCCATGTGTAGAGTATTGCTGCCATCTTTGGGACGGCTCTGCCAAATACCAGTTGGCCTTGTTGGACTCTGTAGATCGCAGAACTCGAAGGATCATCGGTGACGAATCACTGATAGTAGCCAAACTGCAAAAGCTAGAATATCGGCACAGGGTCGTTTGTCTTACGGTATTATATCGCTTACACTTTGGAGAATGTGCACAAGATCTCCATCAGCTAGTTCCATTGTCTCCATTTCATCTCAGGGCTACTAGACGCCGTCCAGGGTTACATTTATTCGTAGTCGATTTTTATGCGGTTATTTCATTTATTATGCGAGCCGCGAAGTAATGGAACGCGCTACCTGCGTCTGTTTTTCCCGAAACATATAATATTACGGTCTTCAAAAGAAGAGTGAATGCGGTTTTACTTAGCGAATGCGCTACATCCTAGGCCTCGTCCTCACTTTATATCAGGTGTGACTGAGGTCAAGCTTCGCCCAGTGCCAAGTAAATAAAAGTAAAATAATGTGTAGTGACATAAGCACATCGCATTAAAACTTTGATTAATTTTGCTTAAACTACAGTCTTTGGTTCACACAGAACACGTCAGTTCCATAGTATCCTAACCTTACCATATTCACAAAACTGTCTTAGAAGAAATGATAGACCTCCATGAAATCTATTGGCTTCTAAACTTGCATATGCCGCCAAGAGGATGCCTTAATCCATTATTATTAAACTTCAGTTGATTTATAACAAGTTTCCATTCAGCATTATTCTGACGACAGAAATCAAAAAGTATTGAATACCTTCAATCAATCCACACACGTTTCGCAGTTTGTTGATATGCTTTAGGTTCTTCAAATGACTGATTCGAAAGAGATTGGTATTAACATAATATCTATAGTTACATGTCATGTCTCGAGCACGAGGAACGTGTGAACGATGACAGTATAACGAAATATATTTATTTTATATTTTGGATACGTTTTATGAATCATATGGAATTATAGAAATTTATGGGAACAGAAAATTGTGTTTCTTAAGGTTTTCCTATTACTCTGGCAATCACATAGCGGCCAAAGAAAGCAATTATAACTTCGGAGTGACGCGTATATATTAACTCTTTAAATTGATATAATGAATTTGCAATAATTTTACAATCACGCATTGCCAAAAGACACCGAGGACAAACTACATTTTGGATAACTAGTGTAGCTATGAGTTGTCGCACGTCGTACCAATAAATCAGAAAATATGAACCGCATTGTCATACTCGTTGTTTCTCTGCATGAAACTCAGCATGTGGATAGGCTATTTGTTTGCTTTCCCGATATACCATTCTCAATGTTCCAGTACCATTCAATAATATCAAAGGAATACTCGTTTTGTCTCGCTATTTTCCCGCTTTATTTCAGTCTTTCCAAATATGTTTGTTTACTCCGTTTATAACTGCTTAATTGAATTATTGTTATTGATTGTTTTAATTGAATTGAACGTTACTTTTAATGGATTTAGATAATAGTGTAATTGAATTCGGTGAGTAATTCGAATTCATCGATGAAAAATTACTTTCAAAAATGATTATTCTTGAATGTTCTCAAGTAAAAGATCAAATTACTATACAGTTGAAGGTTGAATGACAACAATGTTATCGCCTTAACGATTGACTCTTGATTTATTGTATAGAAATACTTCTATGAATTAACGTACACACGAGGAAAAGGAGTATACATGTTACAAATGAATTACGTGCTTGAGAAAAAAAGCACAACTATGATTTACTGCTATTATTCTTAAAAGGAGTTGGCCGTCGAAGACTTCCTTGTTTTAGGCAGTAGTTAGATTTATTAGACAGATAGGTTAATAAAAACCCATCGCCTGTTATTGGTCTTATATGTGAATATGGCATAGTTAAGGAGAACATACAATATCTATCCCTATTTGGATGACATTATTATATTGTGTAATACATAGCTCGCAACATATCATGTAACTCAACTAACATGTCACCCACTCTTTTCCAAATAAACTTTGCAGAAGTCTCCGCCGCAAACGCTTGACGCGTCAATAATCTAGATTATGTGTTGTAAATTTTATCAGTTGACAACTTCGGAAGACTCGGTTTTTTATAGCTCTCATAGTTTACTTCTTGACTGTGCTATAAACATTTTGATGGGTCTTTTATAGGACCTAGAAAACGTCGCCTATTATATCGACTATGTCGTAAAACCTATGTGAAGTGTTTTCGAGAAAGTCATTTTTGTTGGAACCTAAAATTTTTGGCTTCACGTTTAGATTATACTTTAGCTATGTGCGTATAATGTTTTGTCTGAATAACAAACTCTTGTACCGAGTTCGTAGCCGTCTACTTTTAATGCTTCTATTTTAACTGTTCTGTTGAGTTTCGCATGAAAGCTTATAACGATTAAAAAGTTGTACCGAGTTTTTCCCCCATTTAAAATTCCACATCGTCGAATGCCAGTAAATCTTCTACGTTGCCTCTCTATGCCACCAAGGAATACGTAACGAAATTTGTTAAAGTTTTTAGGAAAAAACGGAACAAATCTGAATATCTATATGTAGGAATGGATAAACTTAGGATGGCTCAAACTACTCATATCCAGTTTATTTGTTAATAATAAAATGAGGAATGACTTTTGTTTTTTGAGGTTGATGTTAGAAATAGTTAAAGGTGATTACTCCAGATTCCATTTTGTCATCACTAATCCCACGTACATTCCTACTTAAATCTCGATTTACTGCAAATGTAATCATATTTTATTTAATACAAATAACTACAAATGAAAATGTAACAAATTCCATATCGTTCGAAAAGTTATATTTAAGATAAATACAATTATTATTGGATATGTATCGAAACGTTGCAAGTGACATTTCAATTCCATATCCATCGTTTATCTCTATTTTGGATACACGTTCCATGATCTACGTGTATCCGAATTAAATCGACATTCGAATTCAACGAAATTTACGATACCAAGGTACCACAATGTGGATTATATACTCTGTTTACTTGGCTTGAATCCAAACGAATCTCGCCTTTGTACTTACTAACTTCTACATGTTTATGCATATAACCACGCGTGTAGGTAACATTTGGGCTTGCCAATGAAAATTCCTTTTCTATTGTATCGTTACCAGATTAAGAGTAGGGGCTATATTTTATTAATAAATTTGCATAATATTACAGTTTATCTTTCGATGTTCGTACATCTTCCTGTTCTATAAAACCCTTAATCATACTAGGAAAATTTGACGTTTTTATACATTAAATCAATTTTAATTTTTTTTCTTTACTTCTCTGGAACTAATTAGTTTCGCTCACATTTTTCTTTCCCGTACTGGGTTCCCAATACCCAGAGTTATGCAACACCTTTGCTACCCGTTACAGTATTATTGAACTTATGCCTTTGGCGAATTAGGGAAAAATGATGAGAGTAAATTTTTACGATACTCGCGCACACCGTCGCGAAAACCGACACCCTGAAGTTAGCTATAGTCAACATTTTATACAAAAAATAGTATACATGTATTAAATATCTTTTTTCTATTGTTAATGTTATTTTTTCTACAAACGTAGAATAAGGCGAAAGAAAAAATTGTTGAAATGATTTTTGTCTTGTTACGCTAAAGAAGTATAACTTCTAACGCGTGTACATAAGTACACACACAATGTTTTTTTTAACGTTCGTTTAGCTTATGGTACTTTCTGATCTATACTTTGTGTGATAATTGATCCACTCGTAAAGACTATAGCATCATTTTAGATACCCTATAGCCTTCCGCAATAAATCACTACATAGTATAAAACAAAGTCACTTTCTCTGACCCTATATTCCCTATGTATGCTTAAATCTTTAAAACTACGCAACGGATTTTGATGCGGGTTTTTTTTAATAGATAGAGTGATTGAAGAGGAAGGTTTATATGTATAATAACATAAATTAAATAGTGGAGAAATACTGTTATTTTTACTTTGTTTTGTAAACTATTGGATCGATTTTAATCATTTTTTCAGTGAATAACATAGGCCATATATTTTATACCCGTGCGAAGACGGAGCGGTCCGCTAGTATACTATGAAACGGATAAAGATTTCTTCAAACCTAACCAGTACTTCCAAAGATAACAGTGTTCAAACAAACCAACAAATATTCTATTTTTTATAATATTAGTAGATATAAACAAATTTGATCGACCGTGTAAGTTTGTACAGACATTTATTTATTAACAATTTGTTTGTCTATGGCTTAATATATTTTATTTTTCGTAGCCATAATATTGATCAGTAGCACTGAAATTTTACTTCATAAATAATTAAAATTGTTGTGTATTTAATTATCAAAAATTCTTTTGTAAACACATAATTCATTATTACAGACAATGCGATTACAATTTTGTAGCTGTAATCTAGACAGACATTCGGAAGTTTTGCACGAATCTGTTTGTTATAGCATAAAATAAATATTGTATTCCGTCCGCTGTTACCACCGGGTCTTGTCGGTGACAGGGATGTTTTTGAAACAGGTAATAATTTGTTGTCGTTCGTAAGTACTTCTCAACAGAGTCTCTCTCTCTAAATCGAATAAAGTTTGGTTGATTTTCGAAGTAAATTAGATTACGTTTTACTAGGAGAAATTGTTATATAATTTCGTGATATTTCTGTGTACCTTTCAATTTACTTTTATATCTATCGACTTCGAACTTTTTTGATATGTTATAGATTCGAGTACCTACTTGTTAACAAGGAAACAAGAAAACTTCAGTACGAATAAGGAGACAAACGAAATAAGTTGGTAGACATATTTTTTTTAATTTATACTATCTTTCTTCTATATGTAAAATTTAGTTATATAAAATAGAGAACATATGTAGTACTCTTAAAAATATAGACTATAATTTAATAGTTTATGTGAGAGACTGTTCTTATAATGTACCAAAAGCAATACTTATTTTTAAAATTGTTCCATCGTCTCGTAATATCTTTCAGTCAATCAAAATATTCCTTTGAAGTTTTTACGAACCGATATATTTGTTATCATGTGCACGAATGAAAATATAGAACAGGTGAATTCTTATTAAAATAGCTTTCATCGTTATATACGGCTAAGCGGGGGGTATGTTTGTATTACTTCTGACATGCGAATAAGTCCTTGATTTAATAGCCAGAGGGTTTTTCATATAAAATGAATACTGCAACGTTATTTACGAGTTTGACCATGTTCTTTTGTGTTTTTTTTAAATGCGCGCTTTTTTTTCACATGCACTATTTTAGTCAATTGAAATAGTGTTACTATGTTTTTTTTTAATATTAATTAAGATAGAATTATTCATGATTTTGTTCTAAAAATAATATATGGCTCTACTTTAACTGTACGTCTTCGTGTATAAAAAAAAAACTTTCCTGTTCTAAAGTTTTTGTTTTTATTACATTAAACTACGTAACACTAACATTATTATTATTATTACATTTACTTTATATCGCATTTATATATATCGCAATATTTTTGAAAGACCACTACTTATCATACTCCCAAAACTATCATTGTGACGTGATTGCTTGTAATGTTAGTATTCTAACACAACCAAAAAAAATATTATTCAGAAAAACTACAGTCCTTTTTCAGCTTCATATTTACTTTATACTAGCAAAATATAATCCATTAGATATCGATTTTTTTTTTATGGTTTTTCATAATTTTCCCCTAATTACAACTGATGAGAATGAGAAGAGAATGGTTACTCTTCAACGGTTTTTTAAAATGTAGTACGGTAAAGTGACGTCATTGCCTCATGGGAAGCAGAGTACCATCCAGTAACGATAGATATTACCGAGAGATGGGCAATCTATCGCCGGTCGTCGCTGTCATAGGTTTTTCGAGTCTCACTGTGTATATTTTGGCTGACGTCGAAAACGCGAGAAACTAAAAGATAATTATCGTAACGGACTTATCACAATGACGTTGGCTATCGGGTGAGTTCCATAAGCGCTCCCCTTAGTAGTCCGTTGAATCTGTAGAGGCCAAAGTGCCAATAGGCAAGTGTCAGTTCGAAAAAAAAAAAATCAACGACGTTGGATTCTATACTTTTCAACAGTGCCTGTCTATGCCACTATATTCTTTATCAGACTCCAGACCACCTAGTAGGTAGGTCGCTTACTGTTTCACCAGTAAAATTTAGGTACAAGTTTCCGAAAGTGAACGAACGCGAAGCTTCACCCGTCAAACTTTATACGTTGCAAATTTTATCAACACTCTTTCACCGCAGACTCGCGGTTCAGGCTTTTAGTTTGCTTCTCAGCAGTAAAAAAGTTCTTGACGGATCTCGTTCATATACGATATCTAAAGAGAGGGTTGTTATTATTCATTGTCACATAAAAGCATTCATTATTATAGGTTTGTCCTCTGCGGTATCTCGGTTGGGACTTTAATTTTTTCGCTCAGTACTACCGTTACGACTATTGTATTTTCTTTTCAACTTTTAGTCTCGTAAGTTGTAACATTTGTACTTGTTTATGTCGTTTAGTGTTTTCATTTGTTTCTACAGAATTTTTTAATGGAGTCGCTAAAAATAAATCGTTTTTCGTTTAATTTTCTATAAGTTTTACAAGTTTTTTTAACTTTTTGCTATCAATATAAAGGACTTTACAAAAATAAAGTGGTAACTGTATAAACGTATTACGTAATTACATCACCTCCTAATGCAGATTTTTTACTTTTACTGTTGTTATCGTGTTTTTGTTTTTTTTTTTGTGAATTAGAAAAAGACAACTGTTTATTCAACTAATTTTTTATTAAAAAAAAAATAAAAGATTTTACATTTGCTAAGTAATTAATAACACTTTGTTGAGAGTAGTAGCCTGTGGGTTATTCCGAATAGGATTGGCTTTGGTCCAAACGAATTTTGCCTGTGTGGTACTTAACATACAGAAGTGCTTATGTGAGTGTTGTACTCGTGAGAGAAATGCAGGTTTTTTGTAGTAGAATCTACTAGCACTGTTTGTGATAGCGTTGCTTGATTTATGAACGAATTATGATTACTTGTAATTATCAATATGCCATCTTATATGGTGTGGTATTCTATTGGTCTGTTAATCAATGTTTAAAACTGAAATAGGAAGCATGGTTGTTAGTATAGTAAATAAGTTTGCCGCATGTCTAAATACAAGAAGAGCGGGATTTACATTACATGATGATATCAGAATTTTGTGAAAAAACTTGGCTTTACATAAAACTCGCGTTATTTCATTTTATTAAATAAAATTCCGATGTACGTGTGTTCGTATTTCATCACTACCCAAACGGCTCGACTGATTTTTAGATTTTGGATCACTTGGTTGGTGCCTATAAATGGGTCCGATAGGCGGCACCAATGGATAAACCAAAATATTTTATAATATTTATAAATATAGCAGTGGTTCTGGTTGTCCGTAATTGCAATCGATTTTTAAAGTTGTTTTGTGAGAATTTATTAATTGCTAGCTTCATATTCACAACTTCATCTGCATTATCTGTTAACTTGACTGTTATAACATTTCTTTAGTTTTTTGCAGTGCTTTTAAAATCGTAGTTTCGTCGTTATGTCGTGATATTTTTAGACAAGTACCAAGAAGTGAAGCTAAGTTCAAGAAATGAATCTAAAAAAAATTGATCAAAATCTATTTACCAGTTTTTACGTGATACGCGCAAAACGCCAGATGTCTTTCATATTATTCATATAGAAGATATAAATTATACAAAATTTTATAATTATAGTAAACGTTATTTATTACTAATATCTCATATTTCCCACTTATAGATCTTTAGATTACGATTACGAAGATTAAATCAATATTAGAATTATATCGTAATTATGTTTTGAAATATACATTCAGATCTTAATATATATATGTATATATAATGAGTGTTAGCTAGTTCATATAACTTCGAAGATTATTTGTAAACATGACACGTTTATTTTGCATCAAAACGATTCTATTTGAAAACTAAATACGAGTAAATTACTAACGCTCGAAGGCAAACTTTCGGAATGGGTAAGATCAAAACTGAATATAACTCATGGAAATTCTCGAGTTGGATAAACGACGTCGTCAGAACTTCGCGAGTTAGTTTCATTAGTTTTCAGACAGTCGATTTTTTTTTTTTTTGTCTGACGTATTTTCGTCGCGGTGTCAGATAAATCGAATTTGTAAGTTGTTTCGAAGTATGATTTGCATAATAATACTGTATGAAATATTTATATATTCAAAATAGTCTGATTTAGATTCAAAAAGAATTCAATCAGGATGAATAAGTTACATACAATCGTATTAAGTTACCGCGTGTTTATAGATTAGGTACTTGTGCACCGAGGTTTATAACTATAGTGTTTTATTGTTTTCCGCCCTCGATCCCCGACACCCCGCACCGCATCACACAGCCCACTCGCACTATTACTTCGTTTTCGCTTAGTATAGTCTCTGATCTACACTTTGTATGGTAGATACTCCACTGTTAAGGATCGTAGCGTGATATTAGGCACATTGAACATATTAAACTGTATGTATTTTTATGAAGGGCTTTTGTTCTTAATTGATGTACTTAAAACTACCTCCGAAATATATTATTCTTTCTATTGTACAGGTTTCAATTGATTATGAGACGTTTTAAGTCGTTTTGTTAATTTTTGTTTAGGAGAAATGCGGTCAACGAGACATTTGGAGAACAGGCTTTAAAAGAAATCTATTGTTGGTGCGCTCTGCACGAACCAAGAAATAGAGTGCGAAGCAAGTATAACATGAGAAAGACTTTACCTATTTCTCTTTGTTTTTTATTTTTTTATTCGTGACATTTGTATATGGGTTATCTGAAAATGGTGCTATAATTGGGAAATGATAGCAATTTTAGGTTTCTAGTTCTTATGATGATTAATTTATAGAAAAACTCTAAATATACTATCGTATAGTAGACATAATTAATTCTGGCGTCCAGTGATTTAACTGAGGACAATGTTTGAATAAGCTACACGTCGCCCTCGTTTCCTCTTTATGGTACCATCACTATTTGTACTCAGCCGCGGGTGAGCCTTTGATTCAGTATATCGTTTAAAACTGGTCTAATTTTAACTCACTGTTCCTAGTTCCTTATGCCAATCGTCTTACTATATCACTATGAAAGCCTTTAAGTCTGCGTCGTGTCCTACGTTTGTCACAATTTTCGTTTTCCAATTGTGTGGTTTCCAGTATACTCAGTATATTTTAAACCACCCATCGATCCTGTTTTTTGTGTGTATTGAAACCTAATCCTTCATTTACTAAATGATTTGTATCTGCTTGGTCATAAACTTTATTTTTATTTTTAGTCGATTTCTTTTCTTGTATTTTAATAACATTTTATTCAACCTGATTTATTTTCTTTAAACGGAGCTACAGTTTTATTTAATGCTTATATGTTTTTATGCGCGGGAATATATATATATATATATTTTTTTTGAAACATTTGTTCTTATACTTTTACCTATTAACGACTGCCAGACAAACACGAAACATTGTATGTACATATTTTGCGTCTAAGTAATATAAACAAAAGGCTATTTCTATTTTCTTCAAGCATAAATAATTCATGGATATCCTAAGATCTTAATCTAGAGTAGTATCATTTTAGTCAGTGGATTAGCTCCAATATGACATGAACTTACCAGTTACCAGTACCCCGTTAACTAAATAAACAAGCGCGTAAGAGGATAATACGTTCATCGCGTAGTAAAACAACATCGGACAAAGTAAATACGGAGCGACCAAAACATGTTTTCTTACATTTCGACAAACATTCGGTTATAGTTTGTGACTCGGCCGCATTCGTCTTACTCGCCTCGGCAAAGGTCTATGCACAATGGAAGCACTTGAGACGCTTAGCTCGCTCTAAAAGCAGCCTACATAGAGACTGTAGCCGGTCGGTCGGTATGTGGGGCATTTTAAATATGGAAATGTTTCAGATACACTAACACTTGTAGTAGTAGAGTTTATTTTTATACCAATACAGAGGTGTTTCAATATTTGTATTGCCCTAAAATCATGTTTTGAACTTTGATTTAAATTTGTCAATGATTGTATATCAATAGGCCTCTACTTCGGTAGTTAATATGTAAAACTAAAATGATATGTTTCGCCAGTTTTGAACGCATCACTCAAAAAGTAGTAGATTACGATCAATTTTTTTTATATTTCTTAGACACTTACTCCTTATTTAAATAGAAATTACCATAGATTTTATTAGCTTATTTTAAAGAGTTGATTGCTTTTTCAAAAACCATTTATTATTTACTTATACATAAAAAAAACATTGGACCTTTAAAAATGTAAAATTACTCGGAAACCTCTTTTCTTTTTATTTTTATTACTGATCCTTTCTTACATATAGTAGTTGAATAGTGACCGAAGGGTGAATAAGTTTAAGACACGAGCGCTAAACGTGACGAGCCGAAATTCAAACAACCTACGGCTGTAAAATACATTAACTGTCCCGTTATTCGGACCTGTCTCGAATGAACCCGGCACGAAGGTATATCAGCTAAGCAATGGTAGTGAGAGAGCATTCATGCTATCACAACAGAAATACATCTCGGGCTTTGTCTGGAAATGAAAGCAGATAACGATGTCAAGGACCGGAGGCTGTAAAAATATAATTGGCCGTTAAAAATGTGGTTAGGGGTCGTTCAATAATTATTAAATATATTTTTTTTTACTTGAATCTTCTCTTCCTCACTTACCTTATAGTTTTGAAATAATAAACTCGTTTCTTAATTCTTTTTGTTGTTTTAAATAAATAACTATCGCCTGCGGCTTCGCTCGTGTAAACATATATTCGACCGATAGGAGGGGGATACCACGGAAACAGTACTTTTATTTGGACCACAGTTATACCGTTTTTAGTTACTCATCGTTATAAATTAATATACATTTGGAAAATGATGTAGCCAATGTTACTCGATAATAATCTATCTTTTCCATATGTGAAAGAATTTTTAAAATGGGTATATATATTGTTTGAGTTTATCTATTACAAGCTATAAATCAATAGGTGAATATTTAATAGGTGGTAGAGCTACGCTGAAGCTATTACTGGTTTTTAGCATGAATGGGTCGGTTCGCCCGGGGTAGTATCACCCTCTCACAGAAAGCCGACGTGAAGTAACAGTGCTTGCACTGTTGCGTTTCGTGCGGTCAGTGAGAGCGCCTGAGGCCCACATATATTAAAAGGCCGGCAACGTACTTGCGACTCTCCTGGTGTTGCTAGTGTCTATGGACGGCGGTCATCACTTACCATCAGGTGCCCCACCTGTTCGTTTGCCCCCTATAATATAAAAAAAAAAACTATTATGTTATCTATATGCGGATTCGGGAGACGATATCCTGTCTTGAAAATTATAAAGATAATCCTGGAATGAGATCACAGCGCCACTTAACCGCTTTAATTTTTGAATCTATCTACCCGACCCGCACGAAAAAAATCATCAAAATCGGTTCAGCCGGTTTAGGAGTAGTACATACACACGTACAGAAGAATTATGCCTATAAAGATAGATTATAGCCTATGCCTTTTTTCTGTTGCATAAGCTGTATTACTGTAAAGTATAATCTAAATCCGTTCAGTAGTTTATGCGTGAAAGAGCAACAAATATCTATCCATCCTCACAAACTTTCATCTCTATTATATTAATAGAAGTGTTATATGCTTTACTGGATTACATCTCGCGTAGTATTTGTTTAGACGTTGAAGGACTGTGGGGAGGTTTTTAAGTTTCGTATTTAACACCATATTCAGAACGAGACGAGTGCAGTCGTAGATAATAATACAACGTTTAGCTTAAAAGAGAGAGAGCATAATAAAAACCCTTTAATTAGCTGAAAGCTTCAGATTCCTGAAATAGGTACCGTAAATATAATTATAGTAACTGTTTTTTTTTTTCGCCGGATAATTAATTAAAATAAATTGGGACTACAGTTACGTAATTAATCATTTGAATTTAGTAACTTGCTTATTTGAATTCGTTTGTTTTTATATTCGTGCTAGGTTTATACTTCAAGTAAAGACTGCTGTTAAATTTCTATAACATTCATTATACGGTCAATTTTATCTAAAGGCAATTTTAGTTAATGTATGAATCCGCCAATTGCACTACTAATTTACCTTTATATAGTAATACTACTGTTTAACGTATTTAAAATTGTTCTCTATATTAAAACACTCCACAATGAAACAACAAATAATTATAACAAAACTGTACAAAACATTCCCATTTAGTGGAACGCGAAATCATAATGATTATTGCCAACGAATCAGTGGTTTTGATGTCAGAAGCCATTCCATTGTCCATTAATCTTTCGATATTGCCCGCACCGGCGCCGGCTCATCTGGGGAGAACTATGGGCTAAATTGCGTTTTGGGTGCATCATTGTCACGGGTCATATAACGTGTTATTGCGCGCGTTGTTCCACGATTATTACTGTTCGATGTTGGTTTTACCTCGAACAAACTATAAACGGAACATGTTATTGGATTCCATTTGATTTATTGACAAGAGGCTCGAGGTAGATATTTTGGTAAAACAGTGGCCGTTGTAGGGTTTTTTTTTCTGGTTAGTTACCGCTGTCAAGCTGTTAATTTGTCGCCAAGTATCTGTTGGTGTGTTACGGCAGTTGCAAGTAAGAGTCAAGTCTACCCCTAGGGTTACCGCGATACTATCTTAAGCCATATTGTCATTTGACATCTGGCAAAATTTAAATTTAAAAAGTAGTCAAAACAATTGGTTTTCGTATATTATGCTACTTCAGAATTTACATACAACTAGTTATCATCCACTGCCCGAAATACGATCATAATTTTTTAATTTTCTAAGTTAACAGCATCGTGTTTTTTGCCAAAGATTGTAACCCTTATATTTGGATATTGTTCTTTTATGTCAGCTGCGAGCGTGTAGAAATATGGTCATTAGGTATTAATTTTCAATTTATTGAAATACATATAATATAGTATATTATAGTATGGGAGAAAACCTGATTACTTTTTTATTTATAACACTCCAGCTCATCAACAACTATTAAGTAAAGAAAAAAAGAAAATCGGTTAGCAAAAAAAGAAGCAATATAGATAGAAGATACAAGAAAGTTTTATGACGTTACTTAAGTAAGTCCTTTAACTTGTGTTGTTTTAATTGCGATTAAAATTTGAAATTGAATAGAACGTCTACAGAAGAGGTAATAAATGTTTATTTAAGCTGACGACAAGAACATTGTTGTGAATTTTACTTACAAACTTCATGTTCTGATACTGTGAAAACATGTTCAAAGGAAACAACAATAAAACTTGTGTAACTCGAGCAGTGTTGAGAACGTGTCCCCGTCGGCAATCGTTTACGTCTATATTATTACAGTTAAATGTAACACAAATTTTGGTTTTAATGTTAATTCACTTGGACTTTATCTAAATTGAAGATTTTCGATTGTATGTGAGTGATATTGGAACGATTATTAACAAATAGAATGTCCAATTTTGCAAGTTATTAAATCTATACAGAAATTACTTTATGTTCAAATACAAATAGTTTAATTATAAATTCATTTATTAGTTATTCATTATTAATTTATTCAGTTATAAATTGAACAGAATTTTATTTCTTTTTTAATAACATTTTGTGACCCAGTTACTTCATTTCTTTTGTTTTCACTACCTTACTACCTTAGTTTAGACTAGCATTTTGCCGTAGGTACTATAATTTCAACAGAATCAAAATACAAAAAAACACTCAGTTACAAACGAGCCAACCGTTGGTGCTAGGCTGAGTAAAAAAACATAATAGCTCTGTTCCGTAATCCTGTGAGAACCTACAAACCTAGATATTGTACGCGGTATTGCTACTTTGATGACATTGTACGGCAACCGCTTATCTAACTCCGAGGCAGAAACAATCACCTCAAATAAATTTACCTCGCCGCGCCGACTTGTTAAAGGCGTGGTCTCGGTTCCAATGACTTGTTACGCTGTGGTTTGTAGAAAAATATCTGGATTTTTCCCTTGATTTCAAATGATAGAAGAGTTATCTTAGGTTTTGCGATGTTCATCACATTAGACTTTTTATATTAACTTATATTGTTACAGTGACATATATGTTATAGTAACAGTTCCATGATGGAACAATAATACGCAGTAAATTCGCAATATCACATTTTTCCTATCAGAAACTCTAATCAGTGTCCCATTTTTCCTATGATATCGCGAGACTTCATCGCGATCGATGATGGCCTGTTGCTATCCAACAAGCACAGTACAGCCGAAAGGTAATGGTTACCACCGAGAGATAGAACGGCAATCGATTTTGATGGAAGTCTTTCGATGTCATAGGAAAAAGAGAACACTTGTTAGAAGGTTCTGACGGAAAGATGTTATATTACGAATTTACTACGTATTATAGCGATATGGAAGAAATGGATTCACTCTGAATTAGGATCTGCAGCTCTTCATAACAATCCTTATGATACAGAGGGTAGAACATGTTCAGCATAGCAACATAAGTACGCAAGTGAAGCGGTTAGTGATGGTATTATTCTGAGTTCTTATTTATGAATTACAAGTTAAATTGACATATAAGCCACTATATTTTGTTATTAAATAGTAGCTCTTTAAATGAAATTTGACTCGTTTTTAGCGCTTTAACGATACACTCTGGACGATCTGTTCTATGGCATGATTTATGTATATGTAGTAGGTGACCCGTTTCATTATTATTTACAGAAACAATTCTCTCTTCTCTTTTGCATCGTTATCCATGCAATTCATTTATTTATAACATTAATACTACAATTATATATATTTGATAATGCTATTCAGTGGCAAACAATTCGTGTAACAATGCATTTATTTTAATTTTTGCGTCCTACCGTCTGGGGTTCGCAACTCGGTTGTTTGAAAATCTGTCATCCTTCTTCATTGTTTGTGGCCATTATATTTGCCAAAAATATCCGAATTCCACTGCAAAGCAAGAAATGATATTGTTCCCCCAGTGAACGTGTATGCAGAAATTATTTAATTTTCACATTCTGAATAGAGCCATAACATAACTTGTCACAAGAGACTCGCCCGCATACAATGGTATTCACGAAATTAGCCGAGTATAACTTGAATGTTGCACACAATATTTAGTCTGTAGGTACTTTCTCAATTAGAGTAAATGAATTGTTCTGCGTTTATAATTGCTGTGAATAGAACTGTACTGTAACTGTTTATGAGTAATTGTCTTATTATTTTACATTCTGTTTGGATGTTAATTATTGTATATATATAATATCAATACAATTTGTTGAACGAATTATAGACAAAAAACGGTATCAAATTTTTAATCTATTAGAACTTTCTTTTAAAATCTAATTTCTTTGATACTTTTAAATTTATATACAAATTCTGCTATTCGTTTATGGAAATCGTGACCTTCTGTATATATAAACATAAAACATTGTTGAGATTTCTATATTTTGTCCATAGAAATATCAATTACCCGATAGTTAAATAATTTGTCCAGCCAGTTTACCGTTTCCACTATCCTGAACTAAAATTTATCGTTTACTATAAATAGTTTAGACCCTTTTGCATTACCCAATCAAAGGGTCCACCGCATTGACATGGCCTATTTCGCACCACCACTCGAAAACAACGTTTCCTTGCCTCTATTTACATTTTCGTATCAAACATTACATACAATACATAAATACAACAAATCTTTTCATTGTGTACGTTAACAAACACATCTATAAATCTCTAGGAAATGTTCAGTGACTTTCTTTTATTAGCAGTGAGTTAATTTACTTTTATGTTTTATTTTCTTCACGAACAAACTGCTTTTTTTCTTCTTCATTATATGCTTTGAGGAAAGTTATCATCTAAGTTATTTACCATGTACCTTGTACTTGCTAGAGTTATTTTAACAAGGGCTCTATATTTCAGTTTTATACTTCTAGTTAGTTATCCTTGAGTATAGTAATATCTCTAAAGAGGTACTCTTAAACTGTCACTGCAGCTTCTGCGAAAAGTTTCAGCGTAAACCACTGAACATTAAATAATTTTATGAATATTATAGTATCGCTCTTTACTCTGAATGTACTTACACGTACCGACATTTTCGACTTACAAAATTGTCCATAGTTCACATCATATTTTTTTAATTCATTATTTGTGTTAATATGAAATGAAATTGTACGCGAACAGTAGTTACTCGGATAGCTGTCCAACTAATATATAATAGCGTATTGTCAATAAACGTTACTGATACATTAATAAAACGTTACAAATTTATAAAATGTAGTGTAGTGTGACTTCTTAGTCATAAACGTACAGAAATATGATGGTCCGTCTTCCATCCCGAATGTGCCAAAAGAAGATTTCAGAATGGATCGAGAAACACTTTCTTCAGATTTATTAAATCCTTTGTGTATACTAATCCTAAATATTTTTAAATATATTTTGTCATTTTATAAACACGAGCTTCTTATGTCCTTTCCTTACCCCCGAAGCGCATAAGTTTAAACTATATGTTAGTAACACTAATTTAGTTTGTTTGGTATTCTACGTACCTTTTTATTCCTAAACTCATTTCGACTCGACAAAATTGCATTTCTACTCTGTTGATCGAAATTCGAAAATACTTGTATCTCAATACTGCCATAAAACAAAATGCAAACTGCCTAGTTTTAGATTTTTTCCTTAAAAAGGGAATTTATGCATCATTCAGTTTCTTACCGTCAGTGACTTATAACACTCTTCTACGTTCATTTCGCACTAAATGAGATATGTTCTTCTATATATTGGCAATTATTACACAGGTTTTTTTTTATTACTCCATTCAAATACGAGAGTCTCACTTTTATTTGAATTTTGATGTATATCTAAATTATTTACATAAAACAGAAACTATTTGTCCGCTGCGTAATGAATCAAAGCAGATTTTATTAAAACAGAAGTAATCCCGGGGACGTAATAAAGCGTTTTCCGATCGTAAGTATGAGATCCTTATAAATTTTAACACACCCTTGAGGCGTATTAGAGGGGTCATTTTTTGGGATCTTCATCCTTTGAATGATTTATTACTCGTATTAAGGTAATAGTGTAATTTCTTCTGGAGACCTTGCAATAAAACCAAGATGACCGTTATAAAGGATTGAGAACTTATATATGATCGTGCAATAGAACATTTTTGTAGAAAAGACATGGATTGAATTATAGAAACTTTTGATTTGGCAACATCATACACGATTATTTTTGTTCCTACTACATTATTTGTAAATAAATAAATATCGTTTATAAAAGTTATTGTGTTATTTCTGAATAAGCAATTTATAAAAAATTACATAAACCATAGATTTTTTTAGAACTAAAACATGTGTGGTCAAGATTTTCGACAAAAACGAATTTTTTCATTTATTAAAAGTTAGTTATAAACCAGTGAATTGTAGATTATATACAAAAATGGCGTATAAACATAAGTTTTAATGAAATTTTCATACGTTCAATATTATATAAACGGCAGTGCGAGTCGCTTGTATGCTATAATTTCGATATCAGCACGCATACACACACTCGTGTACAATAGAAATCAGCCACAGGGAAAAAGTCGGACTGAGAGAGTATAACGCCTTTTCCTGACGTGACGATTTCTACCAATCATACTATTACCGCAAGCCGTGTTAAGAAATTTCGTCTCATAAAATTAAATGTTATTAATGATATGTTTTACAATAGATTATAAAAAATTTAAAAGTGAATATCCTTATTTTATTGCTATATCATGTCGCCACTTGTTACTATAAAAGGGTAAATAAATAAAATCGTAAAAAAAACATTCGATCTTATTTTTTATAAGACATGTATATTAGCAACTTTTTGAGAAATTCAAATTAAAGTCCTCATATATTTCTTTGACTGGTAATAATGAAAACACAAATCCTACATTAAAATAGTAAGTCACAAATATCGAAGTACGAATTATTGTACCTCACTGTATCATATTCCTCAACTGTCAAACTATGTTATACTCATTGAAGCGATATGTCTTATTAAATTATGTATATACTATAATGTCATTATTATTCGTACAAAATGCTTTCTTCACAGGAAAGAGACTATAAAATTCCCTAACCTCGTATAAAAACGTTCGCCAATGGAATTGTATATTGAGGCACATTACACCAGACATTAATGAGTACAATTTATTTGATCACATCTCATTCTCGTGTATAGCACGTAATGCTAAACTCCAATTATTTACCGTCTAAAAACTTATTAATGTTTCGTGTGCCGTTATCTCACGTATTTTGGTTATTATCTTGGGGTTATTTAGTGAATTTATGGTAACACTTGCATCGAGTTTGTCGTTCACTCAGTAGCAAGACGACGTTGTTATGCGCTCACATGAGTATTTGTTACACAAGGTAATGCTGAAGTAACAGTTTAACGGCATAATTTAACCTTAAATGATCGTTTAGATTAAACATTTTCTCGAAGTAATTATTTAGAGATTCATGTATTAATGTATTTTTAAGTTTTAATATTCACCAATGTAAAATATTCGTTGAAACCACATTTGTGATATAATTTTGGAATTTTAATAAATTACAAAAATGTGTACATAGTAATTGCAAATATTTTGAATTAATAAGAATTAAGACAGTTTCAACTTTGATTTATTATTGACTTTTATTCTGATAGCAGGATTTTACGATACTTTTATTATTTTTAAAGCTTGTTTCGTTTATAAAAATTCCATGTATTGGCAGTACTTTAAATATACTTTCAGAAATAATTATAATTTCACCATTATGTAGTAATATTAAAAGTTATAATGACATAGCTGTTAGAAAAGAAAATGAGAATACAAATTTTATAGCCATTTATTATAACATATCATATTTTATAGTAAAATGTAAGCAAAAAACACCTGTCTTCATTTGTTCCATAAAATTAGAAAACTGTTTTTCAAATGATCGTAAATTTTGACTATTATAAATGTACTTATTATATAAGAAAAATCGGGGGCATCCATTCGTAAAAAATGGTACTTTACGTTGCGTATATCAACGTCCTGATATTTTTATTGCTCTCGGTTGAACAAATTCATGACATATATGCCATAAGTAGGTTCTCTTAGTTCGCGGTAAACATCATTATATAGATAAATAATCTTATTCATTCCAATTGATCTTATTTCATAACAAGAATATGACCCAATAGTAATAGTGTTTATTCGAGATTAGGATGCCTAATTGTTTGTATGTTTAAGCTATGGAATGATCAAGGAAGGATTGTGCATGACTTAACAACATTGGAATGCAGAAAATCGGAGGTCAATAGCTGATATACTAAATATCAAAAGGTGACAAATAAACCGAATTGGTTTAGAAACATTGAACGACGCAAATGGTTTTCAATAATTAATTCGCTTTAATCGACTTTCAAAAATAATCGACAATCGTTTTGCAAATAATTTAAAAGCCCAATATATGATCATCTCTAATCTAAATTTAATGCTATTCCAAACCCCATTGTCCGGTCCGTTGAATGAGGTTCAACTAAATTGCTTTGTGATGATAATATAGTATACATATATTTACCAAATTGTATGCAAAGGTTAAGATTTTTTTTTTCGAACCATCGTTAAAATTATGTGTATATCGTTAATTCGTCGCTTTTTGTCATTTTATTTTATACATGACTCGGTAGAACGAAATTTACGCATAGAAATATAATCGCGTTAGATGTCTAAAGTTTGTAATGTATCGAAAAGCTTACAACGGATATATTTGCAATAAAAGTTAAAACTTTATTCTACAAAAATGTATGTTTTGCGAAATTGTAACTTACGATAATACAGCCGGAGCAAACATTTGTTTGGTGTTCGGACGGAAGCGAGATGTCGTCACTGCAAGAACTTAGATTTATTTTATGTATTCACACACAATAATAACAAATACTCCGTTCTACAGTACCAAGTTCTCAAGTCCGACGTTTCTGGCATTAAGAGAATTTTAGCGAACGTTATATGTTTAAATTTATGCGGAGCCTGTTTCATGTGGAATAATTAGATTTTCTATCTTAGTAACATTTTAATAATGAATTTAATAAGGTGACGTGTTTTAAATTAATATGTCACTTATCTCGGGCGATATTAATTCCATTCGCTAACGTTATTACTTTGTCATCCGACGAGGTTGTATCAGCAGATAGGTTGTTTGGAATACACGTACATTGAAATAATCACATGCAGGTAAAATTACTTATACTCTGTCAAATTTAGAATGGTAATTTTGATAGCTCGCGCCTATGAAGTGTTGGAATTTTTTCGGTATAATGTATTAGAAATAATGTCGTACTTCATTGCTTGCATTGCATTGCAACAATCAAAAACTATATTGCAACAATGGCATTACGTCATTATCACGACGTAAAGTAACATAGTTTGTGTATCACCTTCCTATGTATCTACTTTATAGGATTGTATAAGAAACAAGCAGTAATATTTCGAATAGTAACTGCAGGGCTTTATGAAGTCGCAAGCGGTATTACGCTGTCAACTGGCACGACTGGATCGATGCTGTCCGCTCTAACAGAGCTAGGACTTTGCATACGTTACATACACATTTACTAATTCTTTTTTTATGTATATTATAGGCTCCATAACGCTTAACCTAGAAATAAACTACCTCCCATGTGTAGGAACGCAACTATAGGTTGTTGGAGACGGATTTTCAACTTGTGAGTTTTAGTTAGCCAGACGGGTTTCAGTGACTACTTTAAAGCCATCTTAAAGTTTCATCACAATGTTTTCTTCATCGAGAGATAAAGTTAATTTTAGGATTCCAATCAATACCGATGGACATGGTGTCCTATCATCGGTGGACTCATGGAGCGGTAATATGACCATCTTTTCGATCTAATTACTACTTGAGTTTATAGTCAACTCACAATAGAATACGTGACTTTACAATAGTTTATCGGTAACTAGCTTTTGCTCGCAGCTTCATTCACATTAGTGTGTATTTGATTTTCAGTGCATTATTTTGGATGAGAGGTATCCTATGTCCTTTTCTATACCTCTATCAAAGTGTATGCATTTTTTTTAATACTTTATAAGTTAGCGTTTGACCACAATCTCATCTGATGTTAAATGATGATTTGGTCTAAAATAGTAAACGCGCTAAAAAACGCGCTAAACCTAGAGGGAGACTGACTCTCAAGTGCCGCTGCCGGAACACACCAACAGGTGCTTGGCGACAATTTTATAACTTGAGGATGGTAGCTAGCCCGACGGTCTTAGTAAAAGCCCTAGCACTATGCTATGGTTTCATCACGATGTTTTCTTTCACCGAAAGCTTCGACTCAGTTGTTAGGATTCGAACCTACGTCCTTCAACGCTGTGTCCAAACATGTTTTCAACTAAGCTATCATCGCTTCAAATAGTAATAATCAGTTGACTAGTTAAGGCGTAAAAGCGTAACAAACAAACTTTCGCATTTAGAATAGTTAGGTTATATATTATAGTCATATGTTTGAACGATTCAATATTCACAAATAATGCATTACGCCGATCCCTGTTGAGTTGTTATCGTATTTTCACACGTCAAATGAACAAGCTGGTCTCGTTTATCGAGGCCGGTATTACGCTGCAGTCGACCCCCACGGCCTGTCATCCCGCAGCGGCTACGTCGACTCTGTCAGCTTTATTATCAAGTGGATTTATTGTTTCACGTGCAGCCTCCCCCCCGCATACGACTTGTTTTATCCCACTGACAGTTCTGACAAACTCGTTAGTGCCGAAGGATTTGTTCTTGCTGTGGAGAATTCAATTTATTTATCATAAAAGTGTTTAGTATTATTTGTTGTTATTGCCTTGTTGTGACTGTCTTTTACGAATAAAATATTAATGTTTAAGAACATTCTGGAAAATTATCATTTTCTTAGTCTAGTTTAGGTTCTTGTCATGTCTAGTACACAGTCCGATATAGCCTACATTAACGTTATGATCTCAAAATCAAAAATACTTTATTCAGCTTAGGTCCTGAGAACGCGCTTATGAACGTTAAAGTTACCACCGGTTCGGAAAACAACCCAGTCATCGAGAAGAACCGGCTACAAACTCGATCTAGCTTATCTTTTCATCAAACATATTATAACTAATATTTTTAAAACATAGTTATAAATAATTACATTCGGTTTTAGTGGATGCACAGAGAGGGCGTCATTTCCAGAGATCAGACGTCACCATCGTTCACATATTGATCCACCCTGTAAATAGCCTTTAGACATTAAAACCTGCTTGACATGGTGCTTGAACCTAGTATCTGGCAAATTGGTAAATCTGTTTATTACAAGAACATATTTCAACCTAGAATATTTTAGTATGAATTTAAAGAGTTACCATTATAACCAATAAAGTGAGAAAACGCTCGTCGATGGTGGGATAAGAAAGCATGAGTCGGTTAGGTAATTTTATATTCAATCTTAACAATAGAAACTTTTAGCTTTATATTATCTCTTGTTATAACGAAGATTTGTCATTGATTTTTTTATATAGTAATTAGAAACCGCCCCCGATTTTGAGCTCCTTGAGCTCCTTCGTTTATTATATACTAAGAAACAATTCTAGAGTTTACAAATATATAAGCTACCTTGTTTTTTTTCTTCTCTATAATATTCTTCAAACTCAACCTGCAACTCGCAGTTGACTTATTAAGGCTGGCGACTGAATTTCATATTTAATTCTTCGCATCTAGATACAGTTTTCCTAAAATTACCACCGTACTGACAACTTACAGGCCACCACTATTCTGTTATATTCAAGTGGTAATTCGACGGTAGAAAATTATTCCGAACAATGTGTTCCCCGTTTGTTCCGAGCGTATTTAGAGACCAACTTATCCCTGCAATTAACAAATTTGTTACAGAGTTTAGTATTAACACTACGTTAGGAACCACACTGGATATTGTAGTAGGTACATATCACTAACAAAAGTGAGACATTCACCCCTCATACCTTAATTAAATTTACGAATTACGCTTACAATTTATATACATATATTAAATTCTATTTACATGATTATAAGGTTGTATTTACTCTCTTTTGTCTTTCGCTTTGTCCTGTTTATGAGGTGACAAGGAGAAAGTGTGAACGTAACTATAGAAATCGTACATTTACAGCTAAATCCCGCTCAGGATTTTCTTTACTACCCGGTGTATTTTGGTGTACGTCGACCGCTACCTATCTCTACGAGTTAGAGTTTTATACCTTGATTTTACTCTTGAGAATTTAACTCGATATTGGATGTTACGTTCTTTTGATTTCTATCTTTTATTTCGTCGAACAGAGTGTTGTTTTTTTTTTTTGTTATACAATAAATGTAAAGATTAATCGGATAGTTTCGTAATGAGATTGCCTTATATTGCTGTCCTTAAGAGGAAACTCGGGTGGGGTTTATTCAATACAAATGTATTTCTCTATTTCATCTCTAGATAATGGAACTAGCCATAATATTTGTATACAGTATAATCTGTATATGACACAGTCTTGTCCTATGTTTTTTTTTTCCACTAATTAAATAACAAACAAACGTTACAGATAAAAGAAAAAAACATACTACCACAGCTAAAGCCCTTCGTATATTGATTTTGAAAAAAAATATTAAAATCGGTTCAGTTTTGGATAGGGAAACGAGAATACAAAATTATAATTTCCTCTATTTCATCTAGGTAAAATAAGTCGAAACTAAAGTTGTGTCTTTCGCGTTCTATTTAATAGTACGGAAATAGTGAGATAGCAATAAACTCTTATTAGTTATACGTATCGTGTAATGTACATTTTAATGTTGTGACTTTAAAAAGTTGCGTTGTTGTTGTCGTCGCTATGTATCTTTAAAAAAAAAAAATATTGCGGATTGTTAGCTAACATCTGTATAAAAGTATCACGTTTATTCAATATATAAAGATATTATCTTAAAACGTTTGTGTATCTATAAGAAATTTTATAATATTTAAAAATATATAAATTCGCATTATTATTTGAAAAACGATTTCTTTGAACAAGATACCTCGAAATCCTACTGGTGTTTTTTTTTTACATTAATTCTGTTATCATCTGTAATATCATATCGTTTACATCGTTCAGACCCTTCGTCGGTAACGCTCATTTATATAAAAGAAAGCTTACTGATTTTACGGGATTTTGTACAGTAAAATCCAAAATGAAAAGCCAACATATATTTATTTCGCTTTTATTTTGTGTTTTGTTTGTATGAATCGTAGGTATATATTATTCTTTAATCGAAACATAATTACATATTAACTAGAAACATTCAGCAGCTTTATCCGTTTTAAATTACAATACAATATTAATAACAACAGTCGTGTATACTTAGCATTATTTTTTTTATAGTTTTGAACCACATCAAGTTGAATAATTTGATGCTAAAATTACATTATAATAGTGCATGATAAGTAATAAAATAAAATAACTCATATTAAAGCGACAAAAGCTCAGTGATAGGCGTGTTCGAACACCACGTCCATCGATTTAGGTTCAAACCTTTCTTTGCAAATGACTTGGAGCTTTCGGTGAAGGAAGACATTGTGATAAAAGTATACCATGGTGGTAGAGCTTTTTCTAACCTTTTATATGGAGATACCCCTAAAGGATACCCACCCTACCGGGCAGCTGACGGCGAGTTATGTCCAATTCGCACGGACTAAAACACCATAACGCCTTCTTACACCTTTTGGCCGAGGGAGCAGAGACTGCCTTACAGGTACTACTACATTTGCTCCCCCGACAGGTGTTGGCTTATTCTAAGGGGCCCCGATTGCGGTCTGAGTGGTCCTCAAAGGTAGGGTAAGTGTTAGACCGCTCTTACAAAATACGGAAGTCGCTTCGAGCAAAGCGTCGCCACCACATATGCCCGCTGTTCATCGCCCCAAGGGCTCGCCTACGGCGGCCGGAGATCATCGCCTACTCATCGCTGCCGTGTTTACATTCTTAGATCATATCGTCATTTACACATTAGATTTAACATTAAATGATAAAGCCTATGAGATATTTAAAAAAAAATGGCTATTTGACCAGGTCACATCGCGTATGAAAAATTCAACGTATTAAAATGCCAAGGTAAATAATGACAGTATAAATGAAAATTGTAACAACGTATATGTATCTACCAATATTGCGCGTGCCAAACGTAAAAAGGGCGTATCATAGCATTTGTTAAGATTTTATGCCAAAAGTGCAAATTTTTTTTTTGTACTGGAAAATTTCTTTATTTTCCAGCTT
This sequence comes from Antheraea assamensis, assembly GCA_035772565.1. Classification (NCBI taxonomy): domain Eukaryota; kingdom Metazoa; phylum Arthropoda; class Insecta; order Lepidoptera; family Saturniidae; genus Antheraea; species Antheraea assamensis. The sequence goes on from JAQQSE010000002.1 coordinate 916,497, forward strand.
TGAAACTGTACATAACACAGACAGACAGACGCGGCGGACGACTTTATTTTATAGTATATAATGATTTCAATAAAAGAAACATTTATGTAAATACTAGCGGCCCGCTCCGGCTTCGCACGGGTATAAAATATATAGCCTATGTCATTCACTGAAAAAATGATTAAAATCGATCCAGTAGTTTTGATTTATTCATTACTGCCCGTGGCCCGCACGCGTTAAATTTGGAGTAAACTTAAAAATAACAGTATTTCCCCACTATTTAATTTATGTTATTATACATATAAACCTTCCTCTTCAATCACTCTATCTATTAAAAAAAACCACATCAAAATCCGTTGCGTAGTTTTAAAGATTTAAGCATACATAGGGATATAGGGACAGAGAAAGCGACTTTGTTTTATACTATGTAGTGAAAATTCAAGTAAGTGAAATTATCATAGTCAAGAGAAGATATAGGTGTGTTTTTTTTCTCACTGTCGCAGTATTCCAGTGCTGTCTGATTTGAATTTAAATGACAACGAGGAAGGACGTTAGGAAATTACTCTTTAATGGAAAAATGTCGGTTCATTTTCAAACGTTCCCAGAAAAAGTCGTTCCATTATCGGACATGTTTGAAATAAAATTAAATGATATTATAGTTTTTATTAAAAACACATGCATATTTTTATTAATGTTATTTGATAGTCATAATTAAGAACTACGTCATGAAAATCGTTATGGCGCTCGATTGATATTTTTGTAACTAGTTTTTGGTCGCTACTTTGCTGTACATTTATTCTGGATAATGTTCTATTTCGTATCCATAACGACCGGTATGCGAAATTTGATGACTAACGGTTGAGTAGCTAAGAGGTGAAATTACAACAAATTCATTTTTGTCTTAGTAATGTGATTTACAATGCAAAATACACAATTTTTTTATAGCAAATGTCTATAACAATTAACCGGTACATGGTGTTATATCCATTTTTTATTGCAATATTTAAACTCATCTGTGTAACAAATATCAGGGTTCTACGATCGATGTAAGACAAAATAAGGAGAGATCGTAATAAACAATAATAATCTATACATATTTTAAAACAAAATCGCTTTTCGTGTCTGTGCCTGTGTGTTACCTTATTTCTTGTACAGTACAAAACGGATTTTGATACGGCTTTTACTATCCTTTAGACAATTTGTTACGAAAGCTTTGTATTTAACTATGTAAGTATATACCAACAATATATATCATAAAAATATATAAAATAGAAAAAATTCAACGTTATTGAATAAAGTCGTAGGAAGGTGTTTTCGGGCGCTTACATCGATAACGCTGTCTAAAACGTATGAGATTCATATAAGTAATTTATTACAGAATTGGCATGATGACTGATTTTCAATTACTGTCCTATAATACTCTCGGATGTATACTATTGCGAAAAAACATAATATTTTTGGAGAAAACAAAGATTTTTTACAAATTAACGCAAATGTAATTTTAGATATAAATTCGTGCAAAAACGCTTGCCCGTGTCATGGCGTCTGTTTGTGACGTCATGATATTGACAATATAAACAGCGAGCATATAACGAGTGAACTACAGAGTACTTTATGTCATAGATTATAACTTAACGTGAACAAAGCAACAAATTAGTTATTTTGCGTTATGAATATGAATGATAAAGTGTATGATATATATAATAACAATATCAACAGCCCTAGTACAAAACGACGTTTGCTGGAGCGTGACGTAATTCGCTCTGATTGGTGTTCAACATAAGACGGACGATTGCTGTATTTTATAGTATTATTTTATTACATAAATTATCAATCTCAATCTGAATATAAAAGTAAATACATTTTTCCTAACCTATTCATACGGTTCTATGGGATAAACAGATTATTTTTGTAATTCATGATTACTGTCATCATGCCAATTGTACACCCAAAAAAATGTGTACAGAGAAATCTGCGATAGTATGTATATATATTTGTCTATCCCCTAAGGTTTTTTTTTTACCCACAAAACTCATTTTTACCTTTTTAAAAAATATGTTTTTTCCTACGATATGTTTAATTAAAAAATGAGCAAAGTACAATTTTAGCCGTTTATATGGTTTGAAGTTTTTGTTTATTACATTTATAAAATTTGAAGATTATAAAAAAAAAAACGAAAAGTTTTACGAACGGCGAAATTAGATCTTCGTTCACGGTGTATAATAACTAAAAATCTTTAAAATAAATTAAAGACTCCAATATAGTTGGTATTAATCCTATCAAATTAGATACTTTATCTACAAAAGGCAGTTATGTACAAAATGTCAATTAGAACAGAGCTTTATAGTATATAACTTGAATGAATAACTTGGAAGATTACATAGACTTCAAATTAAATTACATAATTAAGCGGAGAAAAATATACCTATATGAATTGATTAAATACTTATGAAAAAAAAAAATGTAATACATTGCGGCCAATGTGAAGCCGGGTTCGGTCGCTAGTCATTTACAAAGAAAAACAAAAGCACAACTGAAAAAAACATTTATTCGTTTGAGTATGAGTATTGGGTACAGGGTAATTGTATGTATAAATTTACACTACCACTCTTTGCTTCACAGATGTCGTACTTTAATGTTATACGTATAATAATAGCCTTCTCTACCATTAAAACGAATCGAAAAAAAAATCATATGTTCAAAAATCCATCAAGCCTCTTATGCTACAAAGCTCACCAAAGAAATAGACATCAAACACTCGAGAAACATTCCTTCTACGTGATCGGGTAATTAGGGAAATAAATGAATTAACAGCAGCAATACTTCATTCGTATATTTATAATTTCCGAGCTCGTCGATAATTATATTTAACGTGATCATTCATTTGTTTGTGCCCGAATCGGTATTGGTTTTTGGTTATGTTTATTGAAACATATTAATCTCAAGTCTGGCTATAAAATATTAGGTCACCGCATCCAGATCCATCGAAAACGCTTTGCAGTGGGCTCGTGTTTACACACTCGGACAGTTTCATGTCTGTTGATCTAGCAACGGCGTGTGCTCATATAAAATGTACATTGCAATGAATATCTACTCTGTTGCAATATTCTGCTTTACACGTCTTGAAATTGTACACAACTCTCCATCATGTTTACTTAGCAATCTATTGTATAAATATATATAGGTAATACTAGCAGGGCCAGCGGACGTTGTCCTTCCTGCCCTGATAATTAAAAAATATACACTTATGTGCATGAAACGCTTAAGGCGGCTTGACTTTTTCCGATCCTTTCAACAATTGTTATTGTAAAGACGCCATGACAAATTATATACCTAAACCTTCCCCGTGAATTACTCTATCTAATGACGAAGACCGTATTACAATCCGTTCAGTAGTTTTTGAGTTTATCGCGAACATACATACAGACAGATAGACAGACGCGTCGGACTACTTTGTTTTATAATATGTATTCATTCTCTTTCCGTGAGTAAAAATGTAAATGTACCTTTTAGTATTCAACTGATACCACTATATAATACGAGTATAGTTCGCTTGTACAGTATATCCACTATTTTCTAATGTCCTCTGCTGTGTATATAATGCGTATCATCTCCCATTTTTCCGCTATAGCGGCATCTGTTGTTAATCTGTAAAGTGCAGTCTTGCACGTGCTCTATCATAAAGGATAATGAAGTCAGTATACTATGCAAGTGGAAACAAAAGATCAACTAAGGGGAAATAGTGATATTTGTAACCCATTAGCAACATTTTTTTTTAAATTAATTTTCGTCATTTAAACCTTCGCGATATAACTCTGGAGTCATATACTCCATTAAAATAAGTATAGGCGTTTTATGCTGGTTCGAGGGAAAAAAAAATCCTCCTTCCAAAAAAAAAAATTCAAAAGTAAGTTTTTTACTTTGGGTATGTTATAGTTTTCATATGAAAAAGTTTCACTCAGAAATCTGACAGCATGCAGGATTAATTTTAACCCAAATTGGTCACATATTTAGAACGACAATTCAAAATTTAATCCCATTTAAATTGTCATTGTTAAATTTGAAATACTTTTTTTAAAGAATTTAACACCCCCCAATGGTCGATTGTGTATTTTTATTTTACACATGCCTTTAATTACTATGTAGCGATTCGTATATTTATTCGCTAAATCCGTCCGTGGCTTTGTTTATATTGACTTTGGATTTACCTTAACTCGGGCTTCTATCACCTGTTAATAGCAACTGTTATGCAAATTTTCTTGTTATCTTTTCATATACGAACGACAATATTACCGCTTTTACATTTGAAAATTAAGGGTTGGATGAATGATGATATTTAATGAAGAAAATGACGTAAAAAAATGCCTTGAACGGACTTTTTTACGAGTACATTCTTCGGTTTCAAGATTTTCTTTATTCAAAAATTCACTCAATGACAATTACATAAAATTCATATTTATATTCAGTGATATAATTGGCATAAATATGTTTTAGTCACTTGAAACTGTGAAGGCCCATCAGGCCAATAGCGTTAGTGCAGTTAAAAAAAAGAGCATAAATATACAAGTAAGTAGTCATTTGTAAAATATATTAATTAAGGGCGTTATAGTCATGTTAATGATACAATATATTAATACATCACTACATATTATAAAAATAACCGTCCACACATCGTCCACATCGTCCGCCGCGTCTGTCTGTCTGTATGTATGTTCGCGATAAACTCGAAAACTACTGAACGGATTGTAATGCGGTCTTCAGTATTAAATGGAGTAATTCACGGAGAAGTTTTAGGTATATAATTTACCAAGGTTTTTTTTTTGTAAATTGGTTGAAATATAATTATAATTGTTGAAATAATTGGCAAAAGTCAAGCCGTCTGAGAGCTTTCGTCGAAAACGTTGCCTAATCTCTTTGAGATATAACAAAACAATGCATACTGAGATATTCCTATTTTATAGATCTACAATAAAGTCTGCGATGGTATATACTCGTATACCTATTTTTTAGGATAGCTTACTATACACATCTATCTTCTAGAAATGGTCACACACAATGAGGTCATTGGGAGGCTATTTAAACGGATACTGTATGAATCCTTAGCAAATAACATACATTATTAACTTATAGATGCACATAAGTATATGTTTTTTATTATCAAGGCGGGACAACAAGATAATTAAAAAGTTCTATATAAAAATATTTGTCATTAGAAAAAAATTTAATACTTCTTTTAAATTTATTTAGATATTCAGTTATTCAGTAACTGAATATAATTCAATATTTATATTGGTATTAATTAATTTAACAGAGGTTACCGCATTAGTATATTAAAAAAAAAAAAAATATTGTTACATTCATTATAGGCAGATGCACAGATGGACGTCATTTCCAGGCATTACCATCGTTCACATATTGGTACACCTTATAATAAGCCTTTATACATTTAAAGCCACTTGACATGGGGCTTGAATTTGTAGTCCGGTGTATCTGTAGAGGCCTACGGGTCAATAGTTTAGTCAGTTCGAAAAAAAAGGGCTTGAATTTACTATCCGGGAAATCAGTAATATGCAGTCGGAGTTTATTATAAAATCTAACACTAGTATCTAAAAATTATTAATTGTTTTAGTAAGCCTGAAACATGGGATACATTATAAATTACAAAAGTAACATTCCTTCTCTTTACTTGGTTATATTTGATTACATCTTATTTAACACAAGTGAATTGTAAAACATTATCATTTCGTCCTCCATTATAATCGTTTTTTTTTACGTGATTCTTTTATGTCAATGACTATAATAATATTTGTAACTTACACTATAAAAGCATAGTGATATATCCATCAATTTATTTGGATAAAGATGACAAGGCAACAAGATGTTGAATTATAATTAAAATCAAAGTACCGTGTCTTATGTAACTGTATTGCAACTTTTTTTTAATTCTGTGCACGACTTTTCGTACTGTTTCTGCTTTTAGCCCTATTGAATCGTATTACAACATTCTCGAATAAAAAAAATGGGGTTTGGTTACAATTTTTTCGTTTATAAACTAGGAAACTTGAGGAACTAGCTTTTACTCGTGACTTCACTCGCGCTAATAATGTAGATTTGATCTATTCTTCGGATTCTTTTTTTTTATGATTGAAAGGCACGTTTTGTAGTTAAGGCGTGAAAGCGTAATAAATAAACAAAAACAAACCTTCATTCCAATTTATTTCCAAAAAAAAAAATGAAGCTTATATTATTTTGTAGCTTCACAGAATGCGGGGCAATATTAAAAAACATCAAATTAAAATCTAGTTGGTTTCGGATAGGACTCTATGTTGTGTGTGTGTGTGTGTGTGTGTGTATGTTTGTCGGAACGAATTGAAAAGCTGAAGTGAATTCGCTGCGGTGGCGACTACCATTCGATGGATTACTGGATTGGAGCAATATCGGAACGTTTGTCGAGGGTGTATTTATTTCACTTTCGGTTCACGCTCGTCTGCCAAAAGCGTTCAACCGTAAAATGAAAAGGGATCAGATAAAATTGAGCGTAAACTGTTCAAAATTAGCACGTTATCCGAGGACTTGTTTTCGGATTAGATTGTTTATTTGTTTAGGTCTATCTGTTACTTGTTACTATTTTTTAATTTGGTTCTGTTCGATATATACATTTTAATTGTATCAATTACTAATTGACAGATACTTTACATCTACCGTACTTAATTTCTTCTTTTTTTTAAATAGAGAATGAAAATAATTTTTATTATAGCTAGGTTTTAGTTATGAGTTATTCATACATAATATGCAAATTTAATGTATTTTTAAATGTTTCACAAACAATATGCCATGGATTAAAAAGCATCAAATCGTGCTGTTATGTCTAACTAATTTGTAATTGTGAATCAGTTAGGTACATTGTATTAAAATCTTGGTTTATTTCATAAATGAAAGTAGATACCATATTTTTTAAACCAAAACCCTCTGCTGACATGGGGTCAGAGCAGTTTAATAAATGTGGTCCTTTTTGCTGCTTTTTGGTCTCCTCTAGTAGGTGCATTCGCTCCCATTATTTTCATAAATGCATTTAATTTATTATTTTAGTGACATATTTTCTTGTATATGATCCTTTTACATTTTCAATTTAATCCTCTATATATATCTCATATATATACTCTTACAGAAAATCTCTAGTCTACAATAGTATATTCTATTGTATTTCTCCTTATATCTATTCAATACATATTTTTTGTTCCTTTTTTTTGAATGTATACGCTTTTTTATTACTCTTTTCTTTATCTTATTTATGTCCCACTTTTATTTTGTTTGAGATGATTATATATAAAACTCTAAACTAAAGCTTGATAGTGGAGTCACCATCGCTACAACTGGTAGCTAAGCAAAGCAGCTGGTAAACTTTAGCTGGGTAGGAATGCAGTTTTATTTAATATTATTTATGAGTAGTTACGTAACAAGCCGCTCATGATGAAAGCAACAGTATTGTAGACTAGAGTTACTATCATTATTAAAGGAGTGTATGTTTAATTACAGGCCCTACTGCAGGCGCACGATGTCGTCGCTCGGGAGGTGTACGGCGAAGAATCGCTCCGTGCGTCACCGCCGCCAGTCAACGGGCGCACGACGGCCCCACCGCCGGAGGAAGATGACGACACCGAGCCCGAATTCGAAAACGTGACTAGGGTGCGCCTCGTGCAGTTTCAGAAGAACACCGACGAACCTATGGTGAGATGTCTGCCTTATAACAGATTCCTTTAATTGTGGTCCCAACCGCTTTGCAAAATGTTGGAATTTTCGCTAAATTTCAGATACTCATGTTTACTTCTGTTTCCAATTTAGTATATGTTTCAGGTGAAGCTGCTTAAAGTATTTTGATAAGTTTAATTGCATCATCGCATAACGTCCCAGGAGTAGCTTAGGATAATTGTGATGCTACAGTTCGAATGAATAAGTGGCGTGGATTCATTGGACTTAAATATTACGCAGGACGCGACAGAAATCATATATCACCGATAATCACCGAGATTATTTGTATATTTTAAGCAATCAGCTGTATTAACTCACCATCGCACATCGCTGATTACAAGCACGTAATAATTAAAGTGTTGTTATAGGTAATTATTTGAATTTATAGGGGATCACTCTAAAGCTAGCGGATGACGGTCGATGTATCGTCGCCCGCATCATGCACGGCGGCATGATACATCGACAGGCGACTCTCCACGTCGGTGACTGAGATCAAAGAGATCAACGGAACACCCGTCGCTAACCAATCGGTTGCGCAACTCCAACGAATGCTGGTCCGTTCTCACTTTTTGACCAAAAACATTTTACTGATTTAATTAATGAATAAACCCAATTTGTATGCATATTTATTATATACGTAGTTACGGAATAGACAGTATTTATTTCCGATACAATTTCCTTATCTTATATCTTCAATGTGATTGGGCAATTCATACATGAATTTATTAATATTGTCATTCTTCTTTCTTTGAGAGAACCATAACCCGCTCAACACTGAGTCTATGAATTATATTCAGATCTAGGATATTTTGCAATTTACAAACCCGCTGCTACTATTCGCTTTTGTTTTTCAACAAGATACTGAATAAATATGAAATATCACTTTACAGATATAATTATTCCAATTTGATGTTTGATATTATAGTATATCTATACATATAATAAAAATGAAGTGTCTGTATGTAATATCGTAACAACGACTTTTTACTAAATGGATATGGACGTATACACGATACTGATAACAAAAACACAATTTTTAAAGTTTTTGTCTGTCAGTCTGCCTGTTTGTCTGTATGTTCCGGGTAATCTCCGAAACGGCTGGACAGATTTTGACATAAATTTCACTGACGGATAGTTAAAATTACAGCGAGTGGCATAGGCTACTTTATTTTAGACTAGCTGTCATCCGTGGCTTCGTCTGTAGTACTATCTCTAAAACGATTGGACCTATATTTATTTATGGGACTTTCACTGGCAGATAGCTAACGTTATAAAAAGTAATTAAAGCTTTTTTTATTTTGGACTAGCCTTTACCCATGGCTTCGTTTGCAATACTATCTCCAAAACGTTTGAACCATTTTTCACGGAACTTTCACTAACAGATAGCTGATCTTATAAGTAGTAATTTACAATTATAAAAAAACAGCTAGTTTTAGGTGGTAGAGCTACGCTGAAGCTATTACTGGTTTCAGCATGAATGGGTCGGCTCGCCCGGGGTAGTACCACCCTCTCACAGAAAACCGACGTGAAGTAACAGTGCTTGCACAGTTGCGTTTCGTTCGATCAGTGAGAGCGCCGGAGGCCCACATATTTAAAAGGCCGGCAACGCACTTGCGACTCCCCTGGTGTTGCTAGTGTCTATGGACGGCGGTGATCACTTATCATCAGGTGACCCACCTGTTCGTTTGCCCCCTATAATAATAAAAAAAAAATAGCCCAAGAATACAATTGATACTTTACATTGAAATGTAAAATCCACAGCGCGAAGCTCGAGGCTCTGTGACCTTCAAGATCGTTCCGTCATACCGATCGGCGCCACCGCCTTGCGAGGTAATATTTTTTTTTTGTATATACATTTCTGTATACAATCATACACACATCAAAGTATGTTTTTTCTTTTTTCGATATTATAAACTAATGTTGTAACGGCTCCTAGCAGTTTGAATTTGAATTTCATTTAGTTGTAGATTAACCAGCTGTACAATTGGATACTAGAGTAACAACAAACACACATTTTCGATAACAATGACTAATAGTATTTCTATTCACATAACACAATGCTCTAGTGTGATTTGAACGCTTGTTTTTTAATAATATTAAAAGTCGACAAGCGCACATATGTATATAATATGTACGTTTACGATCAGTTTGAAATGCTTGTCTTGTCCCTTGAATATGCAAATTGGTTCTAAAAACACTCACCTTTAAAATTTTGTTTTTTTTTTTCTAACTAGCTTTTCCGGATAAAGCCTTCGCCCGTGCTAGTAAGTAGCGAAACTGAATCCTATGCTACTGTATGTTATGTTGTTCTTTTTTTTAATGTTATGTTTTTGTATATATTCACCACAGGGCATGGCGACGCGTCCTCGCGATATCCTCTTTTACTGTGCGCTTGTTGTTCTTTTATCATCGCTTCATGTTTGTCACACAAATCACTATCGAATGTCTCTCACTGTTGTTCTATGTTTAACATTAACTGTATCTCGTTGTTTGTTTCATTTTCTTATGGACATTTTTGTGATAATTTCACATATCATTCATTAATTATGTGATTCCGATGTGTGAAATTATTCAATCATGTGTGTATCATAAACTTCAGCCATTATCATGCGATTATATCGTTCGTGTAAATTGTTTCGTTGTCAACGTTATGCATAGTCGCTGCTGTAAGTCCAAAATTTGAAAATGTTCAATTGTTGTAATCGTTATTTAAGTATACGGAATGGGTTTTGCGTCTGTCTCAATTGTGATGTAAATCAGGTAACCGATAATTGCAGATATTCGTGAGAGCACAATTCGATTATGACCCGTTGGAGGATGAGTTGATACCATGTGCACAAGCCGGTATCGCTTTCAACACCGGCGACATCCTACAGGTAAAATGAATCAGCTTTAAAACTTTATTTTGGTGTAGTCTAGTATAGCGATTGTTTTCTGTGAATGATAAATTGTAAAACCTTAACTTCGATATTTGTAAAAAACGTTGCGTTAGTTACCGTAGTACCTACTGATACTAACTACACTTGGTCGGGGCGACCCTAAAGATATTTCTAATTTTTTTTAAATATACAGATAATCAGTAAGGATGATTCTCACTGGTGGCAAGCTCGTAAGGATGCATCTGGTGGATCCGCCGGACTTATCCCAAGTCCTGAATTGCAGGAGTGGCGCGCAGCTTGCACTGCAGCGGAAAAATCGAACACCGATCAAGGTTAGAGGACCATATGAGAAATTGACAATTAACTGTGACAGATTAATCGGATTGCGTTACCATGCTTATTATATGTGTTTATTAAGATTATATATTGAATATAAATTTATACAATGAATCGTTTATAAGAAAATCTCGTGGTAATATAATTTCGCTTTTAGAATCACGTCTATTGAAGACTTGTCTTTGTCATATTATATTAGCATCACGGTCTTTTTTGTGGATGACAGGGAAACTCTGTTTTTCAAAAAAAAAAATATAGATGTTCATTCGTCATGCGCGTATTAAAGTGGTATATTTTTTTTTTTCATGTTTTTGCATTGAATTTGATGTTGTTTTAGGATGCCTGTGTTTGTTTTAAACAGTTAAGGTAGTGATCCAATATAATTATTATATATATATAGTTCTTCGTGTGTTAGATTGCTTTTGTGTCTACATCCATATTATTACTTACTGTAAGCTCTCATATTTTGTTTCGACATCATCTACTATTTTTCGAGAAATCATTCTCATTGTCGTCAGAACGTGGACTTACATTAACATTTCGTGTTTTTCCTTTACAAACATAAACATTATTGGACGAAGCAGTTGGTATGTAAAGTTGCTTTTTATCTACGTTCGATACGAGTGATACAAGCTCCCCGCCCGACATCTTATAACGTAAAAGTTGTAAAAACATCGTAAATTATTCCGTTCCCGGTTTGCACGTTAATCAAATGATATAGCTTCATTCATTTTGCAGAATCTAGTAAATAAATACCCTACGTTTCTCGCAGATTATTAGAATTGTATTCTATTTCAATATTTGTAACGAACAGCATTAAAAATGATAGTCAATCTGATGTACAATAATAATAATAATAGCAAAAAGGGAGTTTGTGTAAACCCGATATATATATATATATATATATATATATATTTGCCATCTCTGGGGGAATGTTTTATCGAATTTTGTACATTTGTTTTACTTGTATCTATCTCCCTTTTCGTAGCCGTGTAGCGTGTTTGAGTAACATAAATCCATTATCCGTGTTGTATCCAACTTTGTTTACCCAAATGCGTATTGTCTTATATATATATATATATATATATTAACTATCGATATACCTACAATTGGATTAAACATTTCCCTATGTGTAATCCCGAAGTCGAGTAGTGATCCAAATACCACATACCTTTGCGTTTGCATGACCCGTATTGTAATGTTGTGCCGCTAGGAGCGGAGGGCTGCGTTTCGCATACGGAAGGGTGTGAGAATACAGGTAAAAAAAAAACGCGCGGATACGTATCTAATGGCTTTATTCTGATTTAATTAGTGACAACACATCGTAGACAATTTCACTGCATTGTTTTTTTTTTCTTATTATTATTATTTAAGCCAGAGATTGGTGAATTCGTACAGCTTGTATTATTTTAAATGTTCATTTAAATGAAGCTAAATGTAGACAGGACGTTAACAGGTTATAACCTTATGATTATACAGATCTAACCCTTAATAACCTAGAGTTTCAATTTTGATACTAATCCTTTAAACCGAATGTTCACATTACTATTCGTTTTTTTATAAGCTATATATATATAAATTATATAGCTATATTTATATAGCTATATTTATAAAGCTATTTTTCCCTTCATCTAAATCCTCAAGCAAGCACAGTAATATTAAAAATAAATCACTTTCGTAAATCAGGCTACTAAGGGCGCTAAGAGAGCTTTTGTATTTAAATTATTTGCTCGCTGTTTTAGGCCTGATTACACAGACCATGGTCACTCTCAGACATTGTAATGTGTATAAAACGCGAAAATTAAGAAATAAGTTAGAACATTAATAGAATTATAACATAACCTGTACTGCTCCACCTGAGACACAGGATTACCTATCAGTTCAGGTGGCAGCGGCCGTCATGTATAATTCTATAATTTTTAATCACGTTATGATAGTTTGTAACATTCTATAATTTTAAATACTTCAACGCTCTATAATTGTATTGGTGTTAAATAATTAATGAGCACTGTGTTTTTTGCATGAGTAATAATAATAATACAGTTTTGCATCGTAATATTAATTGGAAGATAGTTAATTAATAAATCCAATTAAGTTGTACAACAGCACCTTAATATATTTTTAGCATGGCAGTTAATATAAACCTAATGGCTAAATAAGTTTTAGAATTAACGAACGAAAAACAAAATACAATATTTTTAGTCAAGTCACTTATTGTTTCAGTGAATTGTTCTATATTCGGACGTAAGAAGAAGCAGTCGAAAGATAAATATTTGGCCAAACATAATGCGGTGTTCGATCAATTGGATGTGGTCACTTACGAAGAAGTCGTGAAACTGCCTTGTTAGTATTATTACCTATTATTTCAATAATTATAACTATTTTGATAAACTTACGACAAAGGTTATTATTATACTGCCATAGAATCAATTATTTTTCAGTAAGTTAGCCAGAATTGATATTATAAAAAAACCAAAGTAATCGTCTGTCTACTGGTTTAACCACAACCAGAGGTCTTTTTTTATGTTATAGGGGGCAAAGGAACAGGTGGGTCACCTGATGGTAAGTGATCACCGCCGTCCATAGACACTAGCAACACCAGGGGAGTCGCAAGTGCGTTGCCGGCCTTTTAATATACGTGGGCCTCCGGCGCTCTCACTGACCGAACGAAACGCAACAGTGCAAGCACTGTTACTTCAGGTCGGCTTTCTGTGGTCTGATGGGATGTCAATGAATATTTGTCTAGAGGTATCCTAAAGCCGGGAGAAGGGCATAGGCTAAAAGATACTGACAGTATCTCTGAAAACATTATAGTTACTTATAACTTTATTTGTTTTTAACGAATGACCAGGAAAATTTCCGATTCATGAACAGTGAAGGACTAAAAATAGATTCATCTGTTTGAAATAACAGTTGACTGGTAGATATTGAAAAGTTTTATGTTACCTCTATGACGCTTTCTCTCTCTCTTTCTTGCACTCTCTCTGTTGCTCTGTTGTATACGAGTATCGAAATTCGAGCCGATGGAAGTCTTGCGCTGCTGATTTCATAATCTCAATACAGAACGCGTGGAAATCTCAATAAAACGTATTTTTAGTTAGCATATATTTAAATATAATTTATGATTCGCTATTTAATATCTAATTTTTTATAAATGATTGTTTTCGTTATAATTTAGTTAATAATGAAATGATAGAAAATAATATATATAGCTTACACATTGAGAGAGGGAGTGAGAGAGAGAGAGTAACGCTTTTTCCTTACGTGACGAAAAAATACAAATAGAACCTCTTAACTTCCATATTCGGAGTTGAAGAAAAAGTGAAAAGAACTTTGTTTCTGGCAGGAATCTTGTGACTGCACACGTTTTTTTTTTCTAAAATTGTTGTGTATTACAAACATTTTTGTCCTCAAATATTTAGCCCTATTAAAAATTAACTGGAAACTATTGTAAAATATAAAATTTATCATTCTTTACTATAAATTAGATATTTTATGTTATAAGTATTACGCGACGTTCCGACATGATGGGCCTCGAATTTAACCAAATATGATTCAGGGTGGTCTTCGATGTGAATGGAGAATAACAGTTTCGGGATATTTACGATGTAAAGTGTATTCCAGCTTTCCAGAGGAAGACGATCGTCCTGCTCGGAGCTCACGGAGTCGGTCGACGTCACATAAAGAATACTCTAATCGCTCGTCATCCAGATCAATACGCCTATCCCATACCGCGTTAGTATCAATATCTCTATTAAACACTTTTAATATATTATGCTTGGAATGAAAACTTGAGCTGTACGCGAGAAGCATCAGTTGAGATATAGATTAAATGGTCCCAAATTAAAGTCCATTCAATTCGAATCAATTCCAGATACTACGAGACCTTCGAGACCGGACGAAGAGCCCGGCAGACATTACTACTTCGTAACTCACGACGAGATGATGACTGACATCGCCGCCAATGAATATTTAGAATATGGTAAGCATCGACTTCTATATAAATAAGAAAAACTGAGGGACACACATACATACATTTACACTTCTATTTAGCACCCTTTTTTTACATGGGGAAATCTCTAAACCCCATCGGGCAGCAAAGGTGGGTTATTTCCGGTTCTCATGGACTACAACCCCATGGTGCCTTCTCACAATTTTTGGCTGGGGGAGCACGGACTGCCCTAGAGGCTCTGAGGGGTCTAAATGGCCGAACCCTCGAAGGGAGGGGTGGGTGTTAGACCCCCTCTGATGAACTGTGGGAGTCGCATCACCACAAGGCGCCTCCACCACATGGTCCTGTGCAGTTTATGATGCCCGAGTCCATCACCCTTCTATTTCTTCCATCTATTTACCACCTAAAACGGTAGAGGCATGATGTTACATTATGGAACGGTGAGAACGACACGTAGATATACGATAACACCGATTCCTGGTCAAGTTGCTGTTAATTATGAAAGAGTTCCATTTTCTCTCTTTGAAGATCTTCTAATATAGTAAAACCTTTCCAGAAAATAAAAAAAGAAAATCCCATCCAAATAGTACCAGTAGTTTTTGAGTTAACCGCGGGTTTAGAGAGTAAACCTAGGAGTCGAATAAAAAACTTTTTTTTATACTTTAGTGGTTAGCATTTATTATAATAAGACCACCAGTAGTGTTATATGGATCCGAATGCTGGGCTACGAAAGAGACGGATGTGAAAAGATTACATGTGAGAGATGAGAAAGATTACATACAATTTTTTTTAATGTTTTTTTTGGTCTGTTTCTTAAGAATCGATTTTTATATAAGGGTATGAAAAAAGGTATGAAGGGTAAAAAAATCGAGTGCTCGAATGACCTCGTTACTTTTTTTTTTGCGAATTTTTCACTTTACAGCCGTGCGTGTGTGTATTACTTTATACTTGTGTGTATCCGACGGACATAGGGTATGCTGCGAAACAGCTTATTTCATTCGATAAGGATAAATACTATATTGATGATGATGATATATGATACCTTATTGTATTATAATAAAACATATTTTTTTGAACTAAATATTTTAATATTTTGTCATATCTACGTTTGTTTTTTTTTATTTCTTTATTCTACGTTTTATTTTGTGCCTGTCCAAAGACAATCGTTCTTAAGGAGTAAAACTCGAGTCGTGTATTATCGGACCTGCCGCCTTACTCTTGAAATTGATTTCAATTTGGTTTTGTTTCTGATTCGAACTCAATTTTGTTTCGAACTCGATCTAAAACGGTACTCTTGAACCAAATCAAATCGAAAATCAAGATCGAGTTACGATCGATTCATAACGGCGTCGTTAAGTGTATCCGGGCACGGTGTACACACAATACGTCACAGTAAAGTGTTATAATTATATGCTTAAATCATTGCTTTTTTGGTGTTTTCTGTCTCAATAATACTAAAATAATGATTTATATTATGTTAAATATTATACAAATATACTACACCTATTAAAATCGTCCTGAAATAATTGATTTTATTATTGAACACGACGAACATGTTATTTTTAGTCTGTGTCGCAGAATATAATCTTTACTAGTCTGTGCTACAGACTGTCAAATTTAATCATAAAAACATTGGAATGTTTTACAAAATGATGAGATGTTTAATACACCAATCAATTTATATTACCTAGATATATGTAAAGCAATTATGAAAAATATAGTAAGGGAAAATATTCATGAAGTGTGTGTGATAAAACTATAACTTTTATGAACATACATTTAGAAAACTTGTAAACATTACATACTAAAATTAGGTACCTATACTGAAGATTTTGCAGGCCCTTTCTAAAGTTAAATGTTGTATTATGTATTAAGTTTATCACTCATTACCGATTTCGTAATAAAAATCATAGCAACCGTGATGTTTTATCGCGTTAAGTGTATTTTCTTGAATTTGGAATTTCATACACTACACATATTATTGGGTGTAATGATTATAGCTTTAATATAGTATAAAGAGACACTTAAAAACCTAAACAATAAATTATATAAATCCATTTACCATTATAGACAAAAACAAATATAAATCAAGTAATATGTAAAGTTCTTGCTAATACACCATAAAGCCAAGTAATATGTTTTCTGTTGGTAGTATACGTTTAACTTTAATTAATATCCCATATGAACCATAAATAATGGATTTTAATATTTGTGCCAATATATTACACACAATAAAATAAATTATTTCTTTTCATTTCACATTTATTAACAATAGGAGTTAATAATACAGCTAATTAAACATTACCACTGTTTCAAAAACCAGCATATTTCTAATCTCATATAAAGTTTATATAGATTTATGTCACATACATACATACATATATCAAGAACATATTTAAAATATACCAAAGAGAGAACAATCATGAAATTAACTTCAACTTTTATTAGTATATATTGTAACATCTATAAAGACATTACAAACTTAAGAATAATGTAATTTTTTCTGACAATCAATGTGTCTTCAACTTTAATATTATAGTAATATTGAGATTATCAATTAAAACCAATTTTATGTATAAATATTGTAGCAACCATAACACATTTCATGTTAAGTGTATTTTGCTTGATTAAGACTATTATACAGTATACAGAGATATTCATCTTGAAATAGTTTATTTTTTATCTGATGACATAATATATTATGAATAATTTAAAAACTGAAACAATAAATGAATTAATTTACCGCCATGGACTTGTATACATCATGCCACTGAGCACTTCATAGTTCACCATATAGATGGACTCTCATGAACATTTTGTCACAACAATAAATAATGAGTTTTTATTTATGAAAATTATGTAAATGAATTTCATAAAAAGCTTTCATTATATATATTTATTTTTTATATTTCATCATAACAAGAGCGTAGAACACAACCGATTAACCTTTATCACCATTCAATAAAAAACAGCATATATTTAACCTTATCTAAAGCCAATTTTATTTTTCTATAATATTGCTTAAATAATTTTCATTACATCAATAAATATTTTGTTTTTACAGACAATTACATATTATAAATTATGTTGTTATATTTTACCATCAAATACATCAAGCTGATGATAATTGGTAATAATTTGTTGATGTTTTTGATTGGTGTATGCTGATTTGTAGTACAGCATGATATGATGAGATATATAACGTCCAGGGATTTTATTTGTTCCGCAGTGTGTCTAGTAGAACACTTTTGTGCCAACGACTAGTGCATTTACTATAAGGTTCACTTTTTTCTCTTCTTAGGAAGTTAACAGGATCACCTAAAAAAACAATATATTATTATTTCTATGTATGATGTTTCTGTAATTTTAAATTAAAAATAACTCACTTGCCTACTTATCAATTGTATTTAATAATGCTTTGTTAATTACCAAATAGCCCGGGTGACATATACCTAATTTATATTAAAAAATTAAAATATTCATATCACAAATTGTACAAATAACATGTCTATATTAATATAAACTATAAACTTTCATAAAATAAAATCAAATTTAACATACATTATGGATATATTATGGTACATATAGAGATATTGCATACTCAGAGAGAAAACTAAAGTAAACTTGTTAATCAAACATATGAGAGCTCAAACAACTCAACTTGAGACTAAAGCTTAGTAACATATTATTTATTAATGTGAATAAAATCATAGTTAATTATCTCCATTCCTTAACCTATACCTATATAACCTATATTATTTTTTACATATAAATCTTCATTTATAAGATTAGGGTAACTTTATAGATTTTACAAATATGTTTTATGGTTAGTCCACATATCTCTTGTAGCTGGAAAATGACCATGATATTGTCTGATAGCTCTCAGTATCAAAAAATAATTATGTAAGCAAAACTTGTAACTTCAATTTATTCCTCATATATTTTTTTACTGACAATTATGACTGACCTTGTATGCCTATATACCACCACTGAGGGATTTAGATATATCTTATTTGCAAAAAATGCATAAACATACTATGTAATGTATGTACAAATATAAATATTATGTGAAAACTTAAACATTAAAACTTACCACGTTATTAATACAAATATCATTTTGTTATTGATTTAAACACATGTAGGGTGTAATAAATTAATGTACATATAATACTTCTTCTTCAATATTCGATAATTTCTTCTAACTTCTTGGAAACTTCAATTTCTCAATATAGTTGTTATATCGACTTTTTTTTATAAATAACTTCACACACGTGTGTTTATTGGGTTCGGTATTCCAAAGTAAACAATAACAATGAAAATTTTTGAATAAATATCACAATAAAACACTAAAATGTTCTCACTCGATCCTTAAAAAGTACCTTTTTCAGAATCGTCTATTTTGACAGCCGCACTCGAACGAACGACTCCATTTACAGCTGTCAAACAAAATGGAGAGTACCGATTTATCGATCCTAACGATTAAGTCGATCGAAGTTAGTCTTAATTTGAGCCACAGCACGATTGAGCGCTAGCGTTGATTTCAAGAGTACGAAATAGCCCGAGTTCGAATAAAATTCGATTTGATTTAGAACTCGAAAGCGTCAAGAGTAAGGCGGCTGACACGGACAATTATTTTTTTGTCCAGGAACACACGAAGATGCAATGTACGGTACGAAATTAGAGACGATAAGGCGTATACACTCGGAGCGCCGCATCGCGATACTCGACGTGGAACCGCAAGCGCTCAAGATTTTGCGCACTGCGGAATTTGCGCCTTACGTCGTCTTCATCGCCGCACCGCCTCTCAACAACGTTGCAGACGTAAGAATTTATTTATATATACATATAGTATTTTCAACATAGACACTGAGGAAATACACAAATGAATTTCAAAAGACACAGACAGACAGGTTCGGAAAACATTTTTGAAGTTTACTAATAATCACTTTGTTATCTCATTTGTAACATATCAGTTAACAAACTCGATGTTAATGTCGAGCACCTTATGTGAAATATAACTGGTTGTGAATTATTCATGGTGATATAACAGTGACAAATAACATAGCATCATCACTTTCTATTTTATTGTTAGCTATTATTTCCATACCTTATTCCCATAGTCGAGTCATATTGTCGTAAAAGCAGCAATATTCATTCTCAGTTAAGTAGAAATAGACTTTATTTTTATTCACAACGCATGATGTAGCAAGTACTAGTAATTATAACTTATAAATATAGCAAAGTGACATTTCACTTTTATTGTCACATACGGTAAAACAGATCTCTTGTGATTGAATAAAAATGAGACTGTTGCTGTTTTTATATATTCTATGTGAATCGAATCGATTTAATAAAATACGTGTGAATAAAAAAAAAGGAAATCCGTTTCACAGTACGACGGCTCCTTGGAAGTTTTGGTCCGTGAATCGGAACAACTGCGCCGCACGTACGGTCACTATTTCGATATGACGATCGTTAACAACGATATAGACGACACACTGTCGCAACTGGAATCGGCTCTGGCGCGACTGCGCTCCACGCCACAGTGGGTGCCGGTCTCGTGGGTCTATTGACCTACCACCACCACCACCACCACCACCACCATCACTACCACCGAATACGACTATTTGTAAAATTCTCGACTAATAATCGCTGAACTAAAATATACTTTATTTCGGACTCGATTAATTCTATTAATTTATCGATAGTTACTCGTGTAAGCGAGGAGAAAAAGGTTCAGTATCTTTTTCTCCTTTGTTTATCAACTGTTTTTTTTTTACAAATAATGTGTTATATATATTATTAGTTGATATAATAATGCTATATATTAAATAAAGCGTATTTTATTTCAGCATATCTTAACTTTTTCTAAACAGTCACAAAGTAAAACGCAGATGTGTGTATGTTTTTTTTTTTTTTTTGTCACTGAACACGCATTGTATTCTTGAAATACAAATTATTTTAGTACAAGTTACTTTATTTTTTGTAATTTAAAATAAATGATACGACAACAGTTGTATCGTGCTTTTATCGATGACACGTTTTGCTATCTACCACTTTTATTTATTATACCTATTAAATTATAAAGAGTTGGCAAAATATTGTAAACATCACATGCTTGCAATTAGTCGATGTTTTTTTTAACTTAATCGACTAAATAAGATAATCGTTAAAAGACAATTGTTAAACTTTTTTTTTTTTTTTTTTAAGTATTATTTACGACGTTGTGATAGATGTGTTAAGTTTTATTTTATTATTATATAATTATGGAATTATATTGTTTAAATAATACTGTTTTAATGCATATCTTTAACATTAACAAAAAATTACTATCGAACGCTATTTACTATAACCGGTTTTAAAAATTATTTGCGATTTTATTTTTCTATATTATATTAAAAACAAAATAATTGATAAATAATTATATAATAATGACTAGTCACAGTAATTTATTTTTTATTTACAGAAGCTTAGAATAATAAAATCAGAAGGGGTCAAATATAGTACTTAAATTATTTATAAAAAAAAAAAAAACGTATCGCCAACTAAATAAATTTACCGATAGTTTTTTTTTTAATCGTATATATGTGCGTTTTTAATTTATTTGCTGATTTCGTAATGTTTGTATGATTCAAGGTAATTATTAGGACTTTTTATTACTATCACCATAATCTTCTATATTACCCTCATATCTCGTTGTCATTGTTACAAAAAAAAAAACGAAGATTGAGATATGTATAGTAATATAAGAGCACGTACATAATATAAGATGAAGTCCTAAACAGCTTGCAACTTTTTTTTTTCTTTGGTACAACGCTCAATTTTACATTTATGTGCCAAAAATTAGCACTTGAGGATAAAAAATTTAATACGATAAATGCAACTATCGAGACATCACTCGCATACAACTTACTTACGACACGAAACTCATAAGATTTTTGGAACAATGTACATAATTAATTATACATTATATTATATATATCTATATATAATTTATACTTTAAACCCTTTAGAGATATATAAAACGTTAGCTCAAAATGTTTACTTCAATATTTAAATATAAGATCTATTCTACTATTAGTGTTTATTGTAATAAACATATACTATCACTTTTCCAACTATACGAATGCGTGCCGCTGTATGTATGTATGTATAGTGCGTACATTAATAACCGACCGCGACTACGTACGCGTTAATAGCAATAAAAAAAAAAACTTGATAACAACGAAACATATAGCCTTTAGCACTCGGAGATAATGTAGTTTAATGTTAGTGAAAGATTTATTAGCATCGTATCGGTAGTTCTGGAGATTACTTCATACGAACAAACAAACTTTAGCTCTTTAGTAGATATATCAGAGAAAGTGGCATAAATAGAATTCCCGAAATTATTACTCTGTCGATTTTCTTTTCATTTGAATTTGAAATTCTAAAATAAGTAACAATTATTATGCGTGCAATGATTTACAGCTTGGACTATGAAGAAATGCTTTTTTTTTTTTTTAATCGTATGACCAAAATAATTTGTAAGCGTATGTCGACGTTTCTTTGCATAACATAACAATAATTCGCTACCAGGTAAGAATGTTACCATTCGGTGTTCCTAAAATAAATATATAACCGATAACGTGCATTCTGAATTAAAAATGAGAATTATTGTGATTTCACTTAGCATGCTAAGTGCGAAATGCTAATTTTATTTCCCGCGCAATCACGACCTTAATTGTGATTTATCATATTTTGTCATTAAACTAAATAAAACAACCAATAATTGCTAAGTATACAGTGAATAGCATTTCGCTATACTTGTTGAAATCTACGAAGAAAGAACAATAAAAAAAACTAAACATATTTCATCACATTAACGATTTATACATGACTATATTCAATCAATCACACACACCCACACACACACGCGCACGCACGCACGCATTTACACACGCACACAGAACCTCATTTGCTTCCATCTTCATTTAAAACTAATGTTCTTAGTAAAAAAAAAATACGTTATAACTATAGCAACAATGAATTGTTATTTCTGGCAATTTATGCTATAAAATATATTAACCACAGCTAATCTGAATATTATATCGTTATTAAAATAAAAAATAACAGTTATAAATCGCAGTATTTTATAGTTGGAAAAGTTCTCCTATTGCTATAATATATCACATGATTAGATATCACAGGGTTCCGAGGTTCATAATGTAATCATGATTCGAATTATTTATCTTCGTCGTACTTATTAAGTATTTGTATTGTTATAATTTAATGTTAATTTTAAATGGTGCCATAGAGCAATGATTAAAAATTGTTCCAAATTATTATCTATTGTTTCGGTTCAAAATTAAAGAATAGTACTTCTGTCGTTCGAATTTAAAATTCAACGCTTTGGATATTTATTTGTTATATATATACATATTTTCATTTATAAAATAGTTCGACACCAAGGGCGCAGGTTTCGGACTAATTTGTGGCGAAAATCTATGGCGCCATATGTATCACAGTAGTTAAGCTATACTTTTTCTCTATCTATATACACTTTCTTGCACTTCGATAGTGACTATTGCATATATCGCTAAAGTTATATTGAAGTGAGTTTTTTTTTTCAATATATTTTCACATCTGCACTACATTCCTGTATATAATAAAAAAATACAGTAGTGGAAAATTTTATTATATAACTCTCACTGTTTCACTATATTTAATTTTTAAACTATGGTAATAATAATGTATAGGTATAATAAGTAGGAATTCGATATAAATGTTATAATATTTTTATTTATAGAAATTTATGAAATGTTGAGTTTCTCAGTATTTAGAGATTGGTAAAATGAGTTGCAGGTTTATTATATTCCATGGATATTCTTAATGAGACATAATATTAGTATTATTTTTTGCTTTATTGATTTGGTAAAAGTAAAATCGATTACATAGAAAAATAATTCACTAAAGAAATGTAACATACTCGACGTAAAAAAAAAAAAACTAAATAAACAGAAAAATGAGTCACTTGAAATTTCATAAATAATTCGTATTGGCTGATATGTACATTTTATTTTGTATTGTGTTTAGGTTTTAGCATGACATCACTATGTCGAATGGTGTTAAGTGATAACGTGTTCCAAGATGATAACATGTTAAAACCTATTAAGAATTTAAATATTTCTATTATATTACAGGAGTATCTTTCATTTATATCTCCCGTACATATTATTCATATTTCTCTATAGAATTCATGCAAAATTGTTAATGGAAAAAATCGATTATTACTATAATTTATCATTCGATTTAATCGATTTAGTTAACGTTAGATATCGATTTGAGTTATGTAACTTACTCGATTATTTGCATGAACAGTTTATTGCTGTTCAAATATCTACGATTAATATATATATTTAAAAATGTTTACTTAAATTTTTTCCTAATCTAGTCTATCGATAGTAATATAGAATGTAAAAATTAACAACTAAAATAATTTCAAACGATCAATGTCACAAGAACGGACAAAAAATCATTCCTATCACCCGCGTTCTTATCTGAAATGCAAATTCGAACTCGAATTACTATTATCAAAGGATATCTGTTAAAATGTATTCAACTAGAATGTTCTAAATCAGGATTTAGAATACTCGCGCCTACGCTCACTACACAGTATTGATGGAGATGGCCGAGATTATAATGTAGGTGTAATAATAAATTAAAATATATTTATTATCGAAATTTAGCACTATATCAATTTTAGATTTATATGCCAGTTTACTAATTAATGACGTCATAATTCATAGTGATTACATATTACTGGCAATAAAATATAATGTTAAATATATTCGTTTATTAAAAGAAATTTCGTTGCTATTAACGTTTTCATATATTTTATTGCGTTAAAATTGAAGCAAGTAATTTTATGATAATAGAATTAATTAAGTACATGATTTTACTTCAAATTTTATTTCATAAAAGTATAGTAATTGAAGTGTTTGTTATACATTTATGTATATATTTTATTAATTTAAAGTTTGTGGTAGAGTACAATACGTTTTCACTCTTCAAAAGCATTTCATAGTGATATTTATTTATGATCGATTCCAAGACAATGTAAGATGCAGAACCATAGATAAGTAGTTAATTGTTTTTGTATTATATAAATTGTCTCTAAAATTATCAGACCACGTTCAAATAATTCGATTTTAGAGTGTGAAAACTTATTTATCTAGTTGATATTATTGTATTATTGATTTTCAGGCATTTTTAATTAATAAAAAATTTTGATGTTTGTACAAATTATTAATTATAGTATAATTATATTTGTCTGAGTTATTTTAATTATTAGAAGTGTTGTTCTTTTCATATATGAAGATTATAAATCTCAATTAAATATTTTAATTGTTGTATTTAAATTAGAGAGAATGACACGTGAGTATTACCAGAATAAACCGATACCTTATCTAATCCAGAACATTCCATTTAGATATTTGAATCTATTATTTATTGTGAACAGTTTATGAACTAAATATTATGTTGTTTTTTATCTGACGGTATGTATATTTATTTAATTAATTAATTTAGTAATAATTTATTGTATTATTTAAAAAGTACAATGTTTCCAAAGTTATTTTCTTGTGGTTTTATGCTCAAACTAACTAATCAGTTATAAATAGGGTCAAATAATGGAAATTACGTAGAAAGAAATATTAAATCGCAAAGAAGTTTAAATATAAAATCGCATGAAATTTTCGAATAATATAACCCATACTATACTACTACTATATAAAAATAACACACTAATTTATATCTGGGTAATTGTGATGGTTCAAGCTGATTTTGAATTATTAATCTGTATTGTCAGTTCAACTTGAATCAGTCACTTTAATAAAAATATAAATGAAATATCAATCACCTTTGAATCTATAAAATAACGAATTGTAGTTTTTTGTCAAGAAGAACTAAAGATGACTGAAGTAAAATCTTATTATAACTGTTAAAATTGAATAAATCGCACAAAATATTCCATTGTTTTATTTCATAACCTTTTTCTAAATATAAAGTATTGTTGTCTCTAAAATTCATGTTACGTTATGTTTTCTTTTCCCCGCTCGAATTGAAGGTAGAGAAATTGAAACTATGTTTGATGTATATACTACACATTGGAATCGCAATCTACCGGTCGAAAAACGTTAACCTGTAAACAGCACATATATAACATAATGGGTGTAAAAAGCATACCATCGTTACTGGATGATTCTAGATACTGGACGTCAATTCATAAAAACTAATCATTTACTATATACTACCATTATTAAAAGAAGACGCGGGTATTTGTATGTACTTCCAGGTACCTGAGTATTCGAAATCAGGAATGTACTTACCGTTACATCTAATAATATTTTCTTGTTTGCCTACTAGCTTGTTTTCTTGAATTACATTTAATCTAAATAAGAATGACTAGTACATTGCTAAAGTAGCAAGTTACAGATTTTTCGACTATTCTCCAGTTTGTGTTTTAGTTAGAATAGCTTATTTTTCTTATGGCAACATAATAATATTTGCATTAAGGAAAATATGTCACATTGTTCTACCTAGGAAAATATTCGTTATTAATGTCTCTGGTTAAGAAAAGTAATTTTAGTCTATTTATACAATCATGATATAATTCATGCCTAAGATATATAAATGAATAAAGGTTATCTCGATTATCTCATTCAATAAAATTGAAGCGAATACATGGAATATTTAAATTACTTAACTCATTTATTTATTCAATCGCATAGGATTCGACATATCGAATGTTAACGTCGAATAGTTTTAAACCATCAGAATCATTAATATCCCTAGAGCATAAGCTAAAAGCACACTTTGTTTTATTATAACGGTACTCGAGATTCAGTTACCTTTCTTGGCCTATTGAAGCGAAACTGCTCCTGGGAAAGCTTTGAAATTCTGATTGGCAACGTTTTTGTGTGACGAAAAGTAGTGAGGATAAACTCGGGTAGAGTGTTGAAAATACCGGTTCTCGTCCGATCATCCGAAGTTAAGTAACGTTGGGCACAATTGGGCAAAAGGTTTCCCTGTAATACAAAAATTCACTTCTGTCGTGTGTCTTTACGACACATTGTTCTTTTTTATTTTCTTGACGTTACAGGATATTTAAGTCAAGCGCTATAATGTCTTACGATAAAGAAATAGTTATTTATAGTTGGGAAATTAGATACTTCTTATACAAGTGGTGCCTATTGTGAATTAATAACACAGTTCCACCAGTCTCATATGAGAAGTCCTGTTTTATAAAAGTTGATTAATGTCGTAAAAGGCGAAATCGAGGTAAAAGTATAACAGATCGCATTTGATTTATAATTTGACAAAGAAATTATTATCTATGTTCACCAAATGCAGACATAAATATACTGACAATAACAGACGGTTCTACTTGTCGTGGTTTCAGAGTAGATACAAATATATAAAAATTAATTATGTCCGTCAAGTATGGCGTGGCGTAGCTGGCGTAGCAGCGTCGTTATATTTTTTTTTTATTGAGTCAGTAGTCCCAGACATTACTTTTAACAAACATTCAAACTTTACCGCTTTTAAATAATATCAGAAGTGTAGGCTAATAACCTATACGTATATTTTAGAAATTTTGCGAAAATATGTGGTTTGTTATTTAATGTCGTATGTAAGATTTTTATTTATATTCTATTGAAGCGTGCAATTCAAGATATCGCTATTTTTTAGTTTGTCACATTGAGAAATATGAAAAAATTCAAATGAGCAGAGTTACTGGTTAATGCACCTGCGGCATCAAAACAAGGAGGAAGAAGAAGGCAAATTTTATCCATTAATTTGTACTAACCCGACGCAATTAGACATTACTTCTAATTATCTATTATTTTGTATCATGGATTTTATCTCTATAAGGGAAAAGTTTTTAAACCGTGTATTTGTCACACTTGACACTGGCGAAATTGCCTACATAGGCAGAGGCCATACGGAAAAAAAAAGGAAAAGTTCCAAAGTCTTAAATTTTCTGTTGTCAAAATAGTAACATTTAAATTTCTAAAAATTAGATATTATTTTATTAAAGGTGCGTACGTTATATCCTATACAGCTTTTGCCTAAAAATGGCAAGATACTTAATATCACGGAATAATCTATTTCTTTCTGGGATATATCCTCTAATATTTGCCGTTTCTTGTATCCTCTTATAGTCTGTGATAACATATCAACATGACAGCTTTGATTGTGACATTTAGTTTGACAGAATATTTGTTGTGATTGTGTTTTTAAGAAATTTGTGATATATCTTGTAACTGATAACAAAAAAGAATGAAATCCCTCTTCTGTAATTAGTAAATTCCTCTGTCCCTTATAACTGTTTATAGTTATTGTGTTATACCGTTCATACAATTACTGTGAACATGTCTCAAAGGGAGCGTCGCCCGAATGCGGGAAATCGCATGGCAAAACTATTAAACGAAGAGGAAGAAGATGATTTTTACAAAACTACATACGGTGGCTTTCAAGATATTGATGAAGACAATGATTACGAGTAAGTACTAAAACTTAATGATTAATCTGTAATTTATAAAATTTCAGTAGCTTATTGATAAGTAATCAAAATTATGTTATTATGT
This sequence comes from Antheraea assamensis, assembly GCA_035772565.1. Classification (NCBI taxonomy): domain Eukaryota; kingdom Metazoa; phylum Arthropoda; class Insecta; order Lepidoptera; family Saturniidae; genus Antheraea; species Antheraea assamensis. The sequence continues at coordinate 945,023 of JAQQSE010000002.1, forward strand.
ATTCTATTAGAACTATTATGCTTTTCATAGCATTCTGGACAGTTCTATGTATTTTTGAGTTGAGTCATGTATAGATATATTAAACATTTGTTAGGTTATTGTGTTAGTATGAAAAATATTGAAAATATGGATATGAAAAATCAATAACACAATTGTCCATTAGAATGGTAATTTTATATACTAAAACACTCCCATGAGTGTGTAGAATAATCTAATAAAGAACTAGTATTGACTGTCGGAAATTTAATTGTGCGATGGGCCATTAACGGTCATTGCACAGTCGTCAATTATTCTTTCTACAGTCGATTGTTGAACTACATTTTTTTTATATTTACTGACTCTTGCATTAAATGTACATCTACTTAGAATATTAAAAAAATTGTAAATCTCTTCTTTGTTGATCAGTAAATTCTTTATTATATATGTATAGGGTGAAACAAAACTATAGTCTACATGCAATCTACATGTTGTTCTGAGCAACTATCAACAACAATACCTCGATTATTGATTGGTATTTGTACACTTCTGGGCTGGAATGAATAGGTCATGCATTAATTATGATATATATAGTGCATCGACAGCTAGTCTACTGTCTTAAGAAATAAGGTAGTAGTCTAGTTGGTTTAAATGGGCCATAACAGATGCAAAGTAATTATAATACATTAGGATTAAGACATGCCCTTTTTTAAATGGTCACAGGCAATGCCCAATCAACATGTTCAAGGCTTCACCAAAATAATCTTTCCACATCTGAATAATTATTATTATCTGTGATTGTTAATATATGTTGATGCATCATACTGTCTTACATCTTGTAGAATAAATCATCACACACACACAATTCGTTTTACTTTTGCACCTGCGATATAAATAAAAATAAATTGCATAATAGGATTTTAGACATCTCAATATCCACTTCAAGCCCATAGATTTGGTAGTTGTATCTGTGACTTACTTAGTTTTGATTTAAAAAGTTTGTTTGTATACAGCATTTGAAATAGTTAGATTGGGTGCATGAACAATGAGCTTCTTTAATGGCACCACTAACATGGGAGAAACACACACGTTGAGCTGAATTTGTGAAAACCCACTGGTACTAAGATCCACACTCTCACTATACAAAGTTTGAAAATTAACTAATGAAGCACAAACTGTATTAAACTGAGCATATACACTAACACTTTGAATTAAAATGTACTTTTGTCATAACACCATTTTGATGAAAAAGTGCTCTTTACCACAAGTTACCTGTAAAAACATCATGATAATGTATCTAATGCTTTTGGTGATTAGCATCTTCAAACAGACCGACCGAGTTTTTACAAATAATCTTATTGTATTGATTACATTTTCTACAAGAATTAAAATCAGTTTTTACAAATATTGTTAATGTGTAAACATGAACATTCTACAACTTTATGTTTTTAGTCAGGATTAGTTTAGATTTAGATTTAGTAGTTTAACTTAGGACAGTTCAGTACATATTTAATTTTCTAGAGAGCTTCACTATTTTATTACCTTGATGAGTAATTTTTTTACCTACCCATACTTTAAATATTATATTTCTTATTTATAGACAAGAGAAGGAAGTAGATGATGAAGTTGACTCTGATTTTGATATTGATGAGAATGATGATCCTGTCTCAGACCAAGAAGTAGAGGAAAAGACTAAAAGAAGAATTGGAACCAAAGCTTACACTGTGAGTTTATTATTTTGTTAATGTTCTTTCATGCCTTGTTTTCAGAATAAAGCTAATTTTATGATGAACTTGATTTCATTTTTTCATTGATGTCCTCATGATATGTAGTCGTCTGGACTGTCTTTTTTTTAAATTGAATTATCATAACTTATAACATTTCTGTAAGTATAGGGAACATTTAAAATAGTTACATGAAAATTTATCAGATAAATAATTTGCAATTCTTGATGCATGCAATAAATTTTATATGTTAGTCTAGATTTCCATACATTTTTAAATTGTGTTAATTACTCATTCTGTTGCCTTTTAAGAGCCACAGTGTTCTTTAAAATCTGTAGAAAATTAATGCCTGTGAACCACTTTCACAGGATCCAAATAGAAAAAAGAAATTGGGAGATAAAGGTAAAAGGTTAAAGAAACCTAAAGAAGACAAACCAAAAGAAGAGAAACCTGAGGAGGACAAACATAAAGATGAAAAACCAAAAGAAAAGATTAAAAAAAGAGATAAGACAATTGACACATCTATTGGTACGTGTAGGTTATAAAGTTTTCTGATTTTGTCATGCTGTTAAAACTAGAAGTATTCAGATTCTATAATTTATAATTCCGAATCTTTAGCATGCCTAATATAGTGTTAGCAAAGATTTTTATTTTATATTCTTACCAAAGATTACTGATATTTAGGACGGAAGTCAATAAGACAAAGTACAGCAGTGAAATCAGCGGAAACACAACAGAGGATAAAGATTAGGTCAGAGTTGAAGAAAAAGAAGCCAAAGAAAGTCGAAGAAAAAATGCCAACACAAGAAGAATTATTAGAAGAAGCACTGATAACTGAAAAGGAAAATCTTAAAAGCTTAGGTGAGAAAGTTTTTAAATACAATACTTTACTTCTAACATACTTTGTTAATAAAAATTCTCTACTCAAAATTAAATTTTAATGTTTTTATTTGATTATGGAAATCATAATATTAATTGGAGTAATTGGCCTATCAATATTATACTTGTATATATTACTGTTAAACTGGTCTTTACAGATATTCCGTAGTTTATATTTAAAATTGTCACACGAAGTGTATGTTTTTATTTTATTGTATTAAATATTCGATTGTCTTACATTGACTGAAAGACTAAATTATAAAAATGTCTTTACTCATACTTTTAATACTGTAGTGCACTTGGATACATGTATATTTCTCAGAATTCTATTTATGGAAAATATGAATTACTTTGAAAATGAAGTTACATTTGATATTTATTTTTATATTAATATTGAAATATGACTGTATAATCATTATTATAAAGCGATAGTCGTCCGCGGCGTCGTCTACGTACTTAGGAATGACTTATATCATTACACTGATCAATTTAAACAATATCATTAAAAAAAAATTCTTATGGACTTACGCTGGTGGACACCCTTTGGTGGCTTCACAACTCCACCGAACTACATGTGTCCTGTCGTCGGTCTCGGTCGGCTTGTAAGGTATTCAGCCAATGCTGTCAATCAATAATAATCAAGATGCTTATGAACAACCGATACCTCCGGCCAATAGTGTTTCAGAACGGTGTAAATAGTAAGTCAGTCATTAGCAGTGGCTGATTTGCCCTAAGGCCTAGGAGTCCCAGATATTAAGGGTGGCCAACTGTGACAAAAAAATTCACTGATGATAACAAGAAATGGAAAAGGAAAGAAAAGAGGTATCTGGTACTTACTACATGGCATGGGGCCTAGGGCGGCCAAGACTGCAAATCTACCACTGGTCATTTTTACGAGTCAATAGTACGGGCACAGGTCAATAGTAATCCCACCAATTTATATAATATATTGGATATTAATATTGTTTTGATTTTCGTTTCCAGAAAGATTTGAACAAATCGAACTGGAAAGGAAAAAGATTCGACCGATAAAGAAAACTATCACCGGACCAGTAATAAGGTAAATCGGATATATACGAAACTGAAAATGTACTCAATTTTTTAGGATATCTTGTACTAATACAGTCCGTACCTCAAACCTTGATAAGTCGCAAAGCTCTAAAACTCACAAAATTGATTTCTTCTCTTCCCTTCCACCATCAAAACCGCCGTTATTCGAAATTTTAACCATATGAGAGTTGAAATAATAGCTGTTTCCGCACATATTTTCCCTTCATAATCTTGATAAAATAAATTAGACATCTATATCTCGAACACAGTATTTTTTGATATTACAACCTACTAACGCGCTCATTTCAAAACTAGTCACCACTATCGCTCGATGAAAAATAAGTTACTGACTTTAAGAATTTGCCAAGAATGTTAACATTTGTGAGAATCAATTTTGGAACGAAACTCCTTATCGCACGATACGGGTAGGGGCTAGGCGAAAAAAAGTGTAAGATTTATTCCGTCACTACCCTTTCTGCGTGCTTATTGGTTCAAAGGCAGCCAATAAGCTCGCATCGGCTTGCGTCTGCACAGGTTAGTTTGTACACGACATATGCGTCAGCTCAGCTGTTTCGTGACGTATTGTGTGTAATTGTATACTTATACTTATGTTTATCTAATGAAGCTTACAAAGAATTAATGAATTAAATTATAGTACAATAAAATGTTTATAGTCACAACTCTATATATCTTGACATTTAGAGTTTTCGGCGGGATCTGAAACTATCATGTAGTGCCTTTTGCATTTTATTCATAATCTTGTGTTATCTCTATATTTTCTAATATTGTTGGTATGTTATATATATATTGTACTATATATTAGTTCGGTTTTTGTGCACGAGTGAATTGGGTGGAATATAATAACACGGAGTGTGAATTCTGACATGCCACAGAAACTCCCTAGAAAGTTTTAATAAAGGTCCACCATTTTGTCAGAATATTGATAACACATTCAATCACAAAATACTTGTAATTTTATTACCTACTCAAAATAGTAGAAATAACATTTTTTTTTTGTATCTTCCCTAAAATTCGACGTACAGAGGTCCCACCGTAATTAAATATTTAAAATAGATTAAAGTTTATATTTGTTTCATAAAAAAATATATTACTCAATATAGGTATCATTCCTTCGCCGTACCTATAACTTCTGATCCAGGTGAAGTTCAAGATAAAAGCGGTGTTACATCAATACCAGACATAAATCTAAGCGATATTATAAAAAATGAAGAAGGTAATAATGTATTTCTTATTCTTGTGTAATAGAGGTTCGAACGCGGGGATGTACCAACGACTTTTTCGGAATTCGTGTACATTTATTAATTTAATTTGGCAACACTTTCGGGTGACGGTGAAGGAGAACATCGTGAGGAAACCTGAACCTGAGGAATGTTCTAGTAGTAGTTTCACAGTATATGGGAAATATAGAACTGTTTATTTCACGGAGTCTGGAATCGACAATACGTCGTGCCCTTGGGTGGTGATTATGTCCATGCCTTCATTCGGGACGCGGTCCATGGCCCCAATGGGTCTCTTACAGGTTGATGTGGCGATGTTTAATGGTTCCGACCGATGGCATTTCTGAAGGTTCAAAATTAGATTTGTACCAATTCATCTTTCAGAATTTGGTAACATTATTAAATGACGGTGAAGGAATTCATCGTGGTGAAACTAAAATACTTGAGAAATCTTTTTATCAATATTTTAACGCTTTTCGTGTTTGTCCGTCTGTCAGTCTGTTCTCTTAGTTCTTCTAAATTACGCAAGGGGATTTTGATACGGTTTTTATTATCGTGTTGAGAATTTGTTCCGAAAGTTAATATATGTATATTACATGTGCATTTTCACTATATAGTATAAAACAGAGTCGCTTTCTCTGTCCCTATATCCCTATGTATGCTTAAATCTTTAAAACTACGCAACGGATTTTGATACGGTTTTGTTTTTAATAGATAGAGTGATTGAAGAGGAAAGTTTATATGTATAATAACACAAATTAAATAGTGGAGAGATACTGTTATTTTTGAGGTTACTCCAAATTAAACGCGTGCGGGCCACGTGTGCAGTAATGAATAAATTAAAACTACTGGATCGATTTTAATCATTTTTCCAGTGAATGCACACAGGCTATATATTTTATACCCGTGCGATACCGGAACGGGCCGCTAGTATTTATATAAAGTAAAGAAAGGTCGACGTAATACAATACAATGTTAAACGTCTAATTTGTTGGTACATTCCTGCTACTGCGAATATTATATTGTCAGATGGTAAGGACTTTAATAATTGCTATTGGCTCTTAGTCATGTTCAACTATGTTCTTAATTATGATACTACATGCACAATACAATATATAATGTATTTATGGTACGAAAGAGTCAAAAGTTAGTAGTCGATAACATTCCAGGATTACTCTCACCGAGTAATATAGATATACCTGAACCTAAGATGGAGAATGTTGAACCTGTTGAGAAATCGGAAGCGAATGTTGAACCTAAAATAGAAATGGATATTATCGGACCTGATGAGGAAATCAATTTGGATAATATTACTGGGTTTGTACTTTTAACATGTGTAGTAATAAAACTGTGCTTGCGTGCGTACGTACGTGCGCGTATGCATGCGTGCGTGCGTGCGTGTTTGCATGCAGTGCGCACGATGTGGAACCTATAATATATCCTTAATTACTAATTACACGTGTATTTGATTCATAGTTAAACCATTGCAGGAAAGAAGAAAAACCAACAAAAGCCATAAAGAAACATGCACAGTTCTATGAGAGGACATTGTTGTCTTTCGAAAATGACATTAAGAATAAAGCCTTCAAGTCTTGCTTCCCGAGTTCAATTCCGAAGAAGAAACGGCAATTATTGTGTGCAGTCACGAAGTATGTACTCTATCATCATAATGTGTAGCGTTCGTCCCCATTCACATACATCATGTCAACTCGTGTATTATTCTAATAAATACATACTTTACTGCACATTTAGACTTAACTAGCTTATATCCCATATATCGTTCTCATAAAACTTCGATTTGTAGCCTCATTTCATAATAATCATGTGTTTTATCTGCCTTGGTTATGGTCTGCATTTACAATTTTTTTTACCCGTCTTTAAATTTTCTCTGTTAAATTCTATCGTTACTACTTAGCTCCAATGTAAAAGCATAATGGTATGTATCAGAGGTGGTATATGAAAAACCCCGTATGTTTAATTAAATTCGGATTCAACTGTGTCGGGTTTGGATCAGTCTGAGGATTTGAAGGCGTCTGGTACTTCAATTTTCTACACAAGTATAGATTGCTTATACTGTATAATTACGCAGAATACGATTACATCTTCCCTTTACAATATACTATACTATATAATTAAATAAATTTATAACTGAATGTTAATTCTGTCAATATTTTTGAATACTGTCTTCTGTCTTACTCACTTTTTTCTAAGGAGATTTTTTGACCCAAGTATTTTCAAGTTTTGTACGATATTTTCATTCATAATAACCTTATCCTGATAATTACAAACGCAACAAAAAAAAATTAGCTAAATAAGTGTACCCGTTCTGAAGTAATGCACTTACATTGATTTACATACATACATACCAATTGAGATTTTGTTATATAGATCACCGAGAGTTCAAACGCAGTGTAACATTCAAATTCGGCTTCTATTTCCATGTGATTGACTTATAGTGAACGAAATTATGAGTAATCCATAACTTGATGATGGGCCATTTTTTAGTACCTACTTGGCTACCTTCCACTCTGAAAATTAATTTGAAAATCTGTTGCCGAGCATTTAGGCAGCTGCACTACAAGTTTAATTCACCATCTTTGGTGATCTTTGGTTAAATATATATATAAATTAATTTTCGTATGTATCTAAGCACATTACTTTGGTACTGTAAAGGCAAGACTGTCTCTTTTTCTTCCTTACAATACCAGTGTGAAGCCAGGACGGGTAGCTAGCCTGTATAATGTACCTTAAATAGTCTGTTTTATCTGAGCCGCTTAATAGACAAATTTACTATGACTTAATCAGACGTGATTGAACCAGACCAAGAATATATTATCATCAGTCTTTTAATACATTTTCAGAAGACCAGCGCGCTATATTGATCCTGTAACAAAACTACCGTACAGAAGTGTGGACGCCTTTCGGATAATACGAGAGGCTTATTACCAGCAGCTGGAAGCGAGAGGGGATCGCTCCGACCCTCAGGTGGCCGCCTGGCTGCAGTGGAGGAGGGCAGATGCACCCTCGTCATATGTGCAAATACATATAAAATGAGATATCGTATTATTGACTGATATCAGCACATTATAAACCGCGTTCGTTTCCTATACGTGCTTATCGAAAATAGAACTCAAAATATCGAAAGAAAAAATATTGTCATTTCATAAATTAAAGCATTGATCTGTTTAAGCATAAAGATATGCTACATAGTCCTAGCCTAGATCTAGAAGGGGGCATGGAATACTTGAGCATAGAGATACACTAAATGCCCCGAATTCATTAAGGGGCATCCTTGACTATAGAAATATACTTAATAGCTTCAGATCTAAAATGGGATCAATTGCATTACCTAAACATGGAATATACTTAATAGTCCCAAATCTAGAATGGGGTCAACTGGGATACTTGAGCATAGAAATATAGTTAATTGCCCCAGATATACAATGGGGCCTAATGGAACGCTGGGACCTAGAAAGGGGAAAATTAGGATACTTTAGTACGGAAATATACTTGATAGGCTCAGTTCTAGAAGGTGGCTAAATGGGATCCCTAAGCTCAAAATATACTAAATAATCCGCATATAGAATTAACCCAACTGGGATACTCGAAATATGCTTAGGAGCCGTAAATCTTGATTTGTACCAACTGGGATACCTGAACATAGAAATGTAATTACTAGGTACTCTGGAGATCTAGAATGGGACCAATTGGGCAATTTGAACATAGAAATATACTTAAAAGCCCCAGACCTAGAATGGAGCCAACTGAGGTACCTGATTATAGAAATATAATTTATAGCCCCAGATCTAGAATGGGGCAAACTGAGTGCATGTCTTGGGCAAAAATTGTAAGGATACCTAAAGTCATATTCATTATGGCTAAAGTAAATTTTTTTACAGTTCATTTAATTTCGAAATGTATGTGTGTGTGTGTGTAACAACATTTGTTATATACAGGCTAGAGGAATTCCCTTTGTGTTTAAAATGGCATCAAAAGGGGAAAAAAGAGATGCCGATGGATAGTTTGCCGCGGTTCAGAAAAATTGTAGGTCCGGGTCTAATATATGGGAACTACCCCATATAGCATACAGAAAATGTTGAAAACGAACAATTCAAATTTACGTTCTCAACCGTTTGATAATAGATAGTAGGCGTGCTTTTACGTGCTGTTAATTTATGTAAAAACCAATGTATTGCTTGATGTTTGAATTTATTTCAATTCAGTTATACCGTTTGTTGTGTGTATAATAATATTGCTTATAATTATTGTGTTAAATCCAATTTCGTACCTTCAGAGGAAATGACAGACAACAAATGTTTAATTTATTTTTAATGTAAAATAAATAATTACAATAACTTTATAGCTTAATTATAAGATTCGATAACTGTACAAGATTGTACAATAAAAATGTTTTTTTTTTTTTAATTTGAACTTTGAATAATTATTACAAAAATGAATGTGGTGAAACTTGTAAATCTTAATATGGAACGATAACTTAATTGTAATATTATTTTGAATATATAATACACCCTTGAGTATTTACTAATATTAAGGTACACTTAAATACTGTCTTTGTTTACAATCACATATCTCTAATTGGTAAAATATCTAAAGGTCCTCAGTGAATTTCGCGTTCAACCTTAAATCTGGCACACTGTTCCTTCTAGGCCTCTTTCCCAGTAGTTCCTTGAAGGTAATCAGACCAGATGCTTTCACATCCACCCTTGAATGGAATTTGGACGGATCGGTTGTTGGTAAATAGGGATACTCCTTTAAATACGATTGAGCATTCTTTGTACTCGTATCTGTAGCGAACTCACTAAATTGCGATTCCGTTATTTTACACGGAGCAATTCTGTGGTCCGCTATATTTTCCATCGATCTGAATGTTTCTAGAACGGCTTTCATATTTGGTATGCCCCTCAAGCTACCCTGACGACTCAATCTTCCTTCCATGACATCTGAAAATATGTCATCGACATTGAATTTTTCGGAAATTTTAATAAGCTTAGTCGAACTCGCATCACTATCTTCCTCGTTCTTATTGTCTTGTTGCTGACTCCAAATTTTTGATATTTCAGACGAGGGCATCGAATGCGATTTTATCTTCTTTTTCCGCCTTTCCGTTGGAGTGTTTTCAAGAGATTCGTTTGATTTTTTTAGGAGCAATTCGCATTCATTAAGTTTTCTTGGCTTCTTTACTTCCCTTAATTCTTCTAGAGACTGGAAGTATTCTTTAGCTGATTTGAAACGATTTCTGTATTCGACATGAGCAGCTACCGTATCTCGTTCTGGAGAAGATTCACTAGATTTATCAGGACTACTTTCAATTATTTCTAATTCTATATCTGATAAGCTTATATATGTTGTTTCTTTATCTTGATTCCTTGTTACTTGCACATTTGCATTTTTACTATCGTTCGTATCTTTGATTTGGTTGTCAACATGTATACTGGAATTTCTGTGTAGTGTAAGTTTTCTCGGTGATATATTAGATGTATGTTTATCACTAATAGATGTTCTCGTAGGTTTCGACTGTCCTATAGTTAATCGCTTCGTGTTTTCTATCAGTATCTGTAATAACATAATAAATTAATAATCGGATCTCTTGTGTCATTATTTTGTCATTGATTATTTAATTACTTACCTGAATTATTACTGATCGTCGACAGAAGCTTTTCAGAGTCTACAGAACTCGTTCTATATATACGCTTCTTAGGTATTGATTCCACAGCGGTTTTATTTACGCCTTCATAAAGAGATATAAAACTTTTAACATTAATTCGGGGCAACTCATCGCATGATTTATATTTATCCAAATAGTCATCGTCTGATGTGCTCGGGACTTTACTGAATATATCCATTTCAGATTTACTAAACGATTTTTTACGTAAAATATTGTTTGGTGCATCAGCACTACTATTTTTCAAATTCGTTACAGTGGTTACCCTTGTAACTGGTTTACTTTGCGAATCCGGTTCAAAACACGTTCGTCACATAAATAGATTCATCGTCAACTGTTTTATTGAGAGCATCATCAAATATTCTGGTTCTTTTATCCTTTGACGGTATGCTTAGTGTTTGTCTTTTTAATATACAGTCTTTGGGTATGTTTACCTCAATCGGATTTTCATTATTCGATACTGGCCTTTTTAAATCATTGCCTTTAGAAATACAAGTTTTATTTGATTTTGTCTCAATTTGAAGTCTCTTTTCAAAAGAATTTTCATTAATATTGTCTTTACTGTGATAAATATTATGCATTGACTTACTTTTCCTATTAACCCACGGTAATTCTTCGGTGTTAGATAAGGTATGAAAAAGTGATATACGACTAGACACCAATCCACTATCATGATTCATCTCAACGATTTCTGGGGATGATTCCTCGGAACTGGATGATCTAGCTGAAAAAATATCAATCTTGCTAAGAATTTGTTTTCTCGACGTTCCGAAAAATCGTTTTGGACTAGTTTCAAATGCTTTGAAAACTTCCTCTGGTAACTCGTGTTTGATTGTTATTGGTGTCGTTAAAATTTCTGAGGGAACTTCTGCGTTTAACTTCCTTTTATCAGTAATTACATCATCCACTTTTACAGAAGTACTTTGATTTACTTGAGACCTGGTTTTGATTGGGACTACTTCACTGTTTCCATGTTGTTTTATTAATTTGTCATCCCAGTACTTTTTCCATTTTTCTACAATTTTTTCATCAGCAATTTTTTGTTCATTTGTTAATTCCTGTAAAGTCGAATTGGTTTTGTCTTCTTCACACTGACTTGTATTCATAGGTTGTATGTGCTTTGTTTGGTTGTATCCACCTGCACTTAAAAAGTTTTTTATCATTTGTTTACCTTTTCTCTTACTTAAGGAATCGTGTTTCATTTGCTTGGAAGATGTGGTACGCTTCTTTTTTGGTAATATGGTAGCCTCTTCGGACTTAGCCTCTAACTGGCGGATTTTTTCATCCCAATATTTCTTTTTTTCCATAACGATGTTATTTTTATTACTATCTACGAATTGAGTTTCACTTGTAGTGTCAACTGTGCACGTATGAGCTTGCCTGTTACATTCGTCGAGAAGGGTCTGACTTACTGAAAGTGATTCAGCAACATTTGACTGAACCTCAGAAATCATTCCTTCTGATGGGTTATTGTGTCTTTTCACATCTGACAACATTTCAGACGCAGAATCGACACCATTTTTTTTCATTTGAACAGCATAATCAAAGTTTGTAGAATGACGATTTTGTACATTTTCATATAATGCGGTAGTAGAACTGTTCTCAGATAAAGGGAAGTATTCTGTATATATCTCATTTAGTTCAGCAAATGCTACTGAAACCACATCAGGTTTCAAGTTTGTCAGACCTCAGTGTATCTTTAGTTCTCGACGAAATGGTTTTGTCGCATTCCTCAATTATCGGTGTGAATACTGGACGTTTTACTTCCCATTTATTAGGTTTCGATTCTTCAAGCTTTGTTTCGTTTAATTCACTACAAGTTTGCCATATTTCTCTTTCAGCTGGACCCATAAGATGCAATTCTTGTTTCTTTAGTTCAAGTAAAGCTTCACAAGCTGTAAATTTCTGCTTACTGGTTGCTTCTTGACCAATTGTGCTGTCATTGTTATTATTATCAGAAGTACTGTTGTTGTCGTCTATACTTACATACGCTGAATCCCAAGTTTCTTTTCGTATTGTACTATTATTGTCCTGTGGTATATGCTCGTTTTTGTATACCTCGTATGGATTTTCATCGTGTACTGTTGAAGTAATTTTATCTACAGTGTCTGTTAAATTCGATTCCATGCTATGAAAAGTTGTTAATGATAGTGAGTTATTGTTGGTCTTGGTTGTGTTCTCATAATTGCTATTGTTTAATGGCTCTGGTATTAAATTCGTTCCTGAGAAATCACTGGGATTATTGTTATTATTTTCAAAAAATGTTTTTTTGTTAAATGTATTTACTTGGTCATTTTGAGATGTCATTATAAGTGAGTTCATACCTTGTTTGGGAGACGAAGCTCTGATAATAGGAGGCAAGGAAACGGGTGCCCCAATAATAAAATCAGTTATCGGTAGTTGTTCGTGTGGATCGTATTGATGGTGATGGATGAAAAATGGATTAACAAATTCATTTCCCAACATTTCTTCGGGAATAAGCTTCGATTTTGAATCTTCAGTATTTCGATGATCCTGATAACAGACTTCTCCTGTCATAAATTGAAAAATGGGTGACTTGGGTCTTTCTGCTGTTCTTATATCATTTTTTAAGAACGGATTGTGTTTTCTTGGAGATATAGTTGGTGTACAGCTTGGGTTTATAATAATTTTAACTGAAGCGTCTCGAATATCTTCGCTTTGTGAACTATTGGTTTTGTGTTCTGAAGACACAAATGTACTCAAATTTCTTCTTGGATAAAATTGCCATCATTAATATTACTCACGAATGGATTAGTATTACTTAAAGGGGTCGTTCTATCCAAAGAAGAATTGTCATCTCTTGGTTCGGATTCTGTTTGGTTTTTTTCTATACTATCAGGACTGTTGATAGTACAGTTTATTCGACTAGTAATGTTTAAGGTTGGTTTATCATTTTCATGTGTATCGATTAACTCCTCTTCGTAAAATGGTTTTGATTTCTCTGTTCGTAAAGATACAGATATATTTTCAGGTACTATAAACTTACTTCTTTTTTCTGTTAATATGAATGGATTTGTATTGATTTCGGTGAATGTTGAATTAACTATATCCGGGATATCTTGTTGGTGACTTGAGTTATTGTCATCCTGTAGTATTTTTAATCTCTTCTCTTTAACTTCATCATTCATTATTTTACAGATTCGATTCATTTTTAATATTTTTTTGGCTACTTTATTAAATGTTTTGGTAGTGTTTTCATCCATTCGTTCACTCGTAATGTTATTATTAGAGGAATCGTTCTTATTAATCGTTGTTTCGTTTTCTGAATCAGTCGCCATAAGCATCTTGGCTTCCTCGTCACTTATTTTCTCAAGTGATCCATTTTCTTTCAGTAACATCTTTTCAGTAACAAAATCTACTATCCTAAGTACGACTTTCCTATCAGTTTTAACATCAACTATGTCTATTTCTTCGCCGTCTTCTAAGCAAAAATTTTCTTTTTCAAGAATGTCAATTATATTATGTGATGCAGTAACAGTAAATGGTGATCCTACAATACTTTGACCTCTGGTTGTAATTGAAATCTCATATCGGCCTTCTAAATTAACCAAGTAACTTACTTTTGCATGATCTGGTCTTGTATCTACTTCGATTTCTATGTCATACTTTGTTTTTGGTATGTAATAGGTTTTGTTCATATCGTTTTTTCCATACGATCTAAAGTATGCAGCACCATGAGTAATCGGTAGGGCATTTCCAGTGTAATTTTGTTGTGTTTGTAATCCTAACAATTTTTGTCGTATCGTTTGTGCTTTCCCCAGTATTGGTGGAAATACTGCCATACCATACGTGTCTTTTGGGCCTCTAATGAGAATAGTAATTTCACCCGGGTCTAAAGACTGTTGGGCAGTAGGATAAATTTTGAAATTCATTTTGCTTTTCACTTGGGCAGCTGTTAAACCAGACCCTTTAGCGACATAGTCAAGGGTGAATTGGGTGTTTCCTGAAGACGTACGTTGTATATTCGGTTTCGATACAGGTGGTGTCAGCTTCGCTAGAGCTTGACGAATGCGGTCTAAGTATGTAGCAAGCTTCCATTCTTGATGTCTGCTTAACGAGTCATTTGACTCCAGCTCTTGGCGGGAGAAGACCTGAGAATTAAGTGTTAACATTTTACATTTGTACATTTTCTTAAGAGAGGATATAATATTGTCAACATGAGATAGGTTAAGAATTTAGGATGTCTGTCAGGAGTCAGGATATGTCGGATGTCAGAATGCCTGTTTGTAACTAAAATTATCTATATTTATCTAAAAAACATTATGAAGTTTATTAATTTAATATCATACATTACAATACATACATAACCTTAATTTAATATAACACACAAATCATAACATTATTATTCAATAAGTTTCTAATTTAATTTTTTGGATCCCGAAAAATGACTTTAGTGCATGTGATCGCAAGTATATTACTATCCAAGACCAATAAATATAATTGATATGGGAGGTCTCGCGATAAATCTCTTTATAATGCTACTCCTATACCTGCGCGACGAAGCTTTGGTCACTTGTGCCCCTAAAAATAACCTCAAAATTAATTCCGATAAAGGCGTAGAATAACGTTTGCACACCATTGACATTTCAATAGTAACTCGAAATTAGCGTCTCAAAGTTCCTTTGATGTGTGTAGAAACCGCGGCCCCAGTTATCGTGCTGCGTGTATCGTCACGCAATCCGATAGTTCGTAACGCATAACCATAATATCTTCCCACATCTGCATTTAGTCTAACCATAGACGAAACTTCGTGCCGATACACGCAGGTATAGGAGTGGCATTACTGTATGCAGATACTCGACCAAAACCCTTGTGGGTGCTTAATTTTTAATATTGATGCACTGAAGCGTCGTGTAAACTAAAATTTAAGAGGTAAGTTATAAGTGTGTAACAAAAAAGAAATCGCAAAATACTAACAGGTTCAACACCAAGGTAGTGATCGGCGATGGCTTGCGCATGCTTTAAAGACAGCCTTGTGGGGGGATGTACCCGCGCATGCGCCGGGCAGTGCTGCGTCGAGCACGCCGCACAGGATCCAACCGTGACTCCAAATCGTGTCCAGATGTTCGACTCTCACGGGTCCCACGTCTGCCATCCATTGTAGCACTGCTTGTTTTTGCTCCTCGCTTGAAAATACAACTAGAGGAAAAGGAGAGACATTATTTACTTTTTTAGTGTTATTTATTTTAGATACTTCATAATTTTAAAGGTGGAATTGTATATGATGATAAACCCGTTACAGTGATTTTTTTTTGGCTTTTCACATTTCGGGATCAAGTGGCTTGCAAACCATTATGTCGGCGGCGACGTATTGTACATTTAGTATTTAAACAGTGACGTAGTTAGTCATAATAAAAGGGCTCAGTAACAAAATTTGTTGGGAGGAATCTTACTATTTAATGATATCGCACTTTTCACGACGCGACGTGAGACCTAGGAGCCACTAGAACAGTATCGCTATTATAATTATTGTTGCATTAAGAGACTAATGAATAAAGATTTGAGGTTATACGAAACATTTTCCGAATTTTTGCTTACACACGTCGGTGCCTTTATAACTCTAGGGCTCTACTACGGTTGTAACTACGCTCTCTATTTAAATATTTTTACAGTACTTAGTTATTTCGACTATGGATAGAGAGAGAGATCACGAGTTCAGAACTGCTGTGTCAGGAGAAAACAAACCGAAAATACCCGGATAAACATAATTGACATATATACATTTTTGATTTTTGAAGCGATGACGGCTCAGTTCTATGTCACATGTCACACTACCAGTGTTTGGACATAGCGTCGAAGGACGTAGGTTCGGATCCTAGCAACTGAATCGGAGCTTTCGGTAAAGGAAAACATCGCGATGAAACCATAGCATGGTGGTAGGGCTTTTTCTAAACCCGCCTGGCTAGCTACCATCCTCAAGTTGAAACCAAGCACCTGTTGGTGTATTCCGGCAGCTCCACTCGAGAGCCAGACTCCTTCTAGGTATAGCGTGACTACCGTCTTAGACCACATCATCATTTAACAACAGATGAGATTATGGTCAAACGCTAACCTATAAAGTATAAAAAAAATAACTTAAACATACAGTTTGAAAGTGAAGCGTAACCTCATTACAGCAACATTTGAGGTTATGGTAACATGAACTAGAGTTTTTACAACAATCGTAATTGAATGTCATTGTTCAAATATTCTTTTGTTTTATTCTCAATTATTTATTATCTATGTGGGATAGTTCTCATGCATTATTACTAAAATCTTATGTAAATGCTATAGAAAAAGATTTCGTATATTTTGAAAATAAAATAATTGTTTTCTCGCATTTACGAATATTATGATTTTTTTTTGTTAAACCTGCAGCCTTGTAAAGTAAAAAGAAAGTGAGTCTGACGATATGTTTTTGTTCCACATAATTTAAGTACATGTAAACGAGTATTCGTTTCGTGTTACCACTTCAAACGTTATCACGATCGAGAAAAACCCGGTTTTATCTGCAAATAACATTGTTTATTTAAGTTTACCTATATGTGCGGATAAGACAGCTGAATGTACAGTACATTACTACTATAAGTTTAACATGCCACAACCGAGTGAAGGCTTCACGTTCTCTCTTTCTCGACTCTTAAGTATCAAACTCTCTACGAGTTATTTATAAATATATTACACAATATTGTCTGGCGTCTCGACCGCCGCTACTCTTAATGTACTTTCCTTTACGAAAAGGATTCTATTAAGAAGACGACCAAATTGTAGAATATATATCTTTTTAATCAAAATCTTTTAAACAATCTTGTAAACATTTCGTAGTTAATCGATTGAGTTAACAAAGAAATTACTTCACAAGTTGATATTGTCTTATAAATTCTATAGGGCAATCTTATTTTGGTAGCTCAAAAATATGCCAATTGATTGATGGTGTCAGCTACCCGATTCTTGAATATGCGACCCTCAGTTATACCTCTAATGGTTCTATGTTGCTTTTTGCCAGAAAAATGTAAGGACTAGAGACTTATGTAGGTACTTATAAGGACTCACGATAGTACATTGCACATGCGGGAAGCCGGGGCTGTTAGCAAGTATTTTATAAACTCAATATTTTGCAAGTTTATCTCTTCAATACGTGACTTTAAATAAAATATTCTACGTACGTGCCAATTCAAGATAATCATATTATAACTATCTTGTGCCCGCGACTGCGTTTCTGTAAAAATCGTATTGTTCTTTGATGAGAGTTACGTGTTTTATCTGTATTCATTGTGACACTGTCTTTTATAGTTTAATTGTACTTGTTGTTAATTTTATCATTGTTGCTTAGTCTCATGAAATCGCTTTAGTTATTTCGGGGAGATTATTAGAACGAACAAACTTGGCACTTTAATCTCGTTTGTAATTTAGATTTCAGTATGGTTTATGATTCTTCCATATATCTTGGATGGTATTTAGATCTATGCTTCTATAATGAATATTAGAATTACGATTATGTAAAAAAAAATTCAATAAAGTTCCTTTGTAGACGTTAAAATAATATATTTAGGCAAGTGCCAGAATATATATATGGAGTACGCGCCTACTAGTTACATATGCCAATTATATATATGCTCTTTTTTATACTTCATAGGTAAACGGTTTTGACCACAATCTCATCTGATATTAAATTATGATGTGGTCTAAAGATGGTAAGTCACGCTAAACCTAGAGGGAGACTGACTCTCAAGTACAGCTGCCGGAACACACCAACAGGTGCTTGGCGATAGATTTTCAACTTGAGGGTGGTAGCTAGCCAGAGGGACTTAGAAAAAGCCCTACCACCATGCTATGGTTTGATCACGATGTTTTCCTTCACCGAAAGCTCCGACTCAGTTGCTTGGATTCGAACCTACGTCCTTTGACGCTGTGTCCGAAAACACTACCAACTGAGCCATCATCGCTTCAAAATAAATCTTGCATAAGATGAGATTGTTCAAACAATCAATTAAAAATACTTTCATAGTAATCGTGTCTTATCTAAGTTTTGAAATATAACAAAATGTATATCAGTTCGGGTACACAAGTAACGACGGGTAGAAAGCAACTGGCGTTCTGTAGGCTTCTCTAATATTGGAAACGACGCCTGCTACTGTCAGCAGTTAACTTGTAACTTCCTCCCTCCTTCCTCCTTCTGCTCAAGCTGTAATCGCGTTAATATCGCTACTTTCCCGATGGAACATAGCAATCGAATATGATCAGATTCTCGCAGGCCGGCATGATAGCGGTGACTGCCATGAATACTGCATCTCTGAATGTTCGCATTTTACTTTAAGAATGCACGTTATTTATCATCAGTTACAATTATATCACGTCATCGTGTTAGAATAAAAATATAAAACTAAAGAATTTCCAAACCAGATTAAATTCTATGGAAATAGATAACTTAGCTTTATCTTTACAGCGGTGTAATCTAAATACGTAACGGTTCGTATGCATCACTGTTTGCATTTCGTTATTACAACGTGACTAACTGTAAAGATTGGATCGGTTATTTGAACATTTCTATACTGTGACGTTATAATTAAAGCACGTTGATAAGTTTCATATGAAAATACAAATGATTTTCTATACAACAAATAAGCGAATATAAAAGGGTTTAGTACCTTTTTCTCCTCTCTCTTCAACCGATTTTCATTGAGTTAGTTTTTGTTTTATTTTTTGTAAGTTAGCGTTTGACTACAATCTTATCTGATGTTAAATGATGATGTGGTCTGAGATGGTAAACACGCTAAACCTATACGGGACTGGCTCTGAAGTACAACGATAGATTTTCAACTTGAAGGACAACACAGATCACCCCCGCATACGTGCACATACACACAAGGAACACATAGTGGAAGGCTTTTATTTTTTTCCCTTATTCGAACTGAGTGAATTTACTTTAGCTTAGTTGTCTGATCCGAAATACATGTTTGAATTCGTGAGGTACACATGTGTATCTCTCAAATTCTTATATACATGAATAGTTAGCTTAGTTAGATTCGCTATCTCAGGCTATTGTCCAAGCCAAGGCGCACCTTGTCATTTTGAACTGGTTGCACATATAAAATTAGGTGAGTGCCTTAAGCGCTCCCGTTAGTAAACCGGTGTAAGCTGTTGAGGTCTATCAGACTAATAGCGTAGTTAGTTCAGAAAAAAAAAACAACTTGAAGGTAGCCACTAGCCATGGCAAATTTAGAAAAAGACCTAACAACATCCTTTGGTTTCATCACGATATTACTACAACAATTCTCAGGTTCAGCTTTCCTCACAACATTTTCCTTCACCGTCAGTCGATAGAGTTACCAATTTAAGTTAGTAAATATGTGCGAATTTCGAAAAATTCGTTGGAACATGCCGTAGTTCGGACTTACGGACATCGAACTCCACCGGCCGAATCATTCAACCACTACGAATAGATAAATAAATTTTGACTTACTGGCTCGAAAGACGGTGTCTATGTGTTTTAGTATTTTGAAGAAGAAGCTCTGTTGGCCCCAGAAGAGAGTGAGAAGGGTTGCCGGGGCCAGGTACCGCAGCGTTGTAAGGATGGCGTCTATTGCCGCCGACCACATGCCGCGCTTCGATTCGTACTCTGGGTATTCCGGTATCGTAAACAGCCCTGCAACAAGTCAAAATATTAAAACTGCAATCGATTAATGCGATAGAATTACTTGCAATTTCACCGGGTAGCGCAATCGAAGTATTACACGAGGAATCGCTGCCTGTATACGTGATGAATGAGAGTTCATTGGTAATTGAAGTTTCGTATATATGATTGTTCTTATTTATTTGAATACATTGAAATGTACGCTACTTACAGGATACAATTGACTTAATAGGAAATTGAGTATTTATTGGTAAATTGAAGGAGACTTTAGAAATAAATTCATAAGAAATGATTTAGCCTTTTTAATTAGAAAATATTTATAACATGCCCTTAATAAAGGAAGGGCACATATCGAATTTTTAGGTATTTTAGTTTTTGCAATAGAAGGGCTCATCGTAAATAGTTCTACAAGGTGTAACTCACAGAAAGAGTAAATTTTCATGGCAATGATGTTGTAAATCGGGGAGTTAGGACTAATTTTGTAAAAAAAAAAATTGTGGTCGTCGATTTGGTAATTGCCGTTTCCCAAAAAAACTTCATTTCTAAATTAAGCCTTTACTTTACTAAGGATGCGATATGCGGTTTGTATTTTCGAATCAATCATACTTCAATTATAGATGTGTAATAAAGTTAAGTTACCACTGCTTTGTAACTCCCCATATACATATAAAGGCCATCTATAAATAACGTCACAGGAATTAGTTGCTTTTTAAAGGTCCCTGGAGATTTATGGAAGTTGCATTTATGTGATCCTGGTAGAGTAGTTTGTTTATATTTTCCATTTTTCCTTTTTTTTAGTTATAAAACTACTAAAATGTCATTTATATTTCCATTTTCAATACAGTTAAGGTTTATTAGATTCATACATGTGACGTCGCGATCGACATCGTCCCCTCATTGTCGTACAATGTCACACTTGTTAATCCCCTTAGTGACTCGTGTGACGTATTTTATGGTTAATCCATGTGTAATATACAATCCATATATTTTACAAATGCGAAAGTAACTCTGTTTATTGCCTTTTCACGAATAAGCCGCTCAATAGTTGGCAGTCTCAATTTGAGATAAAGATATATCAGCATATTATAGTATTCAAAACAATGATACAGCCTCATAAGTACATGTATCTACACGTTGTTTATTGCATTGTTTTTTCCCCAGTAAATTTAAGTTAAACTATCATAATACTGACCAATGCTTCGCGGGTGCCTCGCGGGGAACACATTTCCATCGTAACACTTTTCTAATTCTTCCACATTGTCCGACATTGTTGTTTACTTAACTGAAGCCATACTCTATCTATAATATAATATCTTATAAACAATTCTAAAACTACCCAGAATTGCTTCAACTCGTACTTACGTGTTGGTATTTTGGTTCATATGGAGAGGATTTTGCAATAAAAATGTTCCCTATCAGTAACATTCTAACTAATATTATAAATGTGAATGTGTGCGTTGTTTGTTACGCTTTTAAGTCTTAACTATTGGGTTTTCCCTTACAGAAAGGTATATAGTCATTTAGAAAAAAGTACTGTTCCGAATGGTTGAATCAAATTTATATAAAGGCAAGCGAAGTTACGAGTTTTTTTTTTTCGAATTGCAATACCCTGTTGGCACGTTTGGCCTCTACAGATTCACCGGACTACATCCAAGTCACGAGAGAAAAGTAATAAGTTTATATACCCAATTAACAAAATCTAGGTTACCGTTTAAGACTAGGGTTAATATTTTGTATAAAAACAATAAACGAGGTTATTTGTGAGTAAAAATTACTGAACGGCGTGTGATTTTTTTTTTTCGAACTAACTATATACGCTGTTGGTCTGATGGGCTTTCACAGCTTCATCGGACTAATGGGGCGAGCGTTTATAGAGTTCGGTCGCTTGGCAACAAGCTCAAGGGTGCCAAAGTGGCCGAACCTCGGCTTGGGCTGTTGCCTTGAATGCAACAACGCGAATCTAACTGATTTAAACTACGAATTAGTGAAGTACACATGTGTACCAGCATGTGTGCCTCGGGAACTCAAATATGTATTTTGTATTTATAAGCGCGGCTAAACTAAACTGGGCAAGTTCGAAAACCAAGGGGAAAAATATAAAACCCTTTAATCATATGTGGACTGTGATAAAACATTACGGTATTACGGCTTAGACATCGGAGTAACACATAGATTATAATTTATAACAATATTGCGTCAAGTGAGTTGAGAAAATCTTGCGGTCTAATGGTTTTGTTTGCAGTACTATCTGCCAAACGTTTGAACCATTTTTCACGGAACTTTCACTAACAGATAGCTGATCTTATAAGAAGTAATTTACGTTTATAAAAAAAAACACGCATGCGGAACTGCGGGCAACAGCTAGGTCATTCATAAAATACAAACACAGACGAAGTCACTGCGGGCGGCTTATCGACCGATCTCAATGAGTCATTAATTTTATTTTCGAATGCTAATCTTGAAGCTTGGTTATGTATAAATTCTGTCATTATATGGTAAACATCTGCACTATTGCATATGTCACAATTTGGTGACGACATCACTTTTTATTAAATACAAAAAATCATTCAAAAGAATATGTAATAAAACAGAGTCGAAAGGCAGCAACGAATAAGGCAAGACAATTAACTTTGAATTTAGATATGCCTAAACTAGATAAGTCAGCTAGAATACTGTTTTAAGTTTCGGCGGCTATAACTAGATTGACCTATGTGATTATTTAAAAATAATATAGCAACGTTTTTATTGATAAAGTTGATAGATAGTTCTCCGTCCATTATTATGTCGCAATAGTAATCATGATATGGTTTATAATTCGAATAATAAATCAAATTATACCCAATAATATTTAATTAGGTTTCTTATCATATTATTAAAATAAAAATCAGATCTGTTCAAATTATAGTATACATTATAGAATAGGCAGTAAATTAATTCATATCTTTATCGTTTGCCTAAAAATAACTCGAAATTTACCTATTGTTAATAACTGTATCGTCGCATCTCTTTTTGAATTAGGCTACTAAGTAGTAAATAATTTATTATATAACTAGCGGCCCGCTGCGGCTTCGCACGGGTATAAAATATATAACCTATGTCATTCACTGAAAAAATGATTAAAATCGATCCAGTAGTTTTGATTTATTCATTACTGCGCACGTGGCCCGCACGCATTAAATTTGGAGTAACCTCAAAAATAACAGTATTTCTCCACTATTTAATTTATGTTATTATACATATAAACCTACCTCTTCAATCACTCTATCTATTAAAAAAACCCGCATCAAAATCCGTTGCGTAGTTTTAAAGATTTAAGCATACATAGGGATATAGGGACAGAGAAAGCGACTTTGTTTTATACTATGTAGTGATTTTGGGTCTATTCAATTACTCTTATGTTTTATCTAGCCAATATTTGAATTGAATATTTATTGAAAGTAAGTATATCCGTTTGTGCATTATTTTAATAAATATATTTAGGTACATTAATGATTTTCACGATATTTAAGTGAAAAGTCTATGTAATTTTGATAATTATTTTATCTTAAATCTACAAACAATATCATATTAATAATAATAATTTAAATTTATTATGAAACTGTTATCAACAATATTATATTTTAGAAAACTTAATTATTATATGTTTAAACTAATCCAATATATATACAGTTATTGTTAACTTCTTTTTAGGTTACAGTTAAACCCAAAGTGTTATAGTTTGTAATGTTATATACTCTGTAGTAGTAAGCCCTGTTGAGTTTCTTACAGGTTTTACTCGATGACTGATTTGTGTTCTGAACCGGTGGTATTTTTGACGTTTGTAAGAGCCTTTTTAGGGCCAAATTGAATAAGCATTTTTGTTTTTTTTTTTGTTTTTGTAACAACTATGATGTCATTATTTCATTTTATTCCTATCTTAGTTAGTTACTAATTGGCAGGTTAGTGTAGAAACGTTTTGTTATTATGTTAAACTATACTGTTTTTTAGTTAGAAGTAACAGCTCTGTGGTATTCAGCGCGTTACTGATTGAATTGAAACGTGCAATAAAATATATCTTCTTTCATTAAAAGCTACTATCAAGGTGACATTTTCAACGTAGACTATAGATAATTATATAATAGTTCCAATATTACTGTTGTATATATATATATTTATTTGTTTTTTTTTTTTTGCTGTTTTCGCTTAAATGTTTTCGGGATTAGCAATACAATGGGAGAGTGTGGTGGTCGAAATTTGATACGAAACTACAGTCCCTTAAAATAAATTGTAATAAAATTTAAGAATATAAATATTACAGATATGGTATATCGCTGGAAAGAATACATTTCTGCTGGGTGAAAGGTATCTTAAATCTTAAAAACTTAAAAACAAACGAACAGACTGCGCATATACAGTATTAGTAGGTAAGCACTGGTAAAGATTGTAAAATAAGTACCCAATAACAACTAACTATACGTGAAATTTTCGTCTAGAAAAAAGTACTGGTCCCAAGGGATAGGTCAAATCTGAAATACCGAGTGCGAAGCTGAGTACAAAAACGAATTACAAAAATTCAAGTGAAAGCGTTCAAAGAACGTTATCGGATCAGTTTTGACTCTTTGACGTGCGACTTTAATCTCGCATAACATCCTTTAGATGTCAGAAACATCAGGACCATAAAATCTCAAATGAACTACGAGGAAAATTACCAATAACAATGAAAAAAAAAAGACTTACAAATCAACATATCTATAATAAAATTAAAAATATCAACACACCGGTTATTGTTTATATCGTTCGATTATCTTCATAAAAATTCTATAATCTCTTTAGCCTTTATCTGTCAAAAATACGATAAACACTTCCACATAAATCTATTATCAAATAAAAGCTTTTTAACCTTTTTGTCTATAAATGTAACAACCGAATAAAGGTAACCACCGAACTATTCTTTTCATTATCCATCTCCTGTAACGTGTTATCTTATCGCTATGATTTCACACCGACATTGTAAAGCTGATAATTCATGATTGCCGCCATCCAATGACTCAGTGATAACGCTCTGTGTACTGTTACATTTTAATCCACGGATATAAAGAATATTTGTTTACTAATATATATATATATATTGAAGTGCGTATATCGCATCAAACTTTTAGCGTTATGTCATACCTAACTTCAGTTAAATCTCGGACTGTCCATAAGGTTTAAGTTCCTTACGAAGGAATATAGACTTCATGAGGCACAGGTCAACAGACTACTGGCAGCATTAGCTTAAAAAATATCTGATTTATTACAACACTTTGAAAAATAAATTAAAAATATATGTATGGGCTTGTTTTTTCTAAACCATAAAATTTAGAATATACGATGTCGTGATGTAAAAAAGAAAATTAAAAGCAAACCGTCATTTTGAGATTCGGGTGTTAAAAAATCTGTCGAGATGTTAATAACATTGACAGAATGTTTTTCAAAACGGAAACACAGAAACATTCCGATGTAAGGAATTTATGGCATGGTGCTAAAATAGTCAAAACGCGTTTTCTTTTTGAATTTTAATGACAAATTATTGTAAAAGTGTAACATGTCTTTTTCCCAAAATGGCGTTTGAATAATTGACGGCAAAAATATACTTTGCTTACAATTTTCCTTAATTGTTCTTTGTAAACAAAATTATCTGTTTACATGCCCACCCCTACGCATGCGCAGTACGCCGCACTAGTACTACTATTAGTACAAGTACTACTTTTATAAACAATACGCGTTCAGTAATGCGTGAAGTGGGACAAGCGGTGTGGTGCGCATGCGCAGGGAGGGGAGGTAAACCGATAAAATTGTTTACAACAAAATATTCACAGAACATTGTTTACAGAAAGTTGTAAGCAAAGTATATTTTTGCCTTCAATCTTTCTATGTTTATTTCGTTGTACAAAAAAAAATTGTTGTTCAGATAATAGACAACGCGGGCGAAATCACGGCGATCAGTCAGTTCCAAATAAAAAAAACGGTACAAAATTATCAAGAGATATAATAAATGTTTTTAGGAAACGCTGCGATAAGCCTGTATTGTTTGATAATTTCATAGTTGGTTTTGTATATCAAAGGAATTTTATTATTTATTTATGAACGACTTGTACAATTAATATCAGACAGCGTCGTTCAAATGAATAAGGTGTGTGAAATCAATAATATATTCTAGTTTCTTATCGAAACAACTTACGTTTCAGATAATTCGTTTATGCACATACTTAGCTATTTTTGTTTAAATGCTTTCTACTATAATTGAAATTAAATAAGAGAATTAGTGAAATGAATACGAACGGAACAAACTAAAAGGTAGGTACCTACTGATATTTATTTTTTGGTGGTAGGGCTTTTTCTAAGTCCGTCTGGCTAGATACCGACCCTCAAGTTGAAAATCTGTCGCCAAGCACCTGTTGGTGCGATCCACCAGCTGCACTCGACTGCCAGTCTCCCCCTCTAGGTTAAGTGTGACTTACCATTTTAGATTCCACATCATCATTTAACATCAGATGAGATTATGGTCAAACGCTTACCCATAAATCATAAAACACGTCTTTTTTATATTATAGGGGGCAAACGAACAGGTGGTTCACCTGATGATAAGTGATCACCGCCGTCCATAGACATTAGCAACACCAGGGGAGTCGCAAGTGCGTTGCCGGCCTTTTAATATATGTGGGCCTCCGGCGCTCTCACTGACCGAACGAAACGCAACAGTGCAAGCACTTCACGTCGGTTTTCTGTGAGAGGGTGGTACTACCCCGGGCGAGCCGACCCATTCATGCTGAAACCAGTAATAGCTTCAGCGTAGCTCTACCAAACCTAGAGGAGCACTGGCCCTCAAGTGCAACTCTTGGAACACACCTATGGGTGCTTGGCGACAGATTTTTAACTTGAGTTTGATATATAGCCAGGTAAGCTTAGAAAATGCCTTACCAGTAAGCTATAGTTTCTTCATAATGCTTTTCTCGACTGAAAGCTCCAGCGGTCGATTTACGCATTGTCTGTTTATGTTATCCATTGTGTCATTTTCAGTTATGACTAAACAGACTTTGACATTACAAAAAAAAAAATATTTTTTTTTGTATGCACTGCTCGCGTCCTTCTCGCGTCTTTGACGTGAAGGTGTTCTGAAAGCCTTGGCTTGAACAACGATACATAACGACGTCTTAATGTATTGTATTACGCCGCGGGCATAGAACCCGGATGCCAATCGAAGCAGTTCAGCTGCGAACTATCAACTTCTTAGAATAATATTCAGAGCAAGAAAATTTCCAATTTACTATAATGTAAAGCGTGTGTTTGTATGTCCCAGGACGCAATCATTAGAACAAGTGATTCGATTTAAAACATTCTTTCATTGGTAAGCAAGGTGCGTTGGGGTTGAATGTTCTGAGTTATTGTTGAGTTTTGTGTTGGAATTAATATATGAAAATTAAAACTGCAGTAATGCGAGCGAAGTCGCGAGCAAAAGCTAGTTTATTATAAACAATTTAGTTCAAATATAAATAGATTTAATAGTAATTATTTCAAAATGTAAGAATCTCGTGAGGAGTCGACAGGGACTGGATAGTACGTTTGAATATTTGTCCTTCAATGACGCAAATGCCTTGTAAGTTGATATATTGTCTTTTTTTATTCGAACTGACCTACACTGTTCACCTGGCAGAGCCTCTACAGTTTCACCGGACTACGTTGATTTGTTGTTTGTTTTTTTTTTTTTCGAACTGGCTACACTGTTGACCCGGCAAGGTCTCGACAGTTTCACTGGACTACGCATTGATATGTTGTGGACATCTTAAGACAGTACTTCAAGAAAGCTAATATTTGATAACTATGGCATGTACCTGACTCATGTATTTAGATGTACCTCATTCCTTACCCTGAGGTTAAATTACCTAACAACTTAACAATTTAAGCGTATATTGCAGACTCGCTTCTGAATACTCTTCAATTCTGGGACAAACCTCGTGACGGAGTAACAATAAGCCTGATTACCGAATCGAGAGGTTGCTCGTTCGATCCGCGTATTCGATTGAACTGCGTTCTTACAGTTATTTTATTTTGTGTCTTTGGAATTAATTGCAGTATATGAAAATGGATTTAAAAAAATGCTGTTGTGAGAAACACCCAGGAGTGTTGGTATTGAGAAAACTTCGTGGATGTTCATACTCATTTGATGGATCGTTTGAAAGAAATGGCGAAGTGTGAGAAGAGAACTTCACATTATTCGGCCCTGAATAAATCTTTCCTAGATAATAAAAAATCGGATCTATATCTGTCCAGCAGAACTGATGTTAGTCGTGAAGGAAAAATGACATACATTTCCTACACAACATTTACATTCTAAAGTACTCACTAATTAGTGAGGTCGTAGAGATATCGCTGAAAGTTAATTGGCTACAAATCGATTGTTATGCCTAATGCTGGCCCACACTTACTATCTACCTCTCGTACGTGTAGGAGCTAACTACAACCAATGGAGTTGATAGCTCTGCTTATAGGTGCACCCTTTTAGATTATTACCTTGAATGTGTTTAAAAGCTTGCCTGTCATATCAGCTACTGTGCTGGGATTTCATAACTGAAGATTTTTCTACCGCGCACTCATTGTGTTCAAACTGTCCTCCTTCAACTTGCCACCACCTATCCAATGAATCACTATCGCAACAATCATTTGTTTCGAAACAATACATTCTATAATAGCCCACGTTATATGCAAAAATTAATTCTTTCGAATGAATAGGACATGATAATATAAACTTTCAGTTAATTGCATTTTTTTTCTTAAATTAATAACAGAATTAAAGGCACTTAATCGCACGATAACCATTGTTGTTTGTATTCAAATTCTTCGCTATATATTTGTTATAGACTTTCATTTTTCTGGGCTCATTTTAGACAATGGTGAGTATGGCTTATTTAATTATAGTCATTTACATATTATTTCTTGGTACTATGGAAGGTGTGCGTGACGATATTTGTATAAAATAAAGTGTCCACAGTTCTGTAACAAGCACTCTATAATATCTTTCAGTAATACAGTATGCCCTTACACTAGATATACATAAAGTTACTGTAGGCGACGGGCGAGCGTTGCGCTCTCGATTCCGTTCGCGCCCGAAATCGCTGAATCGACGCTTCTCGCCTATCGCCACAGTATGTACCTAACATTGTCAATAATATTAATTTAAATCCACATTTATAAAAATAATCGAATGGTTTTAAAGATGTCGACTCATAAACCAGACCTAGATGACTTAGCTACATCGAATGACGAACGAAGAAATAGTTATCATTTCGAGCAGTTCTAGTTTGGGTATGGTTTTCACATAACAGGCCGTTGAATTATCTATCTACAACATCAGCTGACTACAAGAGTACCGACAATAGTTCTATTTTTACCATAAAAGTATTTTCTTAAAATAAATCCTTTTAATTGTTTTTGGTCTTTTAACACATTACCTTTCCCGCGTCTTCGCTCACGTTTTATATGCTATAATTATTTTCGACTCTTTATTCTATATTTACGCATATAAAAGAATAAGTGACGGAAAAATGACGGATTTCAATACAACATTTCATCCTCGTTTTCAGCACCTTAGAGGTTATATTATATATTTCTAAAAATCCTTCTCTAGTGCCATTTATACTGTAAAAGGAACCCGCATGCAATTTTCACGACACTAGACCCAATAGTTAAGGCTGTGCGTTGATATGTTAGTTTTAAATAGTTTTAAATTGATTATACGTCAACTCTACATTAAACTTGTAACGACATATCGATAACCTAACAATATTAACACAGCATTATCGATATTTACGTCGATATGATAAGAGAGTACTAAAATCGATAGGCATGTCGAATTGTAAAACTATGATGCATTAAATGCAACCGCGATTACGTTTTTAATTATGCAAGGTTCTTACCAAACACTGTATAATGTAACCATGAAATCTCTGCCTACGTAGCGAAATTGGTGCCTATTGAGCGCCATTTTCCAAAGGCCGTAGTGATTGTCTCTTATACTACAAGTATAAGATGTTGAGGGTAAAGATTATATAAATTTTTCTTTTTAGATTTTGATAAACAATAAGTACAAAGATTTTAGGAATTTTAGTGCCATTTTGATTTACCTTTTCGTTTATAAGTATTACAACAGCCGTATTAGGGATTTTAAAGAATAGCAAAAATATCGATTTAATCCAGTTGATGTATCGCTTATACCTGTAGGGAGGAGAGTTAGTGTATTTTTTTTTTACCAATCGATGCAAAATTATTATAGTAGATAGTTCTAGGCTACTTATTTTATTGGCACAGCAATGTAGACGGGTATCACCTAGTATTTTATAAATGTAAATTATAATTATTGAAAGATTTTGATTCGAAGTCCAACTTTAAATATCGATGATACTATATATAAATATATACTCCAGAAAATAAACACATATTAAGTATGGCTAAAGCACGGGCTAAAGAATATGCATACAAATTTGTCTGGGTTAGAAATTGCTGCATTTTTTTAAGAAAAAACGAATCATCTCCTGTTCTAACAATAAACTCTCAAAAAGACTTAACAAAGATAATTTAGGGTTTTCTATGATAAACAATTGTTTTTTGGTTTGTATAATAACACTGAAATTTATTACTTTGTACTATGTTAACTATTTACTAGGAATTAAGTTCTTAAACTGGCCAACACAACTACATGAAATCCCCAATTATAATTGTCATGTAAAATTAGATATCATTATTTATACGCAACAGAGAACAAATACACACACAGTATTAAATACAATACACACACTTTCAACCACGCAATCACAATTACCACACAATTTTAACTTTATCCTTGGGCTTCCCGAAGACTATACTTACATAATAAACCGAATACGCGACACTGTTCTATTGGAATGTTCATTCGATTTCACATTTGACCTATTGTATGATATAAAACCACAACAAATGTATTATAGAAATTTATGGTATCAGTCCCCACAAAATTTAGGCATAATAAAAGTCACTATAATCATATTGGTTTTAAAGTCCAAATCTAATCGTTATGGTGACTAAACCTCTACGTCTCTTATACCAAAATGTACGGGGACTAAGAACTAAAACAAAAGAATTTCGTCTTAGTATTTTACAAAATGATTTCGACATTTATCTTGTGTCGGAAACTTGGTTAACAGAAGGTTTCTATGAAGGTGAACTTTGTGATAAGAGGTATACAGTATATCGTTGCGACCGTAGTGAAGCTACGTCCTCCAAAAAAATTGGAGGAGGAGTCATGATATGTGCAATTAATTCTCTTCACGCCCAGGAAAGACCCGAATGGGCCATACCTGGTGTTGAGTGCATTTGGATTACAATACCAGGGCAGGCTATTAATACATGTGACAAAAAGAATTTGCATTTGGGAGTGATATACGTCCCACCCGATTCTTTCCAAACTGTTAGATTAGAGGCCGTTACTACTAAACTAACAAACATTTTCATTGAGTGTCCTAGGGACCATTATATAATTGCTGGCGATTTCAACCTCGCTAATATAAATTGGACGCCTGAAGGTCCCATAGTACTCAAACAAGGTCTTGTAGATTTGCAAGGCGTCACCAGAAACTTTATTGAGGTATGTAACATAGCAGGGCTTGAGCAGCATAATAATATCAAAAATATTAGCGATAATACCTTGGATTTGATTTTTAGCGACACAACAATTCTCGTTACCAGATCCAACTTTCCACTAATCAAAGAGGATGTGTATCATCCTTGTTTACATATAAATGTGTTAGATTTATTATTACCTCGTTTGCGTGTTAATCCATTAAAAATGTATAATTTTAAACGAGCAGATTACGGAAAAATAAATAGCTTACTTAAACTACATGACTGGCAAAAACTTAGTCTCTCAAATTCAATGGATGAAGCTCTGAACATTTTTTATACAGAGTTAAATGATATTATAAATAGTTGTGTACCCTTTACTACAAAAGCTAGTTCAAATTCATTTCCTGTGTGGTACTCCAAATCATTAAAACATATTATTAAGGATAAATTAAAAGCCCACAAGAAGTGGAAAAAATTCAATAACCCACGTGACTATGATGAGTTTTCGTTGTTACGTGCCAGGCAAAAAGTTGTACAGAAACAATGTCATGATCATTATCTCTCTTACATACAACAGCTTATTCGGTCTAATCCAAAACAACTATGGTCTTATTTGAAAACACTACGAACCCATAATTCAGGGTATCCTAACAGGTTAATCTTAGGTGATAAACAGTATACCTCTGAACTTGAAATTTGTAATGGCTTTAATAATTTTTTTGAAAGTGTTTTCACGAAACCTAATTCCTTCTTGGATTACGATGATCTTGTACCAAACATAGTATCTTCAGACGGGATGGATAATTTAGAATTTAATGAAGACAGTGTATTTAAAATTTTAAAATCTCTTAGAACCAATAAAGGTCCTGGAAGTGATAAAATTCCACCACTTCTTTTTAAAAATTGTGCAGAAAATCTAGCTAGGCCATTAACTGTTTTATTTAACCTTTCACTTAATAAATATCGTTGCTTTCCTACAAAATGGAAAGAAGCCCTTATCGTACCAATACATAAAAGTGGAACTAAAGTAGAAATAAAAAATTATAGACCCATATCTATTTTAAATACATTGGGCAAAATTTTTGAAAAATTAATTTATAAATATGTTAGTCTTATTATCTTTAAATCTATACCAACTCAGCAGCATGGATTTATGAAAAAGCGTTCCACAATTACCAATCTCTCCATATTCACAGATTACATACTAACTAGTATGGATAAAAATCAGCAGGTCGATGTTATATACACCGATTTCGAAAAGGCTTTTGATCGTGTGGATCATGTTATTTTAATGCAAAAACTGTACTTTCTTGGTATACGTGGTAACTTGCTCAGGTGGTTTAACTCTTATATCACTAATAGGATGCAAGCTGTAGTAGTGGGTGGTTCTCGTAGTGATTTCATTAAAATACCCTCTGGAGTTCCGCAAGGATCTATTCTAGGTCCACTACTTTATAACGCGTATCTGTTTGATATAGGAGATTGTTTTCAATACACAAAATTTGTAATGTTTGCTGACGATAAGAAAATCTTCTTAAAGGTTAAATCAGAAACTGACTGCATAAACATTCAACGTGACATTAATACTCTTGAAAGTTATTATAAAAAGAACAAGATTACAGTTAACGTCAATAAATGTGTAACTATCAGCTTTTCACGTAAATCTAAAATTATTAACTTTCAGTACTACATAAATAATGTTCCTATTACAAAAGTTGACAAGGTCAAAGACTTGGGTATTATTCTAGATTATAAACTTTCTATGAATGATCATATAGATGTAATAATTAGTAAAGCATATAAACAATTAGGCTTCATCAAACGTATATGCGAACCATTTAAGAATATAGAGTGTATTAAAATTCTGTACTCTGCGTACGTAAGGAGTATTCTCGAATATGCTTCAGTGATATGGTCGCCTCAATATAATAAATATATAGATAGTATCGAAGCTATTCAAAAAAACATGGTTAAATTCTTATGCTATAAAGATTGTAAACAATTTACAAACTATGGTGATTTATGTAGCTACTTTCACCTAGACTCTTTAGAAGTTAGGCGTCAACAACATGACATGATGTTTTTGCACGCTATACTATCAGGTTATATTGACTGTCCCGATCTTCTAGGTTCTGTATCACTGCGAGTGCCAACGTACTGCACACGCAAAACACCGTTGCTTGCTGTCCCATATGCTAAATCTAACTATGCCCAAAATTCAGTACTGTGTCGCATTGCTCGATCCTATAATGATGTATATAATACGATAGATATATTTCGATATTCACGAAATACATTTAAAAGTGAAATCATAAAATTAAATCGCGGTATTAGGTAACTAACAATATATAAAAGGGTATTACCACGAACATTTACACTCACTCACACACACTCCCTCACTTACACACCCACTCACAAATATAGATCCACCCTAGTACACACGCACTCACATATAACGCCAGTGTAGGATAGATTTTTCTTTTAATTATATAACTATTAATATGTATCACTTCATTGTACTTGTGAAATTCTGTTTTGGCTTTAATTATTACATATCATAAGTTATTTTATAAACATAGATGTATGCTGTTGGATTTCCAAATAAATAAATAAATAAATAAATAAATATCGAAATTTTTTTCATTGCATCCCTATTCCACAGATACTCAGAAATTGGTGAAGGAATTTATATTAAAAAAAAACATTAATGTCAAACGTAGTTATTAAGGCGGACAGATGATTTCTGATGTCGAATTAATATGGGGCTTAATTTAAAATACGATTATGCCTTACAGTCCAGTACAGTTACCGTGCCAAAGATTAGTTTAATCTATAAAACCGGGCCATCGGGATTATCGTGAGTCAGAAATTGATTAGATCAGTGCAGTCATTTAAAACAGAGATCAGACAATAATTTAGAATGCTCATTGTTCGATTTTAAATTAAATTATATATTATACACCCTCACAATAGTGTGGGAGAATTTCTCAGAATTATATACCTCAATGAATGTCGGGTTCCATTTGAGGTCGAGACACAATAACATTGCTCTAGAATTATTGACAGACTATATATATATTTATAAATATTTCTAAGCTGCAAATATTTAAGTAGCCGCGAAGTGTCACACCAAACTGGATTATGACAATCATTATGTGGAATTTTCGAGACGTTATAAAAGCCAATGTTGTATGTTTTTCTATAGGTTAAACGTTATGCACAACATTGTCATTTTATAGTTAAAATGTATGTGGCCTGAGATGGTAACATGCTAGGCTTTGATGGTGACTGTATACTTACATGCGGGGGGACACGCATATAAATGCTTGGAGATAAATTTTCAACTTTCAGATTGTAGCCCTGACATATGTTATAAAAAACTTTTAAAGATATTTTGTATTCTATTATAGTTTGAACAAGAGACACGAGTTTTATAAAGTGAATCATAGTGTCTCATAATTGTTTTTTG
Source organism: Antheraea assamensis (assembly GCA_035772565.1). Classification (NCBI taxonomy): domain Eukaryota; kingdom Metazoa; phylum Arthropoda; class Insecta; order Lepidoptera; family Saturniidae; genus Antheraea; species Antheraea assamensis. The sequence continues at coordinate 980,289 of JAQQSE010000002.1, forward strand.
AGTGGGCGTTTACAAATTTTGTAAAATGGTCAAGGCCAAAACAAATGATTCCGTCAGTACTATACTAATCGACTTCCATAAGGTACTTACGTTTACTCTGTACTTTTATTAGTGGGTAAGTCAATGTCATGCAGGTTTGACAGCTATAAGTCTTGTTAATGGATTAGAGCCAACACTTTTATCAATGTATATGCGTGTGTGTGAGATATTGTCACATTACGGTGAATAAAAAAAAGCAAACGGAAAATCTACTCAAGATAATCTATTTGCAACTAGCCCAAGGATTGTACATATTCGCGACACAATTACATGCATGTACACGCACTCACATTCTTATTCCTATATACACTTCATACCCATACATATAATTCCTTTTTTTTTTACTTAGTTGTACTATTCTTACTGCTTTATTAATGTTACTATATTTTATTTTCAAATTAATATGCGTCACCATATATTGTAAATCAAACTATAAAAATATTTAAAGCTTGATCGTTACAGGCACTGCCTAGTTTAGGTTATAAGTTAAGTCTAATTTTCTATGATTGTTATAAATAAGTATATTTGTATACATAAATTAAACTCGTTGAAATGTTTTCAGCACTGAACGAGTCTTCATGAAATCTCTACATATAAAATAAACTTGAAGTGTATTGTTTATCCGGACTAATTTTCGAAACGGCTGAAATGATTTTAGTAAGACTTATACTGACAAATAGATAATTTTTCAGAGCATTACATAGGCTACATAACGTTACGCTTTTCACAAAAAATTACAGGCAAATGCACAGATGTGTCTTAAAATCGGTAAGTTTTTAAAAGAATTATAGGGTACAAGTGGTAATCACAAAATTATTATGAAAAAGTTAAAATTGGAGAGCGAAGTCGCGTGTATCAACTAGTTAATAGTAAGTACAGATATGACTTATTTATTACTAAGTAAGGACAATTGATTATTTATTAAGTTTCTGTTGAAAATCTATTGCCATTCCACAGTAGGAGCCAGCCCTTCTAGGATTAGAGCGTATCTGTGAGAGATGTATCTTTGATTACATTTTAAGAAAAATTATATTGTTGACATATGTTTTAAATATATAAATATTAAAAAAAAACGTTTTATAGAAAAATTAGTGTAACAAAAGAAACAATTCACTTCATTTACCTTGTCCCGTCACTCTCAAGGCCAAGTGTAACAGTTACTTAGGTTAAAATTGAATACAACCTTATGATATAATGAGAAAAAAGTGCATTTTAACTCGTACCTCGCTTTAGACACTTGAAAAGATAAAAGTCAGATAATGTCGAAAGATGAATGATTTATCTTATTGTTGGGAATCACATGTTTTTTATAACATTGGAGTCACTCACATGATCACCGATCTTCATATAGCATGCTGTATATCATCTCCGGGATAGCTAAAAGCTTAACCCTTAAATGGACGATTTTTGTTTCACGTTTTAAAAAAAAATATTTGTGTAATAGACATGTATTACTGTCTAGGAAAAATGAGTAAAAAAATCTAGACATGAATTTACTATACTTTTTGCCTACATTAAAAAAAGTACAAAATTCGTTCAGAAATAAGAACTAGTTGTCAAAATTAACAAAAAATTTAAAGGTGTTCAATTTTATCTGTGATGTTTAGTATGTTGTTTAAAAACAACATTGTCCATTTAAGGGTTAATTTAGGATACCTAAAGCCATATTTTACTGTAAAAACATCGTTCTATTTTCAACTTGACTGTGGTATTTGAATAAGGGTCTAAGAGACATCAAGGTCGTATGTTAAGTGCTTAGAACTATCATATCGTTTTATATTGAATGTGAAAATACTTTTAGAGTGTCATAACGTTAGTAGAAATTCTTACATAGAGAAAAGACATCGGAAAAAGGCGTTATAAAAGTTCATAATAATAGAATTAGAATCCTTACTAATTTTATAAAAAACTAATGTGAGTATTTAGGTTCTTTGTTGCGCGTTCACGACTTAACTACTCGACCCGTCGCCATGATATTTTGTATTCACGTTGTCAGGGGTACAGAACAGGTCACAGGATACCTTTCATTTAGAAAGAAGGCCCAGTGCCCGAGGGATCACTGCATTAACGCGAGCTAAGCCGCGAGGAAAAGCTAATATAAGGAAAAAAATATTTCTAATTGACATTTTTATTTGTGTGATTTTGTAATTATAATTGTTAAAAATAAACATGCAACTACTTAGTTACGTTATTGATTCGCACATGATTTAAAGTAGCCGCATAGTCTTTCCCAGAGAACATACCTATTCCGAGTGGATTTCCAAATAATTTTAAATCTTAATACCGCGGTCTTTTAATAGCAATATATAATAATATTTCGTAGTAAATGGACCATTCCATGAATGCAATGGCTAAACCGTAAGTTATCTCATTATTCACGTACGGAGAACATTCGCCGACTTACATAACATAACCACAACGACACGAACTAAATTCACGCTGGTAACAACAAATACTTTCACTTCTATATTTATTTATTTTTACTTTTAACATTACTTATACAATTTATGGTATAAATAATAATTGATTTGAAGATGAAAATCGACACTTTTCGAACCAAAATACCAACACTCTATATTGTTTATTATAATGTACGCATCACGCCTCTTGCCTGTGCATAAGCGACCGCGGCACTGACTGGTAAATAAAGTGCCAATCATTTTATCAATTGTTTTGTATCAGTATAAGCTAGATATGGTTACGTGAACGGAAACAGTTTTTTTTGTAAACGTAATAAATTAAAAATTGTATTCAGTATATCTTGTTGTTTTAGGGTTCTCTTCTCAAAAAATGAAAACACCTTATTTCTGGAACAACGATGTCAGACCTATATTTAAAGAACTGTATCTTTTAAATCGTAGCGAATAGGTTTTATAGCGAAATTACTGATAACTAATGAAAAAAAACGAACAAACGTTGACAATAAATAAGTGATGTGTTTTTTTTTTTCAAATTAATTAAAAGAATATAAAATAATGGTTTGATAATAATAATTAAGTAATAATATAAAGAAAGAAAAAAACATCACGACGACAATTAATTTCAAAACTATAAATCCACTTAAAATGTTTATAATATTTAAAAAAAAGTAGTGTGTACTTATGTACACACGTTACAAGTTATACTTCTTTGGCGTAACAAGTTAAAAATCTTTTCAAAAATGTTATCTTTCGCCTTATTCTACGTTTGTAGATAAAACGACAGTAACTATAGAAAAAAGGATATTTGATACATACATACTTTTTTTGAATAAAATTTTGACTATAGCTAACTTCAAGGTGTCGGTTTTCCGTGACGGTGTGTGCGCACGCATCTTAAAAATTTACTCTCATCATTTTTCCCTAACACGCCAAAAGAAATATACATAAAAAAACACTTTTATCACGAATACTCACAATAAATTATCATTCACAACCACATGTAATTTAAAATCACAGGCAAATACACTGATATATTTATGTATGATTATTATTTTTTATCTCACCTGATAATGGGCACATATTGTAGATTCATATGTAATTGAACAACTACCGTGAATGTAGTTATCAGTTTTCACTACAATATGACAGATAATTATCAACTAACCTCATGGTGTCGCTTTTAGGTGTCGGTGTGCGCATGCGTCGTAAAAAATCACTCTAATGATTTTTCTCATACGCGCCAAAAGAAGTATACCTTCAAATAATCGAAGGTGAGGTATACTCACGCTAGAGATTCAGAATTGTATGAAATTTATGTATGAGAAAATATACATATATATATGAAAAGACCTTGTTATTGTTTTATGTCATTTACTGACATACATATATTCACGAATGACGTTACGAATTTCAGCATGTATTTAAAAAAAAAATTGTATTAAAATCCATGCTAGTACGGACACAATGATAATTGTTTATATAAATACGAGACGGCTGTATGAAACTGTGTTATGTTACGTGAATTATTTAGTGCGTGCCACATTATAATTTATCTACTATCTCAATCATGACATTATGGTTAGGTGAGAGGAGAAATTTTGAATGAATTTCGTGCATTGATTTAAATTACTGAAATAAATAAATATTAATATAATATGCTTTAATATTAAAGAAAATGTTTTTTTTTTTAACAAGGTAGATTTGACTCCTCAGTAATATTTATTATTTATTTATTATGGTAAAATGCACGAGTATCAGTGAAGACTATAAAAATGTTCGAATTTGTAATTGTAATTATGTTATTACATTGTAATTGTAAGTACATCAATATATAATAAAATTATTAAACAAATGTAGATAAGAAATATATTCGATTGAAAGTTTCTGTAATCTCGCGTTAGCTGGCAGAAGTCACGAACTGGGCGCCGACGATCGCTACGCTTCGGCACTGTAACTGGACGAACTCCTAAACTAGTTCTACGACCATAATTAAACTTGGTAAGAATGATTTGTACATTATTACCTATTTCTATGAAAATAAATTAAAGATTATTAAATATTTAGTCTTTGTGAATTGAAACTTTAAGAAATGTAAATATATTTTTTATAAGAAAATGAAGGTTTTTTTTTGTTCAAGTATACTTATTAAATGAAGTTACACCGAGAACGTTAAATGTAATTATGATTTTAGTATTGACATTGAGCCTAATTTCCATATGAATTTCTTAAGATTCTGTAATTATAAGTGAAGATTCTATGGACTATGTATGCACGAAGAAGTAATGTTTTTACGTATCTTAACATTTTTGAACCAAGTTAGAAAGTTAAAAAGACGAAATTGTATAATACCAACAATATATTAAGAAATTAACAAATATAAATTATATAAAACAATAATTATATTTAAAAGAAATTAATCATACGATATTTAAAACAAGAATTGTCTACCAACTAACTTCATGGTGTGTTACAACGGCGCGCGTAACTTCCCTTTCAAGCTAAAGAAACGGTCTCAACAGTTTGTTATTATTCAAAAGAAGTGTAGTTTATATATATATATATATATATATATATATATATATATATATTTTATATCATAGGGGGCAAACGAACAGGTGGGTCACCTGATGGTAAGTGATCACCGCCGTCCATAGACACTAGCGACACCAGGGGAGTCGCAAGTGCGTTGCCGGCCTTTTAAATATGTGGGCCTCCGGCACTCTCACTGGCCGAACGAAACGCAACAGTGCAGCCACTGTTACTTCACGTCGGTTTTCTGTGAGAGGGTGGTACTACCCCGGACGAGCCGACCCATTCATGCTGAAACCAGTAATAGCTTCAGCGTAGCTCTACCACCTACATATATATATGTGTTCCCTTGATCCTCAGACATGATCCGAGTCTTTGTTATTGCAACTGTCCTTTCTATACCCAGTGTATTTTCAATAAGTTGTTGTTTGTGTTACTTTATTAATGTGTATAGTAGCGTTACAGTTGATAAGTTTAGTTACAAGTTTAGAAATAGAATTTATATTAAAATGGGAATTATATACGATAAATTGTTAAGTATAATTTGAAATTAATAACATGAAATAAATGACTTAATGTAATTTAACATGTACATACAATTATGAAGAAGTATTAGTTCAAAAAATGTATAACTATCCGCAGCATTTATCTGTAGCGAATGTTCACATGTTCTATTAAAATGTTGATCCGTTTTGTAGGTAATAATTGTTTGTGGGTTAACTAATAGGTTACATAATGTATGCTTAACCGACGGTAACACTCCATTATCTACGTAAAGGAGTTTCCAAGCGTTGTCTATTAAATCATACTGTACAACCTACCTTAGACCTGCTTATGAGTTTACTTTATAATTTGCTTTCATGACTGAATTATGAAATATTACGAGTACCTTTATAATATATAATATGGATCACGGATGGAATCATGGCACTGTTTATACGGCTTGGTTAATATGGATAATGACAAGTGAAACTGGTGTATTTACTTAACTAATATTTATTTAAACTGCATTATATATCATGTTTTGTATCCTCTTATTAGTCTGTGATGTCAATAGTGCACTGGATAGGTTAGGTTAGGTTGGAATTTGCGATTATAACGTCAGAAACAAATTATAAATATTATGATTAGATATAACCTCATTTGCATATTTATATTTATTTTTCTATCGTATTATTAATATTTTATATAATTGTAATGGTTTGTTATATCGATTATTCGACTATGAATACTAGGAAAGATACCAACTTTATTCATTCAACTCAATATACACCGATTTAGGTGATACAAAACCCTGGAACCACGCAGGCGAATTATTTTATAACAGTAGCCAACGTTAAACAAAATCCATGGTACTACAAAATAATCCGAAGGAGGGTTGATTTCAGGCAGGTGGCCGATCGTAAAAATTAAGCCAAATCATACATCACAACATGACAAACACCTTTGCCGACCTTACTTAGGTGAGATAAGGGTAACAAGAAAAGATATACCTCAAAATTTAACTTAAATTTATATTTAATCCGATGAATCTGTAGAGGCCATAAGGACCAACAGGGTATGTCAGTTCGAAAAAATATATATATATATATATATCTAAATTGTGTGTTCGAACTCGCATAAGCAAAATCTCGAAAACCATATTATTTTTAATTTTATGAGTAGATGAATTGAAATTTTAAATTCCCTATAAGACATTAATAATAAATAATATTACTTGCATACATTTCTTTTTACAGATGAAATTACTATCCACGTCTACTTTAGAATATAATGAAGAAGTAGTTTATAGAATTAATCAACAATCAACCTGACTGCAAAACTTGTTTTTTTTTTATAAAAAAAAAATGTTTAATCTTATAACTAATATTATAATTGTTAAAATGCGTTTTGTTTGTTTGTTACTCTTTCACGCCATAACTACTAGAAAAGGACACGGGTATGTTTTTATTTAATTAGAGATACGTTATTTTGTAAGATTTCTTAAAATGTTATAGGCAATTTTCTTCGTCGTTCTTTTTAGTACATATGTAATAAAAACAATCATTCTCGTCATATACAGGAGATTATAAGATATTAAATTCCTACATCGAGGTGAAATCGATTCTTGGATTAAAAATTGATCCGATTACATACTTTCAAGGCTTTCACTTTTATACACCTACTAGCTTTTACTCGCGACTAATGTAGTGTTGTCGTCGGGAACACTTTTCTTTTCCCGACAAAAGGTACCCTTCATACTTCGGTGTACGCCTGACAATGATTATACGAAATTTCACTATGTTCGATTGCCACGAGTACAAAAAAGGATATAGGCTACCTTTCATTTAAAATAAATGTACTGGTCCCTAAGAATAAATCAAGTCTACATCAACCTGAACGAAGCCGAGAGCGAAAGCTATAATATTTCAAAAAAATAGTCTATATAATATCTCGACGAATTTAACTGCGCACCACCTGATATTTTAAAATCCATTAATCTATTTAGGCTTCAGAGCGTGCCAAAGAAATAGTTATCGCTGTAATAATAATTACTATGAAGCATAATAGCATTTTAAGTCTATCTGTGTGCTGCCTTAGTTCATTTAAACTAGGCAACCGATATTGATTCGGTTTTCGTTATAATTTGGAGAACGTCCTTCGAAAGGTTTTAGGAGTAACACATGCTTATTCTATTTGTAGAACGTTGATAGAATCGAATTTTTTAAACTTTTCTGTATTTAGGGTTTTATCACAAACTCATCTGATGTTAAATGGCGCGGTAACTCATTAACATGTTAAACCTGGAGCCACTGGACCTCAAGTACAATTGCCAGATCACATCAATAGATACTTGGCGACGGATCTTCAACTTGAGAGTAGTAGCTAGTCAGGTGAATTCCTACTGCCATTCTATAGTTTTATCACGATGTTTTCCTTCACCGAAAGCTGCGCCTCTTTCGCAAGGATTTGAACCTAAATCGATCGTCGCGGTGTCTTAATAGGCTAACTACTCAGACTTTTTGTTTTCGAACTGATTACGGTATTGGCCTGTCACGACATCAGCGTCCACGAGGGCTCCACTCCGGGGGAACGCGGCGAGTGTGCGGGAGCAAAATTCACAGCCCTACCATGGTGGCGTAGACGGACGGGTACAGAATCGTTCGCTGCCGTTAATTTGTCGGGAGGATCTTTAAAGTTACCTACTCAGTCATCATCGTATCAAAATATTCTATTGTAAAAGTACGACGCTGTTAACGTTGGTTAAACCTTATGGGATACGTCAAGGTAATGTATTAGAAAATTATATTTCTTAAAAATGCATACCGAAAAGTCTGTGATAATATACATATATCCCCTAAGGGTGAAGTATAGTAACAATTATTACTCCTTACAAAAATTATGAGTTATTTACGAATCTCCTTTGACGATTTTTTTCATTGAGGTTTTATTGTAAATCAAAGTTGAATTTGAAAAGCGCTTGACGAGACTTACGAAACTACATTGGCTTTGATGAACTGTAAATGCCCAAGTGCTAACAAATGATCGTAAAGTCCATACATCTTAGGTACTTATGACGACACATTAATAAGGTAGATGTAACCGTGCGAAGCCGGGGCTGGTAGTTAGCACCCCATGAGACGACATATACATACACTTATTTACCCTTCTTCTTCGCAGTCGAGTAAAAACAATGTCAATATTTATAACGTTATAAATTCAAAATACAACTTTAATAAATACATTTCTAAGTAAATGTATTCTAATTTCGTTGAAATTCCAAGAGAATCTTTATTTCGCAAGGTTTCTTTAGAACGATCACTTACAATTTCCTACGAATCACTTTATTGGTATAGATACCTTATTTTCTCGACTAGAATCTATCTATTATTATCTATCTATTTATTTCTATTCTGCTTTAAAATCTAGCCATGATAATATTTTATAAACAGGTGAAATATTGTTTTTTTTTAATGCTGTCTTTAAAAGAAAATATACATTTTAATGTGATCCATGTCATAGAAAATGTTTTCAACATCACATTAGGTTTATTGAGTACGGTTAATTTCACAGAAAATTTATGTTATGAATTAAAAATGTGTTTTGAAATAATATATTAAATAAAATTCACTAAAAAGTTTCAAATATATTAAAATGAATATTTTTGACCTTATTTATTTTCTAGACGCAATTATAACGTTATTATACAATTATAAATTCTTATTATAAGACTGTTGGTTGTCATTTTGTTTTAAATTCAATCGTGTTTTCAAGTAAATTAGTTAATTCTTTGCCCGTTTTGTGTCGTCCATGCATAATAGAGTTCATTGTTCTCACGTTATGGATAATAAATTATTGATGAAATCATTATTCTGCTGTAGATTATCTGTTATTGCTATTGATAATTATAATAATCGGCTGGTGCTAACGCGACGGATGGACAAGCAAGCATTATACATATTATCATATTATCATATTATCACACTAAAGTCGCGATAACAACAACGAATATTAATTTCATTGCCGTGTCACTATTGCTATAACTTTTGCTATAATATAAAACAAAACGTTGTATTATGCTACAGAAAAATAATCGACAACAATGTACATCAATAGTTGTTATATTATACTAAATTAATAAACCGAAGTCGCGATTATCAGTTATTATAATTATATAACCGTTATTGAAATCTTCACTAAAACGTTGTTATAATTTACGTTCAATATAATATAGCGGTAGAGGGATAATTGATGTGTCGGGAGCAGGTGACACAATTTACCACTTCTCATGTAATGCCGCGGTTTGGTTGAACGGGAATTATGTATATTTACGGGCGATTTAAACTGACAATAACAGATTTTTCATATTGACATGCTGAAATAATAATTGGAATTTGAATTGGAAATCTTTTAATGGTATATATCGTGCTACAGCTAGATACAGCTTCTGTCGATGTAAGATCAAATATTATAATGAGCCGAAGCTCTCACTGAAGGAAAATATTTAGATGAACAGATAGCTTTAAGTTGTAAAATCTCTCACCAAGTAACTTATAGGTTTATATAGCAGTTTTATTTGAGAGCCACTTTAAGCTAGGTTTAATATTTTCCAATGTAATTCCATATTGTCATTTAATACTGGATGAGATTATGGTCTAATGTTAAAACCTATAAAACCTACCTATACATATTATAAAAATGAAGTGTCTGTATGTAATATCAAAATAACGACTTTTTACTGATTGCATATGAACGTATACACGATATTGATAACAAAAACACATTTTTTTTTAAATTTTTGTCTGTATGTCTGTCTGTCTGTTCCGGGTAATCTCCGAAACGGCTGGACCAATTTTGGCAGAAATTTCACTGACGGATGGTTAAAATTACAGCGGGTGACATAGGCTACTTTATTTTAGACTAGCTGTCATCCGTGGTTTCGTCTGTAGTACGATCTCCAAAATGATTGGACCTATATTCACGGAACTTTCACTAACAGATAGCTGATCTTATAAGAAGTAAATTGTAATTTTACCTCGTTTCACAATTTTAAATTCCTTTAATACAATTAAAAAATCGCATGCGGAGCTGCGGGCAACAGCTAGTACAGAATAAACAAGCACTATTACTTTGTTCATACAGTATTCTCACGACATAATTTATCTTCTCAAGGTGGTTTTAAATAAAATAAATGTATCATAAAATCCAGCAAATGTAGAATATAGGTATGCACCTACATCTCTATATTCGGCTGGCTTCTTTCGTACAATTTTAAACTCAAATTTTCAAAGTATTATATGTATAAATATTTTGGTTTCCAATAGCTTCCAAACTACATAATCTCACGCCTCGCCAGATTCTTCGAAGCCATGTAATATATTATATTAAAGCTATGTAATTATATAATAAACAAGAAGGCTGAAATGGTTTCTTAGTATCCTTGATTAAGTATTTTTTTACTTTTAAAAGATATTAATAATCATCCGAATTCGCCTGCGTTAATTACAACATACAATTTACTAAGCATGACATTAACAATAGCGCTAAACCGTTACATAGGGAGCCGACCACGCGTCTGTGATACGCGCGACATAGGCATTTACGGTTCAGTCCTTCTCGATAATGTTCGGGTGCCATCGGTCGTTCAACCCGACCGATTACTGCATTTAAACGAACAATACTTTGAGATTTATATTAGTGAAAATATTGAGGAAAAGTGGTCTGCCGAAAATTTGTAGAATGGTTATATTGAATGAACTAGAATGCGTAGCAGTTTGCTGCTGTTTCACTCTGTCCGAAGCATCAAGTAGAGTGTGAGAGAGACAACTGTGATTCGAAATGATAATACCGATACACTGTAGACGAAATTACAATTTCGTGTTCCTTTGTTTCTTCCTCCAAAAGTGAATTGATTTTAATTCTTTGTTCAAAATTTATTTAACAAAGAATTTGTCCGTGAGTGTATTGTTTTTCAATTTATTGCATTTAGTAAAGTTAGCCGAATGTCCGAAAACGTCGTTATAATTGGGTAATTTTAGATAAAACAGAGAATACCTTTGGAATAAACGCCATTCGCATTTTCTCTTTAGTTTCTCTTCCAACAAAGTATGTATTGTATATTACGTGTATGTACGTACGTTCAAAGAGTTAAGTTGAGGTTAAATATTCTCAGATTTCACTAAGTAGACGGTAATATTTGAAGTTGTATCTGCATCGTTAACTCCGTGTCAATGACGAGTCTGTCACTTAAAACTTTACGAACTGTAGCCAACTTCACGATTTACTGCCAAAGTTCGCTGACTTGCTTTAATGATTCGTCGTGGTATGCCAGCGAATTTATTACCCAAAATTAATAGGTAAATGCCTATTCTATAACGAAAATATATTATATTTTTATAATTCTCTTCTCAGCAAAGAAAGGCTATAGCTAATCGGTATTGCTATCCGTCCCATATTTACAGAGCTTTTATCTGTAAAACAATAATAGGTAGGTGGTTGGAATTTTCCTAGAATATGTATTAGATATTACTAGATAGGGACGTCATAAGAGAGAGAGAGAGGTGTTACTTTTTCAGTATTTTGACTTATCGTAAAAATTGTTCTGTGTAAGAGCATTTAACTTTTTGTCATTTTAGAAAAACTATAAATAATAAAAACCGGTCGTTTTAGATTCCGAACTTCTTCTTCTCCTTCTTTATGTTTGGCTCCGGCACGGTTAGTGCACTAGCCAGCGTCAAGTACAAAAGATTTTGCCAAGTAAGTGTCTTGTGGTAATTTTGATGTTAATGTTCTAACAAGATGGCGGCTCCCTTGTTAGAATTTTCCATGGAGTATTGGTGGCATCTCAGAATGCATGCACCATGGTATTATTTCCCATCCACTTCACTTGTGCGTAATAACCGAATTATATTACGTAAAACACCACCAATACACAAACTACAGAGTCTAATAACACAAGATTATGAATAAAATATAAAAACCACTACATGACAGACTAAGATCCCGCCAAAAACTTGATTTCGAACTTAATGCAAAAAATGTTTAAGTTCTCTGATAACATGTTGTGTTACGGAACTCGTAACACAGCCCTTTATGACATTGAGATTAAGAAATATACTTCGATGTTTGCTGACAAATAACTAACTAGATGACGTTGAAAATATGAAGTTATTCAGGTAAGCACTAGAAAATAATCTAGTATAGTAGTAAGATAAAGTTCAGTAAAGATTAAAGTCGACGTACATTATTGTATTAACTTCAAATCAACTTGTTAGGCTACGCAATTAAAAGCCTTTATTCCTTTAAATATTGTACGCTACCCGTTACCAGCGACTTCGTCTGCATTTGTATATTTGTAACCTCTAACTCCTACAGTTTATGCAGCGCACGTGGAGACAGCTTTCATATGGCGGATTCTGTCCGACTTACTTGACATATTCTATCGTGGCATCTAAGCTAATTTTAATGACATCTTTAAAAGTGTATACTGTTAATTTTATCTATGCTTTATATATATACAATTATAACTCAAATCGAATTAAAAATACTTTATTTAGTTTAGGACATAGCGTCGAAGGAAGTGGATTCGAAACCAAGCAACTGAGTAGGAGCTTTCGGTGAAGGAAAACATCGTGATGAAATCATAGCATGATGGTAGGGCTCTTTCTAAGTACGTCTGGCTAGCTACCACCCTCAAGTTGAAAATCTGTCGCCAAGCACTTGTCGGTGTGTTCCGGCAGCTGCACTTGAGAGCCAGTCTCCCTCTAGGTTAAGCGTGACTTACCCTCCTAGACCACATCATCATTTAATATCAGATGAGATTGTGGTCAAAACGTTTACCTATAAAGTATATTAAAAAAAAGGCTTCGAGAAGGCGCGTATGAGTATCAAAACTACCGTTAGTTTGAAAAACAATCCAGTCATCGAAAAGAACCAAAAAGAAACTCGATCTGGTTTATTTTTTCATTATACATATGTATACGAATGAACATAAATACATAGTTACATTCGTTTTTGGCAGATGCACAGAGAAGACCGTCATTTCCAGACACCACCATCGTTCACATATTGATCCACCGTGTAATAGTCTTTACACCTTAAAGCCCGCTTGACATGGTGCTTGAACTCACTATCTGGCAAATCGGTAATTTGTTTTGGGACTTTGTTATAAAACCTAACCTAAAAAATACGGTTACTGGTCTTAGTACACCTGAAACTTAGAATTGTAAAGCTTTATCAAAATCTTTTTACAATATTCTCGTTTGTAATAAAAGGTTTTATAATATCATGGTATAAATAAAAGATACTTGTTTATTTGTACGTAACAATTTTAAATGTATATATGCAAATTGTTTTAACTCCCTATGCTATAACTTGAGAAGCAACGAGGGAAAGTCAGTAAAACGAGAAGTCGGTTATTTAGTTGCAGGTCGTAAATTTATTTAAGAAAATCACCATTTACGTCGACTTCACGACATACCGCTAACGTACCTTCGTATAGCAAGTTTCATAAAATACAAAACTGTATTTGATAAATCTCTCTTATAAACTATTTTAATTTATATCTGTATTTATATAAAACTCTAGTTTATGTGCAGCACAATTCATGGTGGGTATAGCAGTAAGCCCTCGAGTGGTCGTGGCGAGACTGAGAAAATGCGGGCTGATCTTGTCACTGAACTCAATCAGTCCTTGGAACTCCTATCTCTATGGGGAGCAAGCAACTTGGTTGAGTTCAATGCCAAGAAAACACAGGTCTGCGTGTTCTCATGCAAAAAATCCCCTTTTTCTCCTCCCCTCACTCTTCAGAATGACTCGCTTGCAAAGAGTAACAGCTTAAGTATCTTAGGGATCGATATCTGCTGTGACCTTAACCTCAGGGACCATGTTGTGAGTGTTATCTCCGCAACATCTAAGAGATTGGGCATCCTGAACAGAGTGCGACGGTTTATCACGCCCGGTCAGCTAAACCTTCTTTACAAGGCACAAGTTAGGCCGTGTATGGAATACTTTTCGCATCTCTGGGATGGTTCCGCCCAATACCTCCTTGATGCCCTAGATAGGTTGCAGCGGCGGGCTGTCCGCATTGTGAATGATACAGACATCACTAACAACCTTGAACCGCTACAGTTACGAAGAGACATCGCCTCATTGAGCGTGTTTTATCGGCTGTATCATGGCGAGTGTTCTGAAGAATTATTCAACCTCATCCCATCTTCTCCTTTCCACTTCAGAACCACACGGGCGGGTACGCGGCTCCACAGATTCACAGTAGAAACCTTCTCGGCAAGAACGAAGAAGTTCGAAAATTCTTATCTTTGTCGTGCTGTGAAGATGTGGAATCGCCTCCCGACTAGTGTGTTCCCTCCCTCTTATGATATGGGGTCCTTCAAACGAGGCGTGAAGAGGCACTTTTGCAGGTCGGCATGATGACGACGACTGCCGTTGGTATTTAACACCGACAGTCGCCGTTGTTTTTGGACTGTACCGTACTTACCATCAGGTATCGTACAGTCATTTTGACGAACTTATATAAAAAAAAAAAAAAAAATGTGCGTCTGTGTTCGAGGTTACCTAAATAGTGCCTTGATATAACCGCTAGATGGTGCTGTTAGCGTGATCAACATTGTTTTTTTTTTGCATTTCTCACATAAAAAATAATGCTCGATTTTTTTTTAAATATGTATTTATGATTATTTTTTACCTTTTACAGATGAATGGTACCCAGATTGCTAGACAAACTACAAATATTCTATTACTGAATAAAGACCTTGTTTGAAGAGGCATGTTCGTTTATTTTAGGTATCAAAATGACTGGATTTTGCCCAATGATATTTTCAGATTGTTATCCAAAAACGACTATCGTTGACAAATTTAAAGCAATGTAATAAGAATCTGATATAAAAAGATTACTTCTGAACTGTGAACCTCTACAAACACCAAGTATGATATGCGCCTAAGTCTAATAGTATAACATGTAAATATAACCACGCTTATTATAAACCTTATTGTTAAAGAGAAAACACTATGAAAAATTTCTTTCTACACAATATAAAACGATGCACGCTTTTATTAACACACTAAATACGTAATTAACGTTCGGTACCCGTAATTTCTAAGTTATTTAAATATTATATTGCCATGGGACGACAGCATAAAGAAGTTAGAAATTGAGTAATTACCATCGCCAGAGAAAATCACCCATTGTTATTACTGCAAATGATAAAAACTCTTTACTAATTCTATCGTGAGTTTAATTTTTTGAGTGTTTTTAATAGTTCACCTCCGGCACATCTAATTAAACTGAAACTTAGTTGACTGTTTGGTTGACTGATTGGTTGACTAATTAGTTGACGTTTATAGGTTATGTTTTATTTTTACAAATTACTATATGTTGCCCGCGAATTATGTCATATAAAAATGGTTTTGCTATTTCATGACAAGTACGTATTGTAACTACACCAGTTTGTGAAGCGATGATATCTTAATGGATAGTGCATTCGGACACCTCACCCATAGATGTACGTTCAAATCTTTGCAACTGTGTCGGAGTTTTCGGTAAAGGAAAACATCGTGATGAAAAATAGCATTGTGGCTTTTTAAGTCCGTCTGACTCTTCTCTGAAGCTACCATCTTCAAGTTGAAAATCTGTCGCCATGCAAATGTTGGTGTGTGCCGGCAGCTGCACTTTAGAACCAGTTCTCTTTAAGCTTAGCGCGTTTACCATCTTAGACCACATCATCATTTAATATCAGATGAGAATATGGTCAAAAGCTTTGACCTATAAAGAAAGTATTAAAAAGAAGTTGTGGTCTACTAATTTTTATTGCTTGCAATTTCTTTTGTCATCATTGCTGTTTAATTCCTGGGATAAAGCGTAATTATATGTATCATAGAAAATACTCTAAAAAGTCCTCTATCAGCCAGTGACTGGGTCATTAAAATCGGTTTAGCGGTATCGGAGATTAGTCCGTACAAACAAACAATTCAATTTTATTTACATGTATAAGTTGTAATGAACTTAGACAAAGTCGTGGTGTCATGTTTAATTTACATTATTTTTCTGGTTACATTATTATATATTGCACTTTTAGTAAAGTAAAGGCATAACTTAGAGAAGTAGTTTTTTGAGAAACAACAAAAAACAAATCGACGCTCATAATTGTTTTACAAAATTAGCTCCAACTCCCTGATTTACAACATCATTGCCATGAAAAGTTACTCTTACTGTGAGATACACCTTGCAAAATCACTATATAGTATAAAAACAAAGTCGCTTTCTCTGTCCCTATATCCCTATGTATGCTTAAATCTTAAAAACTAAGCAACGGATTTTGATGCGGTTTCTTTTAATAGATAGAGTGATTAAAGAGGAAGAATTATATGTATAATAATATAAATTAAATAGTGGAGAAATACTGTTATTTTTGAGATTACTCCAAATTTAACGCGTGCGGGCCACGGGCAGTAATGAATAAATCAAAACTACTGGATTGATTTTAATCATTTTTTCAGTGAATGACATAGGCTATATATTTTACACCCGTGCGAAGCCGGAACGGGCTGCTAGTTATGTATAATTAGCCCTTCTAAATTCGATTTGTGCCCTTACTTTATTAAAGGTGTGATATATATTAAAAGTTTTATTATAATTCACAATAGAACGAATAGTACAAGTTAGTATAAGATATTTAACTTTCCTATAACCGGTATTAGTTGGTTTTTTATCAAGCGAAATCATAGTTGTAATGTTGTTACCGAGCAATTAATATATAATGTATACTACACTCTAATCTCTAGATTAATCAGTTGTCTTCATTGTGTCTAAAGACAAAGAGACTTATATTTAATATCTATCATAGACGGTGAAAGTATTTTTTTTTTGTACAAGACAATAATTATAACATTTAATTATTATTAAAGTATAACATGAGATCCAATAAACGATAAATGTTGCGTTAATTCATCCATTCTCCATTTAATTATGTCAATTCGAATTATAATCACAGAATAACTAACTTATTTTGATACAAAACAGCAGATAATAAAGTAATACACTTTCGATTTTAATCGCGTGCTGCTCTTGGATTAGACTTTATATCTTTACATTGTATAATAAAGAGATCAATTAAACAGTATGCTATGTTTTATTAATGCATTTTATAGGTTATATAACATTTTTATCATAAATATATAAATAGGAAATCAACGTTTACTTAAAAAAAAATAGTTAACTGCATATTCTGTTGTGGTTTTTTAAAAATAATTTCACTATTATTAATCATTTTAATAACGTTTATAATTTTTGAGGTGATCACTGTTAATATTATTACAATAATGTAATACTATATACTATTCTTTTTTACAACATTTCACTTTTGCATGTTACTAACGGATTCATTAATAATGTGAATTTAAGTAGTATTTTCCAGTGAATATTAATTAATTCTATGAACTATAAGCGTTTATAAGTTTAGTAAGAATTATCGTTTACATTCGATATTTTTGCAACCGTATTTCATTTAGTTAGTAATCCAATATTATTATTGATTTTTTTTGTAATTAATACCGATGAGAAAAGCGTATATTACACTGAATAACTTTTGAATAGTCTAAAGAATAACGTTAAAAAACATTAAAGAAAAATGTATGTTCATTATGAGCCCATAGGAGTGCCCCTACTGTTTCTTTAGTATATCGTATAAAAGTGCTACTAACGTCATTTCATTGTAATGGTGATTTGTGATGTATTACAAGCTATTATTCTGTTTTTACACCGTTTACATAATTGTAAAGAAACATCCGGGACACGTCGACGTCACATATAACAGTTGTATGCATTTTTATGAGCGTTGCAACAGTCACTTCCTACATTTTTGCAACTTGCATCTGCAACGTCGCGTGCTAGATTTCCGAGATATTGCTCACAAATTAATGACTATTATAAAGTTTTTATTTAATTACCATGAGTAATCTTTGAAAATATACGCTTAATTAAAAATAAAACAGCCCATGAGGAATTACGAAATGTACTATAGGGCTACTACAGGACATTGACATTAAAGGAATCAATAATAATTAAAAAAAAAATACTTAAAAAAATGCATCATAACGTCTAAGACCATAGTTAGATAGTTTATGAAGTCGATTAATAAAAAAAAAACTCGTAGAGATCCCTCAGTGCCTAATAATTATAAATATTACGGCCATTTAATTTCTTATTGTATATTGTTCTAAATAGCTGAAACACTATACATATGTATTTAACACTTAGACACAGAACTAACAATTATTATACTCATCTAAAAAAAAATTCAGTCATGTACTGGGATTGAATCCTCAAACTTTTGGGGGTAATAGTTCATCTTACGATCACTGCACCACGAGGTCTGTTTAAATTATAATTAGTACATTTAAACATTTTACTGTAAACTTTATGGTTGTGTCAAATTAAATTTTATAGAATGCAAGTAATCCATTGATTAGGTAGGGTTAACAAAAACTGTAGTCCGGTGATAGTGTAGAGGCCTTGCCAGATCAACAGTGTAGACAGTTCGAAAAAAAAAAGTAACAGAAATGTAATAAGTAAAATATATTTTTTTATGACAATTAGCACGAGCTTCCTGGTCTTTTTAACAAAAAGTATAAAATTTTTCGGTAATTTTAATAGACTGTATCCAGTAATGGGTTCTAAGAATGGTGGTCAACTTTTTTTACTTTTCACAAACGATAATGAAGCTAAAAAACACATACGTTTTGTTTTTCAACAAAATCTCACCTGATTTTAAAAGATTATGTGGTCCACATTTATGGGTGTTTGGCGACAGATTTTCAACTCAAGGTTTTAGCTAATCAGGCGGTTATGGAATGCTATGCTTTCATCATAATGTTCTCCTTCGTCGAAAGCTCCGGCTTATTTGCAAGGATCCGAACCTACGTTGATATACGTAGTATTCGAACACGTTAATCACAGAGGCGTTAGAGCTTCCAATAAAAAACGTTAGATTTTGTATTATTTTAACTTCTGACTATACTCTTTTACAAACTCTATCACATGTAATATATATTTGTATGGTTTGAAATATTTATGAGGAAAAAGACACAATTAAAGTAGAATATCACGCGTGGCGACAGCCCGGTCATCTGTTCTGCTAACGCCTAACTCTACTTACCCGCGTCGCGTCGCGTCTGTTACGTGTATCTCCATAAATCTTTGCTAATGAATATGCATTTAGCAAAATAAAAGATATGGTCTGTCTCGACGGGACATAGAGTTTTACGCCAAAAAACGTACCTTTACATACGAGAAAGTTGGCAATACAACCGCCTTTGTACTTTGTTGTAATGTAGGTTGGTAAAACTGGTACAGAGGTATATTTTAACTTTACTTATTTTTTAGGAGCACATTTCTATAGGACATTAAATTTGTTGCTGGTTTAGTATAAACCATGTATTTAAAGATGAAATTAAAGATATCATAACCATCATCATCATCATCATCATCATCATCTTACCCTTATCCCACCTAAGTAGGTTCGGCACAACATGTTTTCCTTTTCCACTCTCCTCTATCAAATATCATCTCAGTATTCACACTAATTATACACATATCATTTTTCACACAATCCATCCACACCTTTTTCGGTCTTCCTCTACTCCTATATCCGTTCACTTTCAAACTCAAAACTTTTCTTGTTACATGACTTTCATCTCTTCTCATAATATGCCCGTACCATGGTAACCTATTACTCCTCAACTTCTCTGTCACTGGTGCTATTTTCAAACTTCCTCTGATATACTCATTCTTAATCTTATCCATCCATATTATCTCTTGTTATTAAATCAAAGTAATGAATGTATTTTACTATATAGAAAATTAAGTTTTTTTTAAATAATTTAATTCGCCGAAACCCGACACTTCGTTTGCGTCCTTTATTGTTTTAACAATATATTTTATTTACAAAGGAAAAACATAAGCATCATATAGCTTACCCCACTTCGACATAACAAGACAACCTGCACGGCGCTGTACGTGTACTGTTTATAAAAGTTTTAGTTTCCCAAAACTGTAATAATTTTATATTAAGCGAAAACTATCGTGATAATCAGATAACAATTAAGTGTCTCAGAATTAACACTACAAATAACGCATAAGCGCACAACAGCACATCACTATCATTGTATTCATAGAGATTTTAGATAATTAGTATTCCTTAATATCCTTAGCCTTCTTGTTAGTACTTACTGTACTATTACGTTCTTAGTACAACCAATCAGTATATGATACGCATCTTTTATTCTGGTATAGAACTATAATAAATCAAAATTGGACGCGAGCAATTTATCAATTTAATAAAGCCTATTTGTATGAAAAAGATTTTAGAATTTATCAATATCCATTGAAAACAATGAATGAATCCATTAACGAGCATCAATTAACAGTTGATTAGAACGAGGTCAGCCGAGAGTTATTTCTGGCAGCTTCACGAACTGGCACGTCGCGCCGCCAACGGTACCTTACAACTCGATAGTGGAGAGAGTAAAAACTTGATCCGAGTGAAGCGTTTACTTATTTGTGGTACAAAACTATAGCGATTGAATAAAGTTTTTTTTTTATTTAAATTAAAAATAAATGTAAAAAAATGTATTCAGTAGGTATTAGACAAATATTGTAGAACCTAGACCTAGCGGGAAATATGACAAGCAGAGACTTATAAAGTCTTCGACTCGTGGATGTTATATGAAAATTAATTATATATTTTTTCTAATTTATAACATAATGGTAATATGCATTATGTTAAACTTATTCCAAATTATCCCTAATATATAAATTACGAGAAGTGGTAGTTTCATCTAAGTACAGAAATAAAATATCAGTGTCTTGGAAATGTCTGGGCAAATCTTTGAAATAGCCGTGTGATTTTGACGGGCCTTTTAAGTAGAGGCTTTTTCCGAATACATACCATATATTGGCTAAAGCGGAATAAAACAATTAACAGAAATAACTAATAATCGATAAAAGGATAGCAATGGTTCAGCTATGCCGATATGATTCCGGTCACGGTTCGTTGGGAAGGGTCTAATATCCACCTTCCCTTCGAGGGATCTACTATTTTGGCCCCTCAGATCGCCGACGGGGCCCCTTAGGAGGTGCCAACACCTGTGCGGGAAGCAGATGTAGTACCTGCAAGGCAGTCTCGGCCCCCAAGCCAAAAGGTGTGAGAAGGCATCATGGGAGTTTAGTCCATGCGAAAACTTAATAATTCTATTTTAATAAAACGCTCGGAGCTCGTCGCACGGTCCGATATGTAGATAGAAATGATTCGATCCGGTATATTATATGAAACAAAAACAGTGTACACAGTTGCCCCTGTATCGACGGAATGCTCGTTTTTATGTATTTAGCCTTACCAGAAATAATGGTGTATGGTTATTTTTAGATTCGATTATATTGATTTTAAAATCGATTAATATATTTTTTTTGAATAATAAGAATATTATTTATTTGCTTCGAGAAGGACGAGCGGTCAAAAAGCAATGGCTTACGAAATGGTAAGCTAATATAAAGCTAATCGAAAGTAATGTATAATTTTCATAATTTTATAATTCCATGTACAATTTATTCATTCAAGTAAAAGTATACGACATCTCCCAGTCATAGTACATTTTTCAGTTAATTTCCAAATATTAGGCAAGCCCTTTGAATCCCCTGTCTCATTTTTTTCTTAGGCCACTAAATTCTCCTTTACGTTGGCTCCTTCGAAACTAAACTTTTCTCTATAGATCCATCTATCTGAAATTATGTAATTTTAGGTTATAACCTTTTAATCGGCTAATAACGGCATTATTGCGTTTGTACGGCGCTTACCTTACCTACCATACAGTTGCATTGTCACCCACGTGTTCCATACAAGTGATTAAGATAGTATATACCTACTAAATTTTACTAACTCGCGTCATTTGTTAAGCATTTTAACCGCGTTAACGACGATTAGTATCACATAAATAGCAGTCGGTTTTATAATTTGTAGGTTCTTTACTGTCGCTGGATTTATGCGCTATTTGGTCTTAAGATAACTAGATACGTTTCTTCGTGATTCCTCAATAAATAGGTATGATAGAATAAGAGGTTATTATTTTTGAAGTTACACTTCTTTGGCGCGTTTGATGACATTGAATTTTTACGATTCGCGCGCACAACGACACCTAAAAGCGACACCATGAAGTGTGTTGATAATTGTATATCGAGTTTTCGTGAGAACTGACAACTATGTTCAAGGTAGTTTTTTTTCATATATATATGAATCGATAATCGATTCATAAATCGATCAATTTTATATTAGTAGTGATGAAAAAATAAATTCATTCATAAATATAATGTATATGTATTTTTTAATTATTATATGGGGGGTGAGTGATAATTTATTGCGAGTATGTATAATAAAAGTTGCAGTTTTTTAATTATAAATGTTTTTAATTCGTTTTATAGATTTGAGTGTAATTTTGTTTTTTTTATTTGTTTATTTGTTAACATTATAAATTACTATTGTTACATTATTATTCGACAAATAGTTTATACTACGTCTTTTTAGTATCTTACAGATATACAGAAAATTAATTTTAAAACCTTTTGAAGTTAATTTTTTTATTTTTATTAAAACGTTATCAATTGCATTTAATGTATTTTTTGAAGCTAAAGAAGTATAACTTCTGACGTGTGTTTACACATAGATTTTTTTTTAACTGGATTTTATCATTAGTCAGTGCAGATGTGTTATTCAAGTTATAAAAAAAATATTTTAAAGTCTCATTCGCGTAATCATACAATTAATAAGACGCATCATTTTGTCACTTCCACCACAAAGCACTGTTTAACTGGATGGTAGTATATTTGCAATATTTACGCGATACTTCCCGCTATAACGAACACCTGTCTAGGAGACCTTATTAATTTTTTGCCGTCTCCATTTCACCGGCTGACTTAAGAAGTCGAACGACCATCTGATTACTCGCCGTATTTTCTAATTATTGTAAAATCGTGCTTATCGTTGTTTGATGATTGCTTAGTAAATTTATGTTGTGTTTCCGAATTATATTAGTGTGAAACTTTAATCAAAATAATTAATATTTTAGCTAAGTTTTCCAAGAAAATATTTAGATAAATACATCGTTATTAAAATAATAAGTATATCCAAAGAGAATAACATGAATACAATAATATTTTTAACTAGCTGTTGCCCGCAGTTCCGCATGTGTTTTTTTTATATAATTGTAAATTACTTTTTATAAGATCAGTTATCTGTTAGTGAAAGTTCCGTGAAAAATGGTTCAAACGTTTTGGAGATAGTACTACAATCAAAGCCACGAGTAAAAGCTAGTCCAAAATCAAAAAAGCTTTAATTACTTTTTATAATGTTAGCTATATGTCGGTAAAAGTTACACGAAAATAGGTCCAATCGTTTTGGAGATAGTACTACAGACGAAGCCACGGATGACAGCTAGTCTAAAATTAAGTACCCGCTATAATTTTAACTATCCGCCAGAGAAGTTTTTGCCAAAATCGGTTCAGCCGTTTCGAAGATTACCCGGAACATACAGGCACACAGACAGACAGACAAAAATTTAAAAAATTGTATTTTTGTTATTAGTATCGTGTATACGTTCATATGCAATCACTAAAAAGTCGTATTTTGATATTACAAACAGACACTCCAATTTTATTTATATGCATAGATGTAAAAATATACTACGTTTTTTACTCTTGGGTGTGTGTGTGTGTGTGAAATTTCTTTACAAGTTTTAGTTTACTTCATTTTTTTCTCATACGATCATAAAAGAAATAGAAACGGTTTTCCCTTGTTTTAATTCGTTTGCAATGTTGCATATTTAAAAATAGATTTTTAAAATCCGTCCACTACTATCATACCTTCAAGAAAGTGATTGAATAAAAATGTGGTAAAATAAACAAGAAACACATTAATAAAAAAAAACAGCATTTCCTATAACAATATCAATTATATGAATATATTTAGCTAATATTTCTTTGCTTTATGATTATAAGATGTTATAGTGTATAATATATATCAGTAAGGTCAGGTTTAATAAAATAAATACATTGATTCAGATATTTATATAATTTTGACGTAGATAAGTTTCTATATATCTAATACTAATTCGCACTTAACCTACATCGTTTATTCCAAGATATGTAATCTATAAAAAAATACAAATAATATATATATTTTTTTTATATTATAGGGGGCAAACGAACAGGTGTGTCACCTGATGGTAAGTGTTCACCGCCGTCCATAGACACTAGCAACACCAGGGGAGTTGCAACTGCTTTGCCGGCCTTTTGAATATGTGGGCCTCCGGCGCTCTCACTGACCGAACGAAACGCAACAGTGCAAACACTGTTACTTCACGTCGGGTTTTCTGTGAGTGGGTGGTACTACCCCGCCGAGCCGACCCATTCATGCTGAAGCCAGTAATAGCTTCAGCGTAGCTCTACCACCTACGAATAATTGGAATAATAATTGGAACAATTTAAAGATTTCTTAATACGGTTCAATTAATGGCCGATGACTTGTTACATTCCTGTACACTGTCAGGCGAGTGAACGCCTATGAATTATTCATATTAATTTGTATCAGTTATACCTACATAATTATTATTTATTGCATACTGCACACAATGTTTTTCTTCGTTCATTGAAAAAAAACGTGAACGTGTTTTTGCAACGTTAATTTATCTGTAAATATTATTCCGTGGTGGACGTACAATTAAATATTTAATTTGTCAGTCTATTTAAATCGGAGATATCCGCGCATTTCTCTGCTTGCCTGCTTGAAAACTTTCAGTTCGCGTTTGAATTTCGAATCTCAAGATAATTTGTTAGTAACAAGCGAACCCTGACTACTGGATAATATTATAATGAGTTGATTTTTTCTGTTACGTTTGTAAGAAGGTGTGAAAATGCTTTGAATACTCAACCGGCTGTCATGAATTTTTGCATACATATTACCAGGGGTATAGGAAAGGATGTACGGTACATTTTACCCAGAAAAAGTTTTGTTCCAGAGAGATAAGTGTAAGCCACATTAACCCTTAAATGCATAGTGTCTCTATAATTAAATATTGTCTCTAACTTATAAATACCGTAGTGAAAGTTTTATGTGTAAAATACATGAATAATAATTCTACGTACAAACTATGTTTTCTTATTTTTTTATAAACCATTGTAATACAATATAATTACACACATAATATAATTTATTGGTCAAAACATAAAGAAATAACGAATTGAAGGGGGGTTAATGCGAATAATAAGTTGTGGACGAAGTTAATTATGTCATAAATTAACGCTCTCAAAGTTATTTTTCGGATGGTTTGAAAATCCCCTAATAAATAAAATATAAGAATTGTGTCCTGCAAGATCGCAATTATCATTCACAAGGTGTAAAATCCCTCATAACGTTTTAAGCGAATCGCGTTCCGGTATCATCTGATATACATTTTTTTTTTTGAACTGACTACACTGTGGACCTGGCAAGGCCTCCACAGTTTCACCGGACCACCTAGGGGAACGCTTAAGGCACTCACCCGATTTTATGTAGGCAACCAGCACAAGGGCGCACGGCGCGCCTCGGCTTGGACTGTCACCGAATATCCCGAGTCTAAATAAGCTTAGGCTAACTATTATTTCATACATATATAAATTCGTGAAACATATACGTGTACCAAGCATGTATGTTCAAAAAAGGGGTTCAAAAATAAAAATAACAAAACAACCCAACCACTACGTGTACCTTCATGTGTGTATGTGCACGTGTGTGGGGTGATCGGTGTTGATCTGATATACATCTAAGGGGACGTCCAGTAGTTATGTCAGGAAATTAAGGGAGGGATGGGGTCAAGCCAAATCTAACTTGATCTCACGTGGGGTACGAAGGGGTTTCGTTACATATCACGCAATTTTTTATGTATAAAAAATAGTGTATAAAGATGAGAAAATCAGATCGATTTATATTAATACATATTTCTAATTAAACCTGACACAATTATTCTATATATTTGAGTAATTCCCTTTTAAGTATTATTTAAAATCACTCTGATTGAAAATATAAGATAAGATATAAACAATCTCAAATATGCATGTTAATAATAGTAATAACTCAAATTGTGTTTTTTTTTTATAAATTACGGAAATGAATAGATTGGGGGTTAGGGGAAGGGGAGTCAAGATATTCCGAAAATCCCCTCACGTAACTAATGGATGCCTTCTAAGAAATCGAGTTTAGTAGTGGGTATATGTACGCGGTTTTTTATATACTTTAGCGTTTAAATATCACCTAATGCTAAATGATTCTGATGTACCCTAACTACCATTTACCCTTCCCGGTATCCTTGACAGTTTGTTTGTAATATTTGTAAATGTTCGATTCATTAATTTAGGCGCGAAGTGTAAAAAACAAACTCATATTCACATTTATAATATAGGTTAGGATACGATATTCTATTGGCCATCACGAAGAATAATTACAATAATGAAAGAAGAAGACACTTTAATTTGGTGCAATTAATGGTCAATGATCTGTTACTTTTCTAAACACTGGCATGTGAATAAAATAAACACCTACAAATTACTATTATTACAATAAAAAAAGAAGAAGACACTTTAATTTGGTGCAATTATTGGCCAATAATCCGTTACTTTCTTAAACACTGGCATGTAAATAAAATAACCGCCTACAAATTATAATTATTTATGTTAATTTGTGTGAGTTATCTGTAACGATTATTTATTACACTGCGTATGATGTTTATGTCTTATGATTTCTTTTTCTTAAAATTATATTGATATCGTAAAAGGTAACATTTTGACATATTTTACGAAATGATCGTTTGCCGACACAATGGTTACAGCCTGTATACGTGTGACGTTTGTTATGTCACATAACGAAATTCTTCATTATGTGTTACCCAAGCACCGTACATGGAGGTTTGTAATTCGAGTTGTGTCGATTACGGTTAAACTAATTCAGGAATCGTAAGTTGTTATTGACGTTAAAGTCCGTATAAATCATATTTCGCGATATGCACTGGCTTTCGATTAAGACTTCGGTCCCTGATGTAGTTAGTTAGTTAATAATTGTAGTCTGAGTTAACAGCTTATATCAAATGGATGTATTCTTGTCCTTAATCGACCTTTATCCTTATTGTACTTAATCGCATAGGAAATATCTGAGATGATTTAAAAAATGTGAGTGTGTGCTTATAATCACACGATAGAAGTGAAAACTTATAAATAAATACAGACACATTAAATCTCATACAGTTTTATCAATGTTTATGTGTGATTATATAGTAATGTTACTTAAATACACACTATATCAAATACTAGTAATGTGTAAAACGTACATAATATTGTTTTATTGTTATAACGCTTATTAGTAAAAATGCAATTATAGGAACTATGCACACCTAGTTAGATAGCAAATGTGGTTGATGACTCCACGAGCGCGATTGATGTCGAGTGGAGTCGAGTAAACCCGATTCAGAGTCACAAGTGCGAGCGTGACGGTTCTCTTTGGTACAATATTCAAAACGCCTAAAAAGTTTTCCACTTTAAAAAATTAACATTTATATGCATTTATTTATATAAAACGAATCGATACTATTTTGGGCAACTAACATTGCATAACTGTTCACGCTATTGCAAAGATTTGGAAATCCCAATAACTTGTAGGTAATTAGTATAGTATTTATTTATGAAGTAGAATTAACTTATTAACCGACTTCAAATAGAAGAGGTTCTCAATTCGGTTGTATTTTTTTTTTTATGTTTGTTACCTCCGCACTTCCTTATTTATAAAGCAATTAGGTTAAGCCTTTTTTAATTCGAAACGGAACACTTTCAAGTGGGTTTAAGCATTTCAATTACATTAGCGTCTGGCCTTGGAATTTGAAGATACACCAGGAAATTATTCAATATCGAACATGAAATGTGTAGTACCTAATCCAGATACTGTTAGGTTTATGACAAACCAAGACTAGGTAGGTACTTAACTATAGTCAAAGACTTTCTAGTGCATTTTTTAGACTAGATGTTTCTGAAGGCGGTATAATTTTTTTATCGAATTGTGTTGTTTTTATTTATCTAACGGTGGCAAGCCATGCAAACTATGATGACGTCATGTATATGAACGTAATATATACGTTAATGAATGATATTCATTCATTCCTATGATAAAGTTGGAATGCTTCGTATGTTACGAACGACACTCCTTTGGCGAAAACACAGCGCTTTGCTGTAGTAGGTACCTACTATCTATACTTCCACAGTCTAATCGTGCATGAAATTCTGCTAATCTTCACTCACGATTCAATAGCATATTTGTATTTACCTATCAAATTTCAATTAAAACAACCTCATTGGTACTTTGTAAAGTATTTAAAAAAATATAGAATAAAGCGTAATTATTAGCAGTTACCATATATAACTGTTCACAACAAAATGAAAAAGTAAAATTGAAATTTTTTTGTTTGCTTCTTTATATGTATATATTACTCTCCAAATAGGTCGAACCAATATTGAAGGAAAACTTTTGTACAGTGTATACTAAGTTACTTTAATAACGACTCGACGATCTCTTAAAATATTTAATGGCACGCAGTACATAAAGAAAAATCCTTACTAATATTACAAATGTGAATATGGGTCTGTTTGTTACGCTTAACTGGTCAAATTTTGCATAAACGTTGTTAAATTCATGGATTAAATCGACATAAACGCGAACGAAACCGCGAGTAAAAACTACAAATCAATAATTATTTAGCCCACGCGTGCGTAGCCACGGACGCAGCTTGTAGGGAAACTAATCAAGTGATTTCCTCGATATAACTGCGGATAAGAAATTGTGCAATTAAATACAATTCTGTTTAAAACAACGTGCATTATTACATCCGAGAGGTAATTTACCTCACACGAATTCCCGTTACATTCATGATTTGCAGTTAGACGTGTGTGCTTACCGTAATTGTTGCAATCTTAAAAAATGCTAATTTCACATTAGAACATTTAGCAAATCATGAAAATATTGTATTAGTATTATATAGTATATTAAAAGTTTTATTGTCTGAATTAATGTTATTTTTTAATTGAAATAATAATGTTTCTCATCTAGCATTCGTGAATTAATATAATGATGGTCGATAATTAATAAAATAGCTGACCTTTATATATTTATCACAGTATATTTGCTTATTAAAGGTAAATAATTATAGGGTAAATAAAACCTACACGCAAATAAAAAAGGAAATTGTAAATTTCAACTGATATTGCATCTCGATGGTTGGAAGTCGTCTACAGTGCGGTTCTCGCGTACGTTTTTCCCACGTACGTCGGCTCTCTGGAATAAAATCCCATCGGCAGCGTTTCCGGACCAATACAACCCACAGACCTGCAAGAAACGAGCCTACTCCTTCCTCAAAGGCCAGTAACGCATTTGTGATGCCTCTCGTGTCGCAGGTGTCTATGGGCAACGGTGATTACTTACCATCAGGTAACCCGTCTGTTCTTTTGCCTCCAATCGCATAAAAAAAAAAAAAAGTGATTTCACCGCTTTCACTTAGATGACTATTCGAGAAATTATGGGATTTTATAAATAATACAATTTGCGGTGTCTGACATAATACTTTTCTCTTAAGACTGAGCATGAAAATTACAGCTATTTTAATACGATCGTATAACAGGGACTTTTATTTCTTTATCACTGTTATTTCACTGTGAAAAAAGGAATTAGGCAAGGCGTTTTTACCCAGGCATCCTTTATTGTAGCTACTATTGTCATATTATAATATTCAAAAGAAATTCCACAAAGACTCTTAGCTGAACGATATTGTTTTTTTATATACCAGACGGAGAAGCATCTGCTATTTTATGATATGAAAAATATCAATTAAATTATGTAAAAAATAATTATGACGTAAATTCGTTCTCACTGCATATCACATAACTTTTGTATTCTATGGATAATGACAACTATATAATGGATGTAACAGTAACATACTTTAGCGTGCAGATTCCGGGATCATCAGATGTATTTCCACTACTCAATCGAAGTTGTAGGATATCTGTATTCGACTGAATTGCTTTTAATGTGCACATGGTAACATGGTTCAGGCCAGCATGATAGCAGTGACTGCTGTTGGATTATAAATCTCTTGGTGGGCGCTGTTTGGCTACGTTTTACATTATGTTTACCAGAAGGTAGAGCGCAGAGTCTGGGTAAAAAAAAAAAAACAAAAGTAGCAGTAATACAAATTGACAATTATCATATGATAAATTATTTTTCATTTCACGTGAAATGTAACAGTGACGTGTGAATTGTTTATCTCCGAAGCAAATTCTTAACACGTAGCAAATAAAAGAGATGTATCGTAAAAATATTTGGTTTTTATTGTTGAGTCACCCATGTGGGTTACGTCCGCCATCGAACTATACAAAATTGATTTCCAATATTTATTTAACGATTATTACAGTCACGAAAATAACTGCAATCATAAAATCGGGGTTATAATAGAAAATAGTCTTGTTTTTACGCAGCTAAATCCTTCGTAATACGACCTTGTTTGCTAAATCATTCTCGATTGAATGAAAGCGTCAATATGACACTTAACTCGACCGAATGAATGAATGTTCGAATGAAGATGAGAAATTAACTTCGGTCACTGTGCATTTATCACGGAAATTTCAAATCCGTAACGCTATTTTATTGTCAATCATATGTCAAAACTGTTGATGACGTTTCACATTTTTGAATTACGATTGAGAAGAAAGTGAGAATGACTTGTGTAAGATAAACAAAGCTTTTCAATTATAGTACAGGTTGTTTGGATGAATATTTACAATTGTCTGTTCATTATAACTTTCGTTTTGGCTTAGACGGAATAAATTAACGTTTGTATGAAATGCATGTTGGTGTGTACCCGAGATAAACTTCATACCGTTTGACCAATCACCATGAGAGTTTGCAATCTTAGTATTTTTTATGTAGAAGATATTTATACTATTTATTTTATTATTATTAAGTTTTATATTACTATTTTAGGCAGAAGAAGTAAACAATGGTTTTTAGTATTTATTATATAAGCCCATAACATAATGCTCATAATGAAGCGTGGCGGTAGTAATGATAAAACTAAGAAGCTAAGTATGCACATAAATAACTGTGTTTTATTAGTAATACTAATGACGTCATAAGTGTCTAAACGATTTAGATCCATTTTGGTGATTTAATATTTATAGTTTATCACGGTATTAGAAGTTACATAAGTACACAGAAAACTTCTTATGAGAGTGCTTTGAAATACAGATCGGCAACCTTTTTGTGTGACGAAAATTTGTTTGGATAAACACTGTGCCGGGGAGTGTGTTGAAAACACCGGTTTTCGTCCGATCACCGAAGTGAAGCAACGTCCGGCGCAGTCACTACTTGGAGGTAACCGCCTGGGAATAGTTTGTGACGTTGGATTTTTGATAATTTTTTTAAATTAAAATGTTTCTCTTCTGTCATGTATCTATATGACACAACCTGTTTTTTTTATATTGGTGCGCGTAATTTCCAAACTGATACCATTTAAAACATTCTTTAAAAAATGATATGCTGTCAAGATAAATTTGGATGTACATTAAATGTTCAACGTAATTAAGCTATTATATGGAATACTAGTTAATACTACACTAATATTTTTTTATTATATGTATACATAATATAAAAATAATTCGTTTAAGTTATCCTTAGGAGATACGCATATATTGTGTAGTTTTTTGTGGGCATTTTCAAGACATTTAATCCCGTGGTAAATTATTTTTATACTATCTCATATCATCTCTCTCAAATCTCATATTCCTTAGTTTAGGAGTACTAAGGGAATATAAGCACGGACGCGAAAAGTAGCTTTGACTACACTACGAATAAATAAAATTGAAATGTCTGGTTGTACTGTCAAAATAACAACTATTTACTACTACCTACCTACTACTAGTTTCAGCATGAATGGGTCGGCTCGCCCGGGGTAGTACCACCCTCTCACAGAAAACCGACGTGAAGTAACAGTGCGCCCGCACTGTTGCGTTTCGTTCGGTCAGTGAGAGCGCCGGAGGCCCACATATTTAAAAGGCCGGCAACGCACTTGCGACTCCCCTGGTGTTGCTAGTGTCTATGGACCGCGGTGATCACTTACCATCAGGTGACCCACCTGTTCGTTTGCCCCCTATAATATAAAAAAAAAGCTACTGAATAATTTATTGTCTGTAAAAATAAGTATCAATTGAATAATTTTACCCGCGGCTCTGGAAGTTTCTATTCTTTTCTCTTAATTCTATACTTTCTCAATAATTCTTCTTTTCTCAACTTCTATTTTAATATTCATGTCATAATCAATTAATACTTTTCGTGTACAAAATTTAATAAAAATACGTCAAAAATGTTTTATGATAGACAATTGTTTTTAAATATAGTATTTGTGTTCAAAATACCCTTTATATTACAACAAAATTAAAAGGAAATAATAAACGCACCAACAGAACAGACAGATCCACTTTGATGCATTTATTAATCTTTACTAATTGTTTTTTTATAGAGTTAAATTGATACTCCCCTTCAACAACCTCGTATCAATGACCTTGCATCTCTCAAAAAACCCAACGAACACAAAATTAAATATTTTCTTACGTATTTCAAGTTATTTACTAAACTGTAAGACAAAATTAAGTACTTA
The DNA here is from genome assembly GCA_035772565.1 of Antheraea assamensis. Taxonomy (NCBI): domain Eukaryota; kingdom Metazoa; phylum Arthropoda; class Insecta; order Lepidoptera; family Saturniidae; genus Antheraea; species Antheraea assamensis. Next base: position 1,013,540 of record JAQQSE010000002.1, read on the forward strand.
TATCGCGAAAAATATCCATTTCCCCAAAAATGGCTGTTTCACAGATAATATAGCGTGTAATGGCAAACAAACAGTGATTATGAATTAAATGTAAAAGTTAGATATACGGTAACGCAGAGTTAATTATACCTAATAGTGTTTACAGTACCAAGAGAATTTATAAGAGAACGCACCGAAGGTAATTTTCTTCTGATGTAACTCATTATTTTTATTCTTTTTAGTAGTGCTAATAAAAAAAAACAGCGATTGCGTCTTATTTCCACCAGTTGAAACCCACGCATTCGTTCATTTTTTTTGACATAACTACGCCTACGAACGTACGAACCTGGGCCTTGGATGGAACACCGCGGATCTGTCTAATCTAAACTAAGCTAGTTGTTCATATATATAACAATTCGTGAGACACATATTTGTACCGGCAAGTGTTCGTTCTTTATAATTACTGTTTAGCCTTTACGAGAAAGCGTAATGCTATGTAGCGTTAGGTAATTCTTAAAAAGTAGTGTGTACTTATGTACACGCGTTAGAAGTTATACTTCTTTGGCGTAACAAGATAAAAATCTTTTCAAAAATTTTATCTTTCGCTTTATTCTACGTTTGTAGAAAAAATGACACTAACAATAGAAAAAAGATATTTAATACATACATACTTTTTTCGAATAAAATTTTGACTATAGCTAACTTCAGGGTGTCGGTTTTCGTGACGGTGTGCGCGCGCATTGTAAAAATTTACTATCGTCATTTTTCGCTATCGCGCCAAAAGAAGTATAACTTCAAAAACCTTCATTGGCCAATATTAGTCCCATGCAATTTCATAACCGTTTCGAAGATTAACTATGACAAATAACAAACACATCACGATTGTTTAGGTAAATGTAATCATGAAGTACAATAATATATATTAAAATCTCTCTCTCTCTCTCTCTTGTAAAATACATATATAATTTATATCAAATTTTATTATATACTATGCAAATATTAACAAAGTCAGTTGCTTCCTTATCGTTTATTGGAACACATAACCTCATTTCAGCGATCGATATTGTCGGGTTAATTGAATCCACTTTCGTATTTTCACGGACACACTTATTAAAAAAACGTTTCTATACTAAAACTTTTGACTACATTATCGCATGTATAAAACCAATCGCAGTTGATTACATAAAAAAAGTATTGTTCAATTCAATAACAAAAATCGATCTATTAAATTGATTTTTATTTTTTTATTGCGTTTTGCCAAATTTCGAAATCGTTATTCGTTGACGCTTTACGCTCTCTGAAATAGCTATTATTTATTTCCTTTACCGGAGAGGAAGCGTTTAGTAGTTTATTGTGTGAAATATTATTCTCTGAAACGGAACCTAACGTCATAGCGATTTCATGACGAAACGTCCAGTAATCGATGTGTATTGTTTAGTATTCAGTTTCGAAAATGGTTAGTTACGTCTTTTTTTAAACATTTCAACAACGTTTAGTGAAATGTATCGATTGTATGAAATAATTATCTAACTCCTTTTACGTTTGTCACTTTGTGTTCGATTTGTTCCGCGAACATTATACACCGAGAGAAATAACCGTATTAATGGCACGCGTAGGCGTACCGCGTTCCGGGGTCAGATGCTATATACTCAGTAATCAAGCGGTATGTAGGGTGTCTGTACATCAGTCAAAGCGACTCTTTTTTAGTTTTAAGCACATTGTATCCATCTGCTGAGAGAGAGGCTGCGTATGACATCGACGTCTGCTGTACAGGGTTGACAATTTTGTCGTGTTACGATTTAAAAAAACATGTGGGTTCGAAGTTTCTTACGCTTTTTCTTCAACTTCGATCATAATTCCATATCGTGATTTTAATTATTTATAGTTGCAATGGAAAAAAAATATATAAAAGAGTGTAGATTAAAAAGAGAGAGAAATAAATGTGCATGGAAAGGCGTAACGCCTTTTCATCACGTGACGATTTCTATCGGTTAATTCATGCTGCAAATGTGTTACGGAACTTCGTTCGAAAAATCGTACACATACTTATTATTATGAGTTTGTATTTGCATATTTAACTTTAAAATAGGTAATTACTGCTAATATTATTATTATATAAAATAGAAAGTCTTTAAGTTATAAATAACTTTTCACTTCAAAATGGGAATTCGATTTACAATATATATTTGTAAGCTAATATAAATGTGAATTGAAAACGACTGAATGTTTCAATAAATCGTGATTTTAAATACGAGTTTTATTTGTAAAACAAATAATGAACATACCACTGAACAGTATTAACACCTTGTTACAATTCATTAACATACGAATAAGAGGATTCCTTACTAAGTTTTCTCGAATTGAGTAAGGATTTATACAGGATTCCATTATAGAAGTAACAAACAACGCACGAACCGGACACTTTTATGTTAGTACACATATTAAAATGTTACTTGAGATTTTTATTTAGTTTTTAAGTAAGTAACACATTACAATTAGTAATATTTTAAATTAAAACGTGAAACTAAATGTTATTTATGATTACATGTTAACTAAACGTTTTTGAGGTTATACTTCTTTTGGCGCGTCAGGGAAAAATGATGAGAGTAAATTTTTACGATGCTCGGCGCGCACGACGTCACGAAAAACCGACATCCTGAAGTTAGTTATAGTCAACATTTTATTCAAAAAAGTATGTATGTATTAAATACCTTTTTGTCTATTGTTAGTGTCGTTTTTTCTACAAACGTAGAATAAAGAAACCTAACGAAAGATAAAATTTTTGAAAGATTTTTACCTTGTTACGCCAAACAAGTATAATTTCTAACGCGTGTACATAAGTACACAATATTTTTTTTTATTGTGCACTGTCTTTTATTAACCGACTACAAAACATCATCATCGAAATCAAAACTATGGAGAAAAACGTTCAGGCGCATTTCTTTAGAGTATATACTTTTGAAGTCGCTTTTATTTCTTGTTACAATTTTCTTAAGTATTGTAATTTTTATCCAGACAATAATATCCTAAAAAGTCTTCAGTCTTCTATTAGAGGTATAGTTAACATGAGTTCAACTGAGATTGGCGCAGACAAAAGCAGACATTTAAATGTTACGTATACATTTTACTATACATCGCCTTCATTAGTTCAGTGTAGATAAAATGCACATCATTGCATACATTTATTTGCGTAACAAATATTGCAAGTCAGCCTATTGTTAGACAAATAATAAGGAGTCGTTCATTTGTACGGAGATGTTCTTAAAAATAATTGACTAGTTTACCTCCAGTTTTAATTATACTTTGCTTTTCTCTATTATATTTTTAAATTATTTTAAATGACTTTATTAGAAAATTGAAATTTGTTACATTTTCGTCGTTAATTCAATCGATTATGAAAACTCTCAAAACTGTAAAACTAGAGTGTATGTACTTATGAACGAATGTATGAAGCTAGACACATGTGGCGTGTATAAAAAAGCAAACCTTTTTACGCTAAGTAACCATTTTGAAATGAGTCGAAATTTCGAAAGACATCATTACACTAAATACCATAAATATAAGCTTTAATAAGTAACACACACAAAACAATATTTCTATTTATAAGGAATTGTTATACAGTTTGTGTCTATGGCAACATTAATTATAAGATTTTTAATCTGTCATAAACGAACGTGAAAGGACGTTTTGTGTTTGCTTTATCACTATAAAATATACAGTCCACTATAAACGATGTCAACACTGTAGTCCGATGAATCTGTAGAGGCCAAAAGAGCCAACAGGGTATGTCAGTTCGAACAAAAAAAAAACAAAGATGTCAACACTATCAGCTAACTTCATGGTGTGTTGCGCACAGTCGAGCGCAATTTCCATTTCAAGCTGAAAATTCACTCTTAATTATTTCTAGTAACGCTCCACCAGAAGTATAACTGTAAAACGTTCTTCAGATCTTAAAGATTGATTAGAAATTTGTGGTGTAACTTTTTTCGGTAACAATAGAATCCAGGAGCCATATTAGGAAATCACTTAAGAAAGGTTATGAGAGCAAAATACCGATATTATAATATAGTAGTTACTAGCTGATTGGGCATTACAAAAAATAGCAAATGATTAATCGAACCCAAAAATAAGTCGCCTAGAACCATCTACGAAAAATTTGAGATTCAAAGTAACTGCATTGCCATCATATATATGTAGAAGATTGTTTGCAATCTCGAATAACTAATAAGGGCGTAAATTAAATGTACTGCGTTCTGACTTCCGTCTTCATCTTCCTAAGATGCTAAATTATAATTAGTCAATTTTAATACGTGTCGTAACGATTACCTTTCCAACAACACGCACTATATACACGTAACCATAATTGTAGCCGTACGTTAAGTGCGCATTATAGTGTGTAACTCGAAACTGTATAATTTTGCGTTTATGAAAGATGTAATGGATAACGTACAATGACTACATAACTTGATAAACATCTCGGTTTGGTTTCAAATTGTCCGATTTATTTTAAATGTGGAACTGTTTTTTTTTTTTTGTTTTTTCGTTGGAAACTGAACAGATGATTTTTATGGAAATTAGCAAAACTAAACTTTTACAGTAAAGTGTCTAATAATATACTTGTGCAGTCATCGTAAATCTTTTTGGCGGCGCTGAATGTAGCTGTTTGTTCGGGCTTGTGCATAATACAGTCAAGAGAGTTTTATGCAAAATATTTTAAATATTTCTTCTCATAATATTTTTCTTTCATTTCATTGTACTTATGTTGTGCTATGCGTAGATATATTCCAAAAAGTTTCATTTTTTTTTTACTGATTACACTGTTGGCTTAACATTCCTCTACAGTTTCACCGGACTACTAAGGGGAGCGCTTAAGGCACTCACCCGATTTTATATAGGCAACCAGCACAAGGGCGCACGATGCCAATCGGCTTGGACTGTTGCCGAGTATCCTAAATCTAACTAAGTTGTCATTATTAAGTCCGGAGAATCTGTAAAAATATATCACGGACGTCTTTTGTAATGCGACGCGCTCGCGGAGGCTAATGAGATTGGGCTCACTTGAAGTGAGGTGAAACTTGAAGTCGTTGATAGACAGAGATAGAAAAGCATCTTTTCTGTCTTCTCTTTCAACACTGTGGGGGCATATGATTTCAAGAGAGAAGCTAATACCCAAGAAGCATAATTAATCATGCTTTTGTGTTATTTTGCAACAATTGCTGTCATAAAATGTCAAAGATTCGATAATGAAATGAATATCCGTTATCAGTGTAGTAACTTCGAGTATGAGTGACGTGAAGTGCTCTCCCTCTCACACTTATTAGTTATTGTATAATGCTTGGTTATTCGCACATTGTGCTGGTACCAGACGACCATTGTCATTTTTTAATAATAATGATTTACGGTGGAATATCAACAAAAAAAATATACTTGTATTTTTAATATTATAAACTTTGTGTTATATATTTTATATTATAAATACGAATGTGAGTTTGTTTGATACGCTTTTACACCTTAATTATTCAATTGATTAATATGACATTTTGCGTACAACATGTAAGGGATACAGAAAGGGACATAGGGTACCATTTATTTAAAAAAAGCTGTTTCCGAACGATTGATACAAATCTATAATAAGGCGAGCGAAACTGTGACCAAACGGTAGTATATATATTTAATACCCAAACACATAACTGATAATTATTCCCATAACTATGCGGACATATTGTGCGGAAATCGAACTAACTAATACTGTGCCTAAAGACCTAAAGAAAACCTGTGAATAGATCACAATGAAATTGAGCGTATAGGTAGCTTGGTATCTGAAGAAGGACACAGTAAGAAATGTCAACTTAAATACACCGAAAAACAACCAGAAGAAGGCACGAAAAAAGCTAGTGACTTATAAATATGTTTGTATATATAATTATTTCAGTTTTCTCTAGTACTGCCGTTTGATATCTTCACGCATTACATAGTTTTTCTATCGTAAAACATTTAATCGATCCGCGGTGTAAAGAAAAATGTGCAAATATTAGATTCAAAACGCTTATTCGTACATTTTAACCGTATTGATTTATTCCATTAGTATCTAAATTTAAGCGAATTCTTATGGACATTGCAAATATTTGTATGTTAAAAGATGTTCCCAGATATGTATATATGTATACAACAAATGCGTGTTGTTTATCGGAGCTAATCTTACTAGCGGATAGGAAAGTTTTTAGAGTATTATCTAGTCCTACATATCATTGCGCTATTCCATAGGGACTAAACAGTAATGAGGAAAGGATTATCCGATTAACAATATATAAAAAAAGACTAAATGCATTAAATTCAAATTAAACATGAAATCCCCGTGTTTGTTTGTTTATTCCATTGAATTTAATACATACGTTCAATAAAATCTAACTGAATATTCGTTTAAATTTGTAAGATTAGGAAATAATCATAAAGTAAACAAGGCAGTGTCAAATAAACCACTAGAACGTAATACTTTCGTACGAAAACCTTCCACACTTAACGGTCCCTTTGAGCCAACACAAAAAGAACCATTAATAAGCGATATAAAGCATCCCGACTTACCTTTTACACTAATGACACTCCATTTTCTTGAAGCGTCACAAATAAACACAAACCGGCACAAAGGAACGTTAAAAACCTTATCAAATACAGACGCGAGCCGACGATAACAAAACGTATATACGTTAACGTTACGGCGTGTAATTTATCGTTAGTTCTTGTAAGCGAAACGTTTACGCGCGGTATGCTTTTGTACTGGTGAACGGCGAACGCGGCCGTGCCCGTCTCATGTTAGAACGCAAATGGCCAACAGCATCGAAGCCGTACAATCACTGTGACGTCGCAGCAAATGAAATTACAAAACAAAAGGAAAAGACACGAAGAAGGCACCAGTAGACACAGACAGATCTATAGTAACGATCAATAACATGCCCAACTTATAAAACGGGAGAAAGTTACAGTCAGCCGTTTCGAAAGCGTAAGTGCGGTTTCTTACACGAATGCGCTTGAAAAGTAATGGATCTGTCATGAAGAACATCAATTTGAGTGGACTTCCTAAGTTTTACGTAATATTGCGAAACACCATGTGTATTTCTTTGAATCATGATTTATTTTAAATTCATAAATATATACTTCATACTTCAGCACTGCGTTCAAAGAACTCCTTCATAATTTATATCGTTAGCTACATTGAAGAGCAAATTTAAATTAATTTAAAAAGATATTATCATAAATTTAAATGATAATGAACTTAAATTAGGCATAGGTTAATTTAAATGAAAATTAATTAAAAAAATATATATATATACGAAAACGAAATTCGCAACAACGCGCCGTGGAATTGTATGTATAAAAAATATATTTTAAATAAAAATACCGCTAGTCAACAGATATATAGGATTATGTACTCAATTTACATTTAAAATATTTAATTTTGTCTATGATTCGATTGTGCAAGTCTCGCTGTCATACGTATTTCTCCACGTACCAGCAATTTCAGCGCTGTTGCGTTTAGGTTCGAAGGGTATCGGCAAAAGGCATCGGCACACGAGACATTCTTAACTCTAACTACAAGAGTAGCAATCTGTTTATGTTTTTAAGACAGCTCGCGCACTAGTTATCAGCCCGGGGTCTCGTGGGACTTTGCAAACATTGACGGTTATAAAGCATACCCATCTGAGTCTCGAAGTATCATCATTGTATGGAATTCGAGAGCATACCACTCAGCGTTGCAGCAGCTGTAAAAGGAACTTTAAAACCATACCTTTATCCGTGCGGAATTAATGATCGTCCTATGGACTTCAGCCGTTTTGGTAAGTTAATACAGCTTGCATGTATGTCAAATTACTGCTTGTATGACATGAAATAATATGTATGTTCTGAGTGATTCTTTTTTAATGACCACTTTATAAAATACTAGATAATCTTTCTCATAATCGAGCAGCATATTTTGGACTAATTTGTTACTTGTTGACATTTTATGATACCGTCACCTTTTGGTTCTAAGTACAGTCCGTGTCAATCTTTTTCACTGCTTTGAATATAGATGATACGCAGCATATAATAACATTTAATAATTAAACATTTGACAATATTTAAACCTTGTTTTGTATTTAATTCTTGACTTTTATTTTGCGCAAGCCCGAACTTACGGCTGTACTCGAAGCGTCCAAAAGAGACCGACGAAGACTTTAACTCGCTTTTACTTAATGTATTCATTCTGAAAACTTGATCGAATCTGATCTCTTGGTAAATAATTCAGTGTAGCATCATCAGGCTGATATAATGTGACCAGGTAATACGTATTCGTTTCACTGTGGCCGCCTTCTTTTTTACTCAGTTCTGTGCCTACGTCTCGAGGCGTGTAATAATTAAAAATAAAAATCTAATACAAAATTATACACGAACATACATAGACGTAAATATGTTAATTAGTATAATAAAACGACGTATTTTTCATAGCAACGGTTTTATAATTTCATATGTAACATTCGTTGTATTATCAGATTTCATAATAAGAAGATTTCTCCTTAAATAAATACATTTTAGTCGTTTATGTTGACGTATTTATGGTGTTTATTCTGTCGTAACAGATAAATGTTAACATGCAAATTGCAATTGCAACTAATAGTAACAGTTCCACTATTAATCACCATACATGACCTAACAGTCAAGAATGTCATTCATAACTCTAAATTTCTTGAAATGTTTTCATTTGAGACATGGCTCAGAAACGTTAATGTATTAGAAATAATTAAAACTAATATTCAATCAGTAACTTTACCTAAACATAAATATAATCATATACAATTGAAATGCTTATGTATTGAGCATATTGAAAATAATTGTGGCGACTTTTATAAAGTTTATACTGATGACTCGAAAAGTAGTAACGGTAATGGTGCCGCCTTTTTAGATCCATTTGCTGACAGTCATGCAAAATTTAAGGTTGATTCTAATATATCTTAATAGCTATTAATAAAGCCTTATCATATATTAAATCTTTACAATGACAAAAGTTTGTAATTTTGACAGATTCAAAAAACGCTTTACAACATTTGGCTCGGTGCACCTCATCAATACGATGAATTTCGCAGTTTCGAAACCCGGCATGTCCCAGCTTCAAAACATCATCGGAGTTTGTTATCGCCGATACGTTGTCAGCTAGCGTGGTAATTATATCCATACCTTCCTTTAAGTAAGTGGCCTATAGCCAGTAGATCTCTTACAGCTTTGATATGATATTTGCTCTAATGTTATTCTCGCTTGCAGCTTCGATTAATTAAAATGTAGTATTAACTTGTCGTACTTTTATTGCCATATCACTTGGAGTTTGTATCTTCGTTTAATATAATTCAGTAGATATAATTGTAGAGAAAGTTGCATCGATCGAATCATTTTCGAGAACTTAATAAATGTTATTTATTATTAAGATAATAAGAGTAAAGATATTTTTTACGGTTGATTCTTCGTAAACATTTTATTATACTACAGCGGATGCATGATTACTTTCATTTTTCCGAACTTCTCTCTTCATATACATTACAAAGATAAAGTACCACGGCACAGCTTCACATCCTACCTTACGTGCATTACAAATGTAACTCGTAACATTTTGCGATATGCAAAATAATATGGTCAATCTTTTTTATTGAGACTTATTATTCCATATCTAACAGCCGTAAACGTATATAATCCATATATTATACATGGCCCTTAATTACGTAATTCTTAAGATCAAAGTGGTATTAGAAATTATGAAATATTGTCTTTCAGTAATAAATTCACATTGTGCCTTAACTACCAAAATGATAAGGATGATGCCTATGCATACAATTTAGCACAACGCTACCAAATATATGCAGGTAAAGTTAACTTCACAGTGTTAGTTTTAAATAATTAGATAGTAGTTTTCTATTGCGAAACATTAGAATTGTAGAACAGAATTGAGACAATCCCTTTCCAAACATTCATACACTCAACGAAGCATAAGCGTTGCGGTTAACCCGTGACATATTTTAAATTGTTTTAATAGCGTTCATCTGTCATATCCATCACCATGTTTTTTTTTATCTACAGTGATTTACCGTTTCATCGCAACCTCGCTCGATTTTAAGCGATGTTGTAGTTTATGTCGAGCTGTACAGCCGTTGAAAGTCACTTACAGATACCCGTCCTTTTTTTTATGTTATAGTGTGCAAACGAACAGGCGGGTCACCTGATGGTAAGTGATCACCGCCGTCCATAGACACTAGCAATACCAGGGGAGTTGCAAGTGCGTTGCCGGCCTTTTAAATATGTAGGCCTCCGGCGCTCTCACTGGCCGAAAGAACGCAACAATGCAACCATTGTTACTTCACGTCGGTTTTCTGTGAGAGGGAGGTACTACCCCGGGCGAGCCGACCCATTCATGCTGAAACGAAACCTTGTCCTTGTCAACAGATGTTCAAAATGAGAGTTGTAGCTAACCCCATGGAGATATTTACAAACGCCTATCACCACCGTTAGCTAAAGGAAACGCGTGCTAATCGAAGACGATTGTTAAAACTTCCGTATATGCTGCCACTGAGTCAATATTGCTTCCAAGCGAAGTGATTCTTGAGAACGAAATCTGCGCATTTATTACTTACTTCTTAAGCGAAAGTTGAAAGTTATTATACACTCCGAATCTACGTCTATCAACGTACTTTCAGAGTACGTTAACGAGAATCTATCATAGCTCTAAAAAATAGTACATCCAGTAGGCGATGTCAGTATTCGACTAGATAGCCATGTATAGAATAGTCCATTACATAGAATCTTTATTTTTCGCGTTTAGGGAAGGAATGATGCCTTAGTAGTTTGCATGTTTGAATACCGCGTCGATTAATCTTGAAGCTAATCTTTATAAATGATTCGAAGCTTTCGATAAAGGAAAACATCGTCGTAAAACCATAGGATGGTTGTAGGGTTTTTTTAAGCTTCCTCCTCTGGCTGGCTACCACTATCAAATTAAAAATCTGTCATCAAGCATCTATGGGTGTGTTCCGACAGTTATATTTCCAGTCTCTCTCTAGTCCAGTCTCTCTAGATTTAACGTGTTTATCATCGTAAATCACAGCGAAGATTGTATTGAATTGTATATCTATAGGTGGTAGTCGTTGCTTTAGGATTGTGCTGAGTTTTGATTGTAGAGTGGCGTCACTGTATCGCAGTATGAAATAAAACAGGCGATCATTAGCAATGAAATCTACTTATTCATCATTTTCAATGTTAACTGCCACGTGTATTACGCAAAGCCGTAATAAAAGCATTAGGGGTTTCTTAATATTTAACGAAATCCTCTCACTGCAAATGTTAATACGACATCATTTGTTACAGTTCTTGTTCCAATCATCCTTACGTGGTATTAAACCGAATCATCTACTATTGTTCTTTACAATTTATTTTCCTAATAAATTAGTTAAATCGACTTATCGATTTCGACTATATGCTTAAACTAATTTAGTTTTTGTTCGAAATAGACAAAAATGTCAACTCAAAATTTATAGAAATTAAATAATGAGATCGAGGTTTAACATACTAAAAACGAATAAAAATCTCTATTATTAAAAATATACATTTCATAAAGTACTGCTAAGTTATTAATTGATTTCGCATAGTATAAATTCATCTTAAGAGCCCGAACGAAAGAAGTAAAAAAAAGTATTTATCAAAGTTTGTCAAATTCACATAAAAGAAATTTCATATTTAAATTTTATAATACATTTTTTTTTATTCGAGTATAACGAAATGGCTGAATTATATCTGATGATAAGTATAGTACAGTTCAAAAATAATGGAGGTGACCGAGAGATCTAAGAGTCCATCACGGTACAGATCTTTAAGCTTCTCGGATACACAATGCCTAATCCTGAAGCAAAGAAAAGAAAGTCCGTGTAATAGGTTTATTACTGTATTAGTTGTGCAATGATGATGACTCAGTTGGTAGTGTGTTTGGACACAGCGTTGAAGGACGTAAGTTCGAACTGAGTCGGAGCTTTCGATGAAGGAAAACATCGTGATGAAACCACAGCATGGTGCTAGGGCTCTTTTTAAATACGTCTGACTAGCTACCACTACAGGTTGAAAATCTGTCACCAAGCACCGTTGGTATATTCCGGCAGCAGCACTTGAGAGTGAGTCTCCGTCTAGGTTTAGCGTGACTACCATCTTAGAGCACATCATCATTTAACATCAGATGAGATTGTGGTCAAAGACGCTAACCTTTACAGTATAACAAAAGTGTTTGTAGCAATCCAGTCGTGTTGTAAGGTACCTAATTACAATCTCGATTGAATGCTGGTAAAACAACAGATGATTACAGCACGCTTCATGTCTAATCAAATCACCATAGCAGTTAATACAATAAACTTTAACACACTTAACACACGACTATACCATCCTATTTAATATTAGTCTATAGAACTATTAGTGAGAACATAGTTCTAATCAAAAAGAGGTCTAATAACTTTAACCGTTGATTTTGTATCAAGCTGGATTTTAGGGTTTATTAAATAAATTTCTCGTAAAACAAATAATTATCCATAAGCAACATACCATTTTGCTAGGTTAGGGTTGCTATCATAGCCTCCGCTTCAAGACAGAGAAGCATGGGGGAGAGACTTTTTGTCTTTACCCATGAGAAGGGTGGACTCACCATCTCGTGGGCAACCCAAGCGTGTGACCACGGTTAGTTGAGTATCCTCGTCGTGAACCCACAACCCTGGTCCACATACGAGCTAAAGAGGCGCAGGGGTTTTTAGTCAGCAGGAGTCTGACATAACCCTCACGCTGTCCCCCAGCAGTGTGAGGGTATCCGATGTAGGATTTTCCCCTGTATAAAAAGGGTTGCTATCATTTAATATGAAAATTATTACTACCTTTGGCAACTTAATACCGGAGCGAATGAAAAATTATTTTTTTTAAATTTTTCACGAATTCATATGTGTATGAAATGGATAGACAGCTTAGCTTAGTCAGATCGGGAAATTCGGCGACAGTTCAAGCCGAGGCGCACCGAGTGCCCTTGCGCTGATCGCCTAAACAAATCGGGTGAGTGCCTTAAGCGCTCCCCTTAGTAGTCCGGTGAAACTGTAGTTGCCTTGCCAGGCTAACAGTGTAGGTAAGTTCGAAAAAAAAAGTAAGAAGTTTTAGTTCATAAAATATCATAGTATTAGCCACACAGCTATCTCGTGACTGATGGCTCCATTGTATTAAAAAAAACATTGTCTTACCTTATCCTGTCGAACGTGCAATTATGTTCAATAAATGTAAGTAATCAGTTGTAACGGAACAAAAGACAAGCGATAGAGTATCAATGCGAAACGCGAATCGAGATGCTGTTGCGTGAACCGGAGTAATACAATCGTATGGGTAATTAGTTAAAACTGCGCCTCGTGTTATATGAAAATAAATACGGGAGTAAATGTTAAACGTGTGTTTTGGGTTACAATATTGAATTGAACGTTCTAAATGCTTTTTTCTTTCGAATTATTTTTATTATTTTGTTTTTTGAAAGGATTCAATTATTTTATATACAGATAAATCTATACACACCAATAAAATTGAAGAGTCTGTTTGTAATGTGAAAATAACATCTTTTTACTAAATTTATATGAAAGAATATTTAACAAAAAAAAACAATTTTAAATGTTTTTGTTTGTTTATTCTTGGGCATGACTTTCACTGGCAGATAGCTGATAATATAAGAAATGACTTAGGCTACCTTTATTTTAGAAAAACAATTGAGTTTCACAAAAACATAAAAAACTACAGAAGTGTCCAGTACCATGCGCTTCCCAAGCGCACGTTACCACTAAACAAATATTTTAGGCAAAACTCCAGTAAGTTGCAAGTAACAGCTGGCTATTTAATAATTCTCAATGCCTTGTTTTAACTTAAGAATTCCTTGCTGTATCTAAATGTATTTGATAAAGTCATAATTGATGAGACACAACAATTTTATCTGAATGGATTGTAAGCGCCACATAGTATGTGTGGCACCCACCATAATGGCATGCTTGGGTATATCGCATTTGGGGAATCAACCTAAAGACCAGCATGTCATTTACGACGGCTGGTTGGTCATCAATCTTTCGTTAATCACCCTCGTTGAAGTGAAACTTCTTATGGGAGGCCTTTGAAATTCTGATTTGTATGACGAAAAGTAGTGGAGGTAAACACTATAGGGTAAAGTGTTGAAAACACCGGTTCTCGTCCGATCACCGAAGTTAAAAAACGTAGGGCGCGGTCATTACCTGGATAGATGACTGCCTGGAAACACCGTTTGTTTGTATTTTTTAAATTAAAATATTACCCTATAATACAATAATTTCACATCTGTCGTGCCTTTGTACGATACACCCTGTTTTTTCTTGAGATTGTATTGTATAGAATAGTTTATCAGGCATAGTGACGGCATATAGCGTGCTACTATAGCAAAATCATTCAATGAATTTCAAATCACTTCCCAATTTTCTCTCGGCTCGCATTTAGCCGTTAGCGCATAGCGTTAATGAATGATACTGCAGAAATTGTTTATGCGCTGTCATGAGAATTATTATCAAGCGATTATTTACCTTCTTGAATTTACCTCGTCACTGAACAAAACGATTCCTGGGTTTACTTGTATTTGGGTTTAGAGTAAGTAAGGTTTGCCTCGTTTTGAGCGATAAAACCGATGGAACTTGTTCAATACCTGTATGGTCAGAGACCTCTATCAGGGACAAAGTTCCTTAACGCAAAGCTATGGAATCGAATCAAAAAGTTTTATTTAATATTGTAGGAAGATATCCATTTATGAAAAGTACTTTCACATACGTTACATATAAAATAGTGAATTATAAATTATATAAATAAAAATAACTTTATGGAAATTTTACCGGCGTTTAGTATTGAGGTTATATAACCGGCAGCACACGATATTCGTCTGCTCGAATTTTGATATTCGTATACATGCATACATTGCTTATAATAAAAAGAGAGAGAGAAAGTAGTATAAAGCTGGCACGACGCCTACTACGATATCTACTAGTCAACCCTTTTTTTTTATTAACGTGGGGAGATTCCTAACTGATACCAATCCTCCCGGGGGAGAGAATGGGTTATGTCCGATTCGCACGGACTAAAACCCCACGGTGTACCGGCCACCGCTTTCAGTTGGAGCGGGATGGGACCGTGCTAGGCTAACACCATGCCGCCCCCAGCGGTCAGCCCGGCGGCAGATGGCTGCCGGGCTCCATCCTTATAGGGAGGTAGCTGTGTACGCGATCAGCTACCTCCCCTCGTCAGCCGAACCTACCTGTGCAAAGAGGAGATGGACCCCCCTGGCCCATCCCCTCAGGTTCGGCTACGGAGGTGGAAAGAGGCGGGCAAATCGCCACCTCCTTCCACCAACCCTCCTTTGGCGGATACGGCCGCTGAGAGGGTCCACCTCTCGGACCCTCTCCGCCGCCTCCTTCTGCGAGATGACCTACTCGCAGAAGGAGACCATTGCCGTCCATGCGTTTTCGCTGCGGAGCATGGACGTAACCACGCTCGGCAGCGAAAGATCTCCTCCTACCGCCACAGCCAGAGTGCGGCGCTGCACCTCCCACGCAGCACACTCGTACAGACAGTGACATAATTTTGTTTAAATTCCATCAGATATAAATTAGATAAAAGTATTAAATATACAATACATGAGATTTATTCTCGATGTAACCGATTCGTTAAACGAAGTGACGAAGGAAATTTTGTAATTAATCGCGTATCTCTCTTTTGCAACTCGCGGTACCTTATTAGCCGGTCTATTTCGGTTGTAAAACCGATTTCTAAAAACTATATCGTAAAAATGTAATAGAAAAGAAGCAACGATGTATGAAATGAAGAATAAAATTGAAAAGACATGACGTATAATTAAAATGGGATATTTATTGATAATTATACATCTATGACAATATGTATAGATTAAATGTATTATTGATAAAACCAAAAATACAATTATAGTATTCGCTTTTTGTCTTGGAGATTTATATATATTTTTGAAGTTATACTTCTTTTGGCGCGTTTGGGAAAGTAATGAGTGTATTTTTACGATACGCCCGGACACCCACACCTAAAAGCGACACCATGAAGTTGGTTGGTAATTGCCTGCCAAATCTTCGTGAGAATTGATAACTATATTCAATATAGTTATTTAAATATATTTGAATCAATAACACGTGTTTTATATCAATAGCGGTAAAAAAATATATTCATATACAAATGTACATGTGTATTTGTATGTGGTTTTAAATTATATATGGTGGCCAATGATAATTTATTATCAGTAGGTATTCCTGATAAGAGTTTTTTTTTTATATTATAAACTTTTGAAAGGAGGTTTATAAATTTAAGGTTAATTGTTGGTATGGTTTTTTTTATTTGTTGACATTGTAAATTATTATTGTTACATTATTATTTTGATAAATCTTAGCAAATCTAAAAATTTCTTATCTTACTTGATTCTCTATACAGATATATTGAAAGTTTTCTATTTAAATTTTATCAGTTGCGTTTAATGTATTTTTTATGCGTACGTTTTTTTTTTCTAGTCGAGGCCAAAGATACACAAAAGAATATAGCGAATTTGAACGGTAAACTATTACAAAAAGAAAGAATGCGATACAAAGGGCAATATTGGCCTATGTTATTTCTTGGTACTGGTAAATTAAAAGTTTGCCGATATTGTTTATAGATTAGTGGCCCTCCAGTAGTTCGAACTCGACTATAATTTTTTTAGTTTTCGATATTATTAAACCTTTTTGTCAAAGAGTGTACGATTTTTGTAGATTAGTAGCTGTAAAGATCTGAAGTGGGACAAATAGAGAATTATAAATAAAGACTTCGACTCGTCTATAGTATGGAAAAATGTATTCTCATTTTTATTTTACGAAAATTGACTACAATAGTTACTAAAAAAACAAATGAAAATCGGTTGAGGGACAAAGAAGGAAGATGAACTTAACTGTTTTGTCTCTGTCTATTTATATTTAGATTATCAATGTTGCATATAATTATATTTTTCAATAAGAGCTATGTAATAATTGCATTTTTTTTACTTTAATACCTTTTAATATTTATGACCACAATCTCATCTAAAGTTAAATTATAATGTGGTCTAAGATGGTAGGCACGCTATACCTAGAGGGAGACTGGCTCTTAAGAGCACCTGTCAGAACACACCAACAGGTGCTTGGCGACAGATTTTTAACTTGAGTGTGGCAGCTAGCCAGGCGTACTTAGAAAAAACCCTACCACCTTGCTATGGCTTCATCACGACGTTTTTCTTCACCGAAAGCTCCGACTCAGTTGCTAGCATTCGAACCTACGTCCTTCGACGCTGTGTCCGAACACACTACCAAATGACCCATCATCGTTTCTACGTACAGTAATTTATAAAAGGTATCATAAATTTAATATGTTGTTAGGGTTCAAGTAGAAACATAATTGCAATAAAATAGAAGAGCCTAGAAGTTACTATGTCATTTGTGAATAAAACACGAAGATCCCACGAAACAACAAAACTATATTCATGAGAATGAATTCACGAGTACCTACTACTAGCCTCATTTATTATATTTTGTGGCATATTCAAATAACTTAATGTCAGAACATTCTTCAAATAAATATAACAGAAAATTAATTAAATAATTTAAAGTTGTCAGATAGATCATTGATACGGTAATGGAATAACTGTTAAATATTTATTCAAACATGTTTCGTTATCATTCACTAAACAGTTATATTTACGAATGTTTTATTCAATTTCTTTTTCAAAATATTGATAAACTAATATGTGGAAGAGGTTGTTAGTACGGGAACATGCTTTGACAACGATGCGCAAGCGTCGCGACGGCAGCGCTTCGACAGAGTCTGGACTGAAGTTCGCGCGAACCGAGGACAGGACTGCTGCGCGCCCAGAGCGCACTCTTCGGCTGACCGCCGCGCAGACAACCAGTCTACAAACTACCTTACGATTCGTTATATCTGTTTGTTACTCGTACTGAATATGTCCTCCGATGAAAACGCCCACTCGGATCATCCTATTATGTCGACAAATATAATAAGCAACGTCATCGCATAACAGTGAAAGAATAAATTGTAAGGAAATATAATTGTGCTGTATTGTATTGTAAAATATTTTATTTTGTGCTATTATTCTTTGACGAAATTAGCGAATACAGAATTTCTTTTAACTTAAGGGTGTGAAGCGGTAATCAATAATTGTATATAAGAAATACTATATTTATAATAAAATTAAAACAAAATATAAATTCAATTGTATACATATTATTGTCGAAAACAAAAATGCGAGCGTGCGCACTTCGCTCTGTTGGCTTTGTCAAATTAAATTATTAAAATTACTAAAAGTGAACGGATTCATAAGTGTCATATCCTAAATATAACGACGCGTCTTATTATCAGGATATTAGCACATTTTTAGTATTTACAGTATCTACAAAGTTTACCAGGATTTCGAGAAAAAAGTGGTCCTGGCGGTTGACATTTTGTTTTCGTGTCATGCAATCGTTCCAACAATACAGAAATATAACAAGTATCATATATCAATCGACGCGTTTTATCATAAGGAGATCAGCACACTTTTCGGAATTACAATATATCTACAAAGTTCAACAGGATATCAAGAGGGAAGATGGTTCTGACAGTTGCCATTGCGACCTAGTGACATTAATTTTTCGATAACCAGTGAAATATTACACGTGTTATATATCTAACGACGCGTCTTATCGTCAGCATATTAGCACACTTTCGGATTTATACTTTCTTCTGATTTCATGATAAAATATGTTGTGCTGACCCTAATAAGGTGGGATGAGGATAAGATGATGATGATGACATATTATTGTATAAATTGTATGAATATTAAAGTCGACGCGAGCGAAATTAGAAAAGAACAGCTAGTCTGGATATATTATAGACAAATATTAAATTTTAACAACATCGGCGGCGACACCGAATAAATTCGGTTGTTTTTATAATTCCTTTGCCACCACAGATACGAAAGCGTATAAAAGTTATCATGTTTATCACAGATAATAAATAATTTTAAGAGCGACGTACCATTTCGATGTATTTATTAGAAAGACAACAAAACAATATACATAAATATTTACGATTTTATAAGGCTTTCAGACTGTAACCTGTCGGTTAATGCAATTATGTCAACGGTGCACTTAGAAACCATACGAACGAGCTCTAATTCTTTGTTTATTGCAGAATATGACTTCTCCAATGTGTATACTGTGAAAATTATTGTATAATTGGATATATGTATGTTCATATGTGTTGCGACTGACCGTGTCTTCGTCTGCGTTTGCAGAGATAACTCTCGGTTGTCATAATTTGTTCCAACTAACTTGTTGCTTAACGTTATAGTTTGGTTAATTTTAACAATAGAATTATAAATTACTAGCTGATACCGGCGACTAGGTCTGCATTGTCTATCATCTTAACAATATATTTTATGTATAAAAGAAAAACATAAAAAAATGTACGTACAAATAAATTGTCTTCCAAAATTTTTGCAAAAGTACTTTTCTCTCGTACGTAACTCGCGTCGTCATTCGAATCACAATATTTTTTGATAGAGTAAACCGATTTTAATGAACCAAAGACTTAATGTACCTCGAGGATATGCTTTATGATTATTTTGGTGACGTTTTATAATAAGCGTTACACTTTAGCAGTGATGCGTGCACAAACAGACAGACATCTCCAAAAATAATTGAAATATATTTGATTACTTATTCTTTAGTTATCTTAGTCCCTTGCAATAATTGTTTAGACAAAAATCTGAAAAGACAACCTTTACATTTTTATTACAGTATTATATTATAAAGTTTTACCAAAACCCGTTAAATACTTGTCCGTGAAAATAAACATCCATCGATCCAATACAAGCTTCCTCTGTTATAGTATTAATAGGATATAAATAATTTATATATTTACTAATCAAATAACCTGAATACCTCTTATTATGGTCGAACACCAGTAGATATAAAATGTTCACGCATAGTACTAAAAAGCGTGAGCAATGAAATTTGATGTTTTTTTTTACTATATACAGTATTCGCAGTTATACTTTGTACTTGTTTTCTATTATAATATATATATATATATTTGCATATACAGTTGAAGGCGTGCAATAAACCAAGCTTACTGTCATTTGACTCTGTAAAATACAACGGATAAAATTGTTTACTTTCATAAAATGTTTGAATTTATTTGAATCCTTAAACCTTTAGACTTAAAAGTTATATTTCCACACCAAAACTTATATATGAGGACAGAGTGTAAAAGAAGAAAAAGCAAAAGATAACTTTCCTAATTAAAATTTCACCGCTCACTGGCATCCGTGTTGAAGGAATAAAACAAAATTTTCTTTTTATTTTTCCATAGTCCAACGAACTGAATGGAGTTAATTCCCTTTGGCTGATACAGTCTGGGACTCTGGGCCGGTTAAGTCAGTTGAGTAATAAAAAAATCCATTTCGACTTCAATTAAAAGAATATATATACACAAACTTTCGTCGAAATTAATTGAACATAAAACAATGCAAATATAATTCTATCAAACTTCTAATTTCGTCCGTAAGATATCCCAAGTATTATTAAGTCATGATCTCATTTCAATTTAAAGGTTACCTGATGAAAATGTATACTTTAAGTTTGAAAGGTAACAACTTTGTTATTACCTTTTGTTCTATTGTTATCTTCGAACTTTCTTTTAAGTAATAATAAGGGAAGACTTTAAAATACTGGCAGAATACCGTACAAATTTCCCGATACATTGTTTTTCGTGAGCAATAATACCTACTTGTTTATTAATTGTTATGAGGTAAAGAAATTACTTAATTTTATATCGTATCGTGTTTATTAATTAATACATTTCTATTATATTGGGTTTTGCTCCGTTGCCTATGCTGATTTAAAAAAGTCATTTTTAAAGTAACTTCCTTCAGTTTTAACTAATTTAATTAAGTCGAGAGCGTTTTTTTAGTATATAAATCTATAGTTAAGTAATTGTGAACATATATTAGTCCATAATTATAATATTACAGTTGTAGATACTCGAATACCGTTCTCAGTAAATAAGTAGGTGTACTTATGACCACATGATAGAAGTGAAAAGTTACAAATAAATTAATGCCCATTAAACTTTATTGAGCTGTATAATAGTAATATTTAAATATGCACTGGCAATACTACACTCATTACAAACTAAATTTATATACTACTAGCAAGCCCGGCGGACGTTGTCTTGCCTTGATGATAAAAAATATCTACTTATGCACATGAAATGCTTAAGACGGCTTGACTTTTTCCGATTCTTTCAACAATTATCATTATATTTCAACCAATTTACAAAACAACCTGAATAAATTATATAGCTTCCCCGTGAATTACTCTATCTATTGGTTAAGACCGCATTACAATCCGTTCAGTAGTTTTTGAGTTTATCGCGAACATCCAGACAAACAGACAGACGCGGCGGACGACTTTGTTTTATATTATTTAATTATTACATATTATAATTAAAAATATGTAATACTGGACACGTCATTATTGGTACGATGCACTTCTTGTCAGACAGTAAACCTTGTTGATAACGACAGAAGCCGAGTATACACGATTCAGTGAGCATCAATCCAATCGCGCTTGATATCGAGAGTAGCCGAGGAAATCATATTCAGCGTCACCGACCCGAGCGTAACAGTTCACTTTCGTCCACCTGTTAGAGCGTTTTCATTTAAAATTATTTATAAACATAAACTCAAGTGTGTAACAAACGCACTATTAGAGAAAAAAATATCGGTAAGGTAGTTAATGGAAATACTAACACTTTACACTACTCAAATTATAACCCTATTGCAGATTTGATCCTTTTGTATTCGCTTCATTGTATAAAATATTACTGCCAAGAGTCTCATCGTGGCTCATTTATATATCTCATAGAAAAGTTGGGTCAAATTCTCCAGAACACAACTAAAATTTGAGTTATAAAAAAACACAATACTCGAAGCGATATATATACTTAACGTATTCCGTGCATTAATGAGTCATCACTCTGCCTTATTAGCTACGTGTTAATTTGCAATGTTTGTAGAGAATTCTAGATTGTTTCGGAAATTTGTCGGTTTTAAGAAATGCAGGCTGTAATGATAATTTTTAATCGCTATAATCGAGTTAATAATGTCATAGACAGAATGCTGAAATTTATGAAAATAATATCTCTAAAAAGCTGTTTATGGAAAATGCCTACTTAACAATACTTCCTGCCCTTTTAACGTGCTTCATCCCAGCGTAAATCTTCTTCATAAGAAGGAGACACTTGTAACATCAAAGTGTTAGGGATTGCTTAAAGGATGCCAGCTATCCCTTTTACGTAAATTGTCTAAAGATGTAAGAATATAGATAAAGAGATTTATATAAAATCACACATTTAAGTTTTCATTTCGTATCCCCGGGTGTCTGTTTGGGCGTAGCCCGGTTTACCGGTCTGCGTTCTCTGCCCTGGGCTTGATAGGGCCTCCCCCTAGGCTTTGTAGGTTCTTCTCTGTGCGGCATTGCACTTCGCCCACAGCTCTTTTGGTCCGGACTCGGGATAGTCCCGTAAATTTAATTTTGGCGTGCCCCCCTGCCCCTCAGGCAGGGAGGTTTAATTATGTCCTCCCCCGCCCCCCTCGCAGGCCCCGGGATGGCCAGAGAAGCAGAAATGATTGAACTCAGGTTGCTAAAAGAAAGGGTTAGGCGCGAAGCCCCGCACTTGCTCGTAGAGCAAATAGATGTAGTCTCGCCCCGCGTGGCGACCGCGAACTCGTTCGCCGCGCTAGACTCGCCTAGGTCGCCGGAAAATCCGTTAGACCGTATAAGCCTAGTCGCACCCACTCCATGCTCGGAGGCCGGCTCCGACATGGAGTTAGATATTATTAACTCCGCGCCAGCTAACGACGGCTTCACTGTCGTAAATAGAAAACGCGTCCGCACGCCGCCCATTGCCGCCGCGTCGCGCGCCTCTGATTCTGAGTCAGGCTCCGGTCGCCCGGCTCAGAAAACATTAAAAGTAGATGGCGCCCGGGTGCCCGCGAAATCAGCCGCGATCGCAGCCAATCGAACGCCTCGCTCGGGCAACGCTAGCCCCGCCCCCTCCCAAGCCGACGCTACGGGTCCCGTAGCCGAGGCTAAGAAGCCCCGCCCCCCGCCCCCCGTTACCATTCAGGACAAGGCCTCCTGGCTCGCGATTTCGACCTATATGAATGGGTCGGGTATCCGTTACACCTCAGCCCTGAATACCGCTCAAGGTATTCAGGTCAAAGTCCCCACCTCCATCGACCACCGCAAGCTGACCTCTCACCTCCGAGAGAGGAAGCTTAATTATTTCACTTACGCGCTCGAAGAAGAGCGCCTTCTCCGAGCCGTACTCAGGCGCGTCCCGGTGGAGTTGTCCACCGAGGAAATCTCAGACTCCCTTAAGGAGCAAAATTTTCCAGTGCGGGAGGTACACCGGATGTACCACCCCCGCACCAAAGCTCCCTACCCTATGGCTCTGGTCATCCTTGACCGTTCCGTAGAAGGCAAGGCCATTTTCGGCCTCACCACGGTCTGCGGCCTCACCGGTATCACCGCCGAACCGCCGCGCAAGACTCATACCCCGTCTCAGTGTCATAACTGTCAGAGTTATGGCCACACAGCCAGAGGCTGTCATCTCCGTCCCAGGTGCGTCAAGTGCCTCGGTGACCATCCCACGAAGGAGTGCGCCCGCACTCCTGACACTCCCGAGCCTCCCAGCTGCGTTCTGTGCGGTAACGCGGGCCACCCTGCGAGTTATCGCGGGTGTCCCCGCGCGCCCCGCCCGCAACGCCCACGCCAGGCGAGACAAGCCCGTAGGGCTCCTGCTGTCTCTGCCCGCCCTCCGCCTCCACCTCTTATGTCCGTTGAGACCTTCCCGGGCCTCCCGGGCTCCTCCCGTACCCCGGTAACTCCGGCCCCGATGCCGTGCGTGGCACCTTCTGTGCCGCAAGCCCCCCAGTCCTGGCGGGCCCCTGTCGCCCCCTGGGCTCCTAGGCCTCAACCTCAGGCTTCCAAGCCTCAGGCGCAGCCCCAGCCTCAGCCTCAAAGAGCGTTGCCCGCTCAGCCCTCTCATGCTTTCTCATTCTCTCTCTCGGGCATCGATTGGCTGTCTCAAGTCTTACTCGAGCACGACATTAGCGAAATAGTCGCATTCAATAAAATTTTAAATAGTAATAGGGACATCGGTCTTTTGAATGCGGTCTCTGCATTCCCAAACGTTGCCGCGACGATACAACGCCTCGCCCGCGCCGCAGTAAATAACAATAAATAGTATTCACACCGCCGAGTAAAATTAAACCGCGCGCTCTTTGTCTTTCGTTTTTTAACGCGAGAAATCTCCGTACGCAACGCGACTTAGTAGCCGACTACTTACACGATAGGCAGATAGATATATTGTTAGTACAGGAAACGCTCCTTAAGCCGAAAATGAATAATCCGCGTATCGCGAATTATGATATTATCAGAAACGACCGTGTCGCCCGCGGGGGCGGCACTTTGATTTATTTTAAACGTTCGTTATATTGTATGTCAGTAGAGCCACCCGTTCTTACAAATATGGAAGTGTCAGTGTGCAGGTTAGGAATGACCGGTCATGCGAACATAACGATAGTTTCTGCTTATCTTAAACCGAGTAAAGAGCTTCTCAAGTCTGACTTGGAGGCGCTGTTCGCGTTAAGTAACAGTGTTATCATAGCAGGGGACCTCAACAGTGGGAGCGTCATTTGGAATAGTTCGAGTACTTCCCGCAACGGGGTGACACTCGACAAACTAAGTGGCGATCTCGCTTTTGACGTCATAGCCCCGCCGGAACCCACTCACTATCAGGATCGCTGTCGCCCGACAGTGTTAGACGTAGCTCTTTTAAAAAACGTCCAGCTTTCTGTGCGACTCATACAAGTCGTACACGAACTAGACTCAGATCACCGCCCCGTTATCTTGCAACTAGGTTCAGATTTCGATATCGACTGTCAGTCCGTGCGCGCAGCTGACTACGCGAAACTCCGCAGTCACTTGAAAGACAATCCGTCCTCGGAGAGTCTAAATAGAATTCCGGACGTGTTGGTGTCTAAAGCCGACGCGGATCTGGCTATCGATTCCCTGGTCGACCACCTCCAGACCGCCGTCAGGGTGACCTCGAGAGAGGTACAAGCGGTGAACGATCGCCGCTTTATACTCCCTGACGACGTGAAGGCGTTGATCACGGAAAAGAACGCCGCGACCCGAGCCTACGACACTTACCCGACCGAAGACAATCGCGTTCGATTACGTTCATTACAAAAGTTAGTTAAAACTAGTATCGCAGAAATCCGAGCCGCCAGGTGGGACAAACTCCTGGAGGATATCCAGCCGTCCCACGTGGCGTTTTGGACGTTCACGCGTAAGTTCAAATCAGAGCAGAGTGCATCGATGCCCCCGTTAGACAGAGGTCATGGGTTGCCTCCCGCGTTCGAAAGTATAGACAAAGCGGAGTGTCTCGCCGCGAGTTTAGAGGAGCAATGTTCTCCAAACACTGCTAACACTGACCCTGTCCATATCGAATCGATAAAATCCGCGGTAGATAGCTTTCTCGCGTCTCCTCGCGCGGATACCCTAACCCCGGTTACTTTTGACGAAGTGACGGCCGCTATCAAGCGTCTGAAGCTTAGGAAGTCCCCAGGTCCCGATGGAATCAGGAACGAGGTACTGAAGCTCCTTCCTGACTTCATCATTGCTCTGCTGGTATGCATCTTCAATGCTGCCATGTCCCAGGGTCACTTTCCAGCCGTCTGGAAAAAGGCCATAGTGATAGGCATACACAAACCCGGCAAAAAAGCTACGCTTCCCGCTAGCTATCGCCCTATTAGTTTATTAGATACACTAGGCAAGCTATACGAGCGGCTCCTTTTGAACCGCCTACAGACCACGATAACAAGGTTGAATCTGCTGCCGCCTGAGCAGTTCGGTTTCCGTGCACAACACTCGTGCACGAACCAAGTACACCGCCTCACGGAGTACATATTCTCGAAATTTAATAAAGACCCCCAGCCCCAGGTCAGTCCGGCCAAGCCTAAACCGAAACGTACAATAGCGGTCTTCTTTGACGTCGCCAAGGCCTTCGACAAGGTCTGGCACGACGGGCTAGTCTATAAACTGTTTAAGTCTAGTATTCCGGATAGTTTAGTACACATCATCCGCGAATTTCTCACAGATAGGACCTTCCGCTATAGAGTGGAAGGTGAGTTATCCCAGCCCCACCCGATACGTTCAGGAGTGCCCCAGGGGTCCATCCTCGCGCCCTCCCTCTTCAACCTGTTCATCAGTGACCTACCTCGGTCCCCGGGGTTCGAGGTAGGTTGTTACGCTGACGATACAGTAATCTACGCTTCCGATTGGCGGCCGTCGCTTTTAGCTATCCGTATGAATAGGGCCATCGAGGAACTCGGCGAATGGTTTCTTCGATGGCGTATAGAGGTTAATCCGGAGAAAAGCGCTGCGATCTTTTTCGATCCGGTTCAGCGTCCGCGTCCGAGTAATATAGAGTCTCTCAAATTGTACGATACCGAGATTCCTTGGGCCCTTACGGTCAAATATCTCGGTGTCACGTTAGATAGACGCCTCACGTTTAAGCAGCATGCAGTGAGAGTACGAAACAAAGCCGCTATGGTTTTGGGTCGTCTGCATCCGTTATTATGTGCTAAGAGCAAAATGTCCATCAGACATAAGCTCACACTTTACAAAATGTGTATTCGTCCGATTTTGACGTATAGCTGTCCCGTTTTCGCGCATATGTCAAAAGCGAACTTCAAGATTTTACAAAAAATACAGAACCGTTTTCTACGAAAGGCGATCGGTGCCCCGTGGTACATCCGGAGAGTCGACCTCCATAGGGACCTGGAGATGCCGTCTATCTGGGAGTACGTAAAAACTCTCACGACTAGTTATTTCGACAGAGCCATGAATCATCCCAATCCGTTAGTGGTATCCGCCGCGACTTACGATACCGTGCCAGGCGCGCCGCGTTACAAAAGACGTCCGCGTTACATTTTCACCGACCCTCCCGAAGAAATTTCGCTAGGTAATCAAGACTACCCTTCCGTCCCTCGAAACACAGCGTGTGCGCGCCCACGCCCGCGTAATCACAGATCACGCCGCCGCGGTTTGGCTGTGAATTTTGCCCCAGCACACATTCTTAGGCCTCCCTCGGCAACTGCTCTAGCCGAGGTCCGATCCCCCGGAATGGAGCCCTCGAGCAGCTTGCATGCGCGAACAGAGTACCACTGATTCGATCAAACACTCGTCTACAACACAACACCGATCACCCCACACACGTGCACACACACTCACTCGTAGGTACACATAGTGGTGGGCTGTTTTTGTTTGTTTTTTTGCCCTTCGAACTGTAATAGTTTAGAACACAGATAGATAGATACAAAATACATGTACGGGATCGTAAAACATACATGCTTGGTAACCATGTATATTTCACGAACCCATACAGGTATGATACGGATAGGCTTAGCTTAGTTTAGCTTAGCTAGTTAGATTCGGGTTTTCGACGACAGCCCAAGCCGAGGCGTGCCGTGCGCCCTTGTGCTAGTCGTCCATATAAAATCGGGTGAGTGCCTTAAGCGCTCCCCTTAGTAGTCCGGTGGAACTGTAGAGCCTTGCCAGGCTAACAGTGTAGGTCAGTTCGAAAAAAAAAAAAAAAAAAAAAAAAAAAAAATTCATTTCGTTTTCTAGCTTACACTTAAAAAGGAGAAATACAAAGACAGTTTTGTCCATTGGTGCCTGAGTTTGTAATGACCGTAGGTATAGCATTTACTAAGAAAATTTTGTAAATTCACATACTGTTTACTATTTGATGCATAACACAATTATGATGAATGAATCTTAGATGTAAGATGATAAAAATAGAAGAATTCAAGAAGACAGTTCTTTCTTCATCTAAACCAATTAAAGTGAATGATTAGATAAAAAAAAACTAACACCGTTTGAACGATCATCAAGGAAATTGGCATACCTAATTGTTATCTCGCCGAGGAAATTTTTATGCAATCGATCTTATTAAAATTCACCACTAGATGGCGCTATATCAACAGATCAGCATGCAAATTGACACAATTTCCATTTTCCTATTACTCAACGATTAATTACAAGAAATAATATCAAACGCATGTAAGTCCATCGACAAAGCTAGTATAGTACTCGGCGTTTGATTCGGCACGTCGGGGAAAAGAGAGATATGCGGCTGATATCTGCGTGACGCGATTTTGTAGAGCGTTCTCTCTATCGCACAGCGCAATGACAGCGATAGACCAAGATTACAAGCACTACACCAATCCGAACTTTGCCAATTGTCTCAATCTTCTCCCCGACTTGACTAATTAAAGTCGGGTACGATATGTCCTATTTAGCTTAGGCATAAACAAGGCATTATTGAAATTCATATCGGGAAAAGAAAATGTATAAAAGATAGCATGCACATATTTCTTTGAACTCATGTTATGAATGTTTGCATACACAGACGTAATATTACATGGATTAAATCATACCTACGTAAACCTTTATTCAATTAATTAAATTCTAGATTTTTAATTAAGATTACTGCCGCTTTCCAGATAAACTGTGTAATGTTTTAATTTTTCCTTTATGTTAATTTTAAGGTAAACGAACTTTGCATGAAAGCTTCATATATATCGTATTTCTAGAAGCTAGCCGTGATGTCATCCGCATTTATCTATATGTGTGTATATAAGTGAAGTCCTTCCAAATGGCTATAGAGATTTTTATGAAAGTTTTTCTGTCCGTTAACGTGGATTCAAGATTGGTTTAGATTCACAATTGAATTCGATAGTTGGCGCTGCGTTCTGATTCTAGATTTTTTTTAATTATCAGGACTGAACAACGTCCGTCAGGCCCACTAGTCTCTTTATAAATTATACCACCAATTATAATTTTTTTTTTCGAACTCACCTACACTTCTAGCCTGGCAAGGCCATTACAGTTTCACCGCAGTACAACCACCAATATTGTTTTTTTTTTTTCGAACTAACTACACTGTTGACCTGGCAAGGCCTCTACAAGCCCAATATTATCCAATATTGTCTTCGTGTAACTCTTATAGTTTATGCTGCATAAGCGGATGAGCGGGGATAGTTCACTGACGACAGGATTTTTTTTCCGAATATCTTATCGTTATATCCAATATAATTAAGACACCTAATTTTTACTATAATTTCTTTGAAACGAATTAACCTACTTCGATATAAAAGAACAGAAATGTTAAACGTTGAATGCGAAAAAAGAAATCGAATAGTTTTTTTTTACGGAACGCAACAATACGAAGATTTTATTTTGAATAAAAGTTTCGCATTTTGCAAACCGTACATTTGTGGTATACACTCTATGTAAAGTGGGTCAAATGAAAACGTTATTCCGTATACCTACAATGTATTGGATTTAGTAATATCATTTAGTTTAATGAACCGCGACATGTCTTTAGTGCGACTGAGATAACTATATATTCACATTAAGAAACTAATCGTAATGAAAGGGAGTCGAAATACAACACATTTAATAGTGATGTCCCTACGTATATGCGTATAATATTTTCTGTATAAACAAATACGGATATAATCTATACATATAATAAAAATGAAGTGTCTGTATGTATAATATCAAAATAACGACTTTTTACTGAATGGATATGAACGTATACACGATACTGATAACAAAAATACAATTTTTAAAATTTTTGCCAGTCTGTCTGTTTGTTCCGGGTCATCTCCAAAACGGCTGGACCGATTTTTATAGAAATTTCACTGACGGATAGTTAAAATTACAACGTGTGACATAGGTTACTTTATTTTAGACTAGCTGTCATCCGTGGCTTCGTCTGTAGTACTATCTCCAAAACGATTCAACCTATTTTCATGGGATTTTCACTGACAGATAGCTAACGTTATAAAAAGTAATTAAACCTTTTTTATTTTGCACTAGTTTTTACCCATGGCTTCGTTTGCAGTACTATCTCCAAAATGTTTGAACCATTTTTCACGGATCTTTCACTAACAGATAACTGATCTTATAAGAAGTAATTTACAATTATTAAAAAAACGCATGCGGAGCTGCGGGCAACAGTTAGTGTAATATAAAGATAACGTAAAAAAACAATTAATTGTTATCGTAATTCGTTTTCGCTTTATTAGTGTATTTAAAAATACTTTGGATTATAACAGTAGCTATATAGGAATGATATTTACTTATCAATTAATTTACATTAGAGGTGAAAATCGGCGCTGAAGTAGGTTTTAAGATTATATTAAAAGCTTAGCTTAGCTAGTTTAAACTAAAAAAAGAACCCTATTTTTCGTCTACCTAAATAATATTTGCATACCGGTTTTATACATAAAACAAATAATTGTCACAGTTTCTGAGGCACCTTAATATATAGGGCTCTGTTAACTAGACGATAGCTGTTATTCGCCCATTTTGCTGGGAGATAAAACGTATCTTGGTTAAGCAATTATGGCTCAGTTGGTAGTATGGTCGGACACAGCGTCGAAAGACGTAGGTTCGGATCCTAGCAACTGAGTCGGAGCTTTCGGTGAAGGAAAACATTGCGATGAAACCATAGCATGGTGGTAGAAGGGCTTTTTCTAAGTCCGCCTGGCTAGCTACCACCCTCAAGTTGAAAATCTGTCGCCAAGCACCTGTCGGTGTGTTCCGACAGCTGCACTTGAGATCCAATCTTTTTCTAGGCTTAACGTGACTACCGTCTTAGACCACATCATCAGATGAGATTGTGGTCAAACGCTACCCTAAGCATAAAAAAGAATCTTACATCGTATTTAACGACAAAATCTAATTAGTCAAGCCTCGCGGGAACTCCAGAATTTTTTTTTAAAATTAAACACAATGTATTCTCTAGACGATTTACTAAGGAATTGTATTTTAAATGGTACACTGGTCTTATATTGTATATCCTCTCAACCTGTAAATACCAGGTGGCTTAATAGTGAACAGTAAGAATAAATCACATATCCTTATAGACTAAATACTAAGTGACTATCACCGATTGGTAGTTCAAAACATAATAAGTAAATATTCTATGTCAGTGTCTTTAAAATACCACAACGTGATATGGGAGGGTGTACTGTATAACTACTTCGTTGTCATATTTTATTAGAATCCATCTAGTCGTTCGCTAATGGGCATGATTGATAATTATCAGTAATAAGAATTTGTACCCCCTAGATAGTACTTTTATGATGATCATTTTAATTACTTAATGTACCCGAGTATTTGGAAACTACCATGAAAGAATTTTTTATTTTTTTTATTGTCATGTACATGTATTTTATTTAAAATTTTACTACTATAATATAGCGAATTGTATGTACACATAATCCATATTGTGTAATTTTTTCATAGTATTTTCATGTTATATGTTGGAACGATATAGATATATATGTCTGAAACACTAAAATTATCTATGATTATCTTGAATGAACTCGTAGTAAAAGATAAAGTAGTATGGTTAGCCCTCGATGCATAAGACTACGTATATATCGAAACAATAATAGCTCTATGTGTTGTAAACTAGAAAAGTTATAGACATTACTTGTCTCGATTCTTTAACTTTCGTTTAAAAGTTATCGGCGTCATAAATAAAATTTTAATTACTCTCTAGAGATTTCCACCCCTTGTTTTATTATATGTATAGGAGTGCTACAGTCTGACCGATAACACTTCTATTTTGAACACTGAAAGGAATAACATTGAGGCAGTGAAAGGAAGAAATCTACAAAAGGTTTATACGGAATAACTGCGTAGATTTTCTCTATAATAATGAATTTGCATCACTTTTGTGTCCGCCTTTTACTAAAAATGGCATTTGATTACTCCTTAATGTAACAGTCTTTATGTACGTATATTCCTTGTACATGTTTATTAAAAAAAAAACAAATGTTACCGAATGATATTGTCAAAAAGTTTTATTATTTTTGGGGTTCTCTGTGGACACACGTGTCACGTCACTATTCGACGTACAATTACATGAAATTAATTCGAACGTACACCGCGGGTAGATTTTAAAGCGTCCTGATTTGCATTTCAAGTATTAATTCCGACGCTTGATAACAAACGGACGTGGTTGCGATGAAATCTGTAAAAACACGTGCGACTATACTAAAAAAGGGGATAAAATATGTTTTTTTTATTTTCATTGTTCTGCTTATTATACGATACAACAAAGGGATGGACTTAGCGAATGAAATTATATACACAACCATACATTTTATAGATATATGAAGTATCTATCTAGTAACCATGGCTTTGTTCACGTGGCCTATTAACGCGTAATTTAGTTGTTACTGCTTAGCTCGTAAAGAAAAGCGTAATGACATATAAGCTATATTACACTTTAAAAAGCGTTTTGTCTATTAATCAGAGTCCCGTCAGAATCATTTCAGCCGTTTTGAAGATTAACACAGATAAACAGAGAGATATATTGAGTTTATAAAAAACAGTGTCTGGATTCTCATAACGTGCATACACTTGTATTAAAAGCTACTAAATGAATGACATTTATTTACAAAATTACAGTGCAGTTCGCGAAATTTATAGAGCTCTTTGTCCATTTTATGGGCGACATAATCGTCCTTCTGAGCAATTTATTCGTGACGTAATGGATAAGTTTTGTATCACTCACTCACTGCTTAGTATAAGACCACTGATGCGATAAAGAAAGACGACAGTCGTAGAAACTATTGCTCCTGTGAATGAAAGTTTGCAAGAGGATCCAGAAGTTTCTATTCACTATTGTGCTCGACAATGTAGGCTTTGTCCATACACCAAATGGAAAATATAATGTGAAAATGAACCTATCGAAGCAACAGGATAGTGTTAAGTACAAAACAACTATATAAATAATCAATTTATAGAAAACATTATTTCAAGAAATGGTCCTGACAATTGGCCACCAAGATCATGTGATTTAACGCGGGCGTTTATAATACCATTCCATAAGTTACTCTGATAAACCAAAAATTCTGGAATCATTGGAAGACATATCTGGAAATATTGAGTCATTAATGAACTTGCCCAAAATTGTTGAAAAATGTGGTTAAAACTTGGACTGATGGGGTGCGCTTTATAACTATTAACAAATGATAAAAGCTATTGAAAAAATTGAAAGAATTTTAAAATTTTAAAGTTAAAAAAATAAAAAACATTCCATAGATATTTTATTTTTGTATTTGAAAATTTCAAGCTCTTAAAAATATCCCTTATATGTGCAGAATACTAGTAACCCTCAATTGCACGCGCATCACCACGTGTGTGAACTTCGCAAAGACCGCCTACTTATCTACAATATTTTATTACACTCTTTAGCAAAAAAACTCAAAAAATATGGTCGATTTTCATAGGCTATTTGACTATAAGCCATCAAAAACAAACAAAAGCTATCGAAGTCTAAACGTTACTATTTAGACTCTTTTGAAACTCGTTATATTTAATTTAGATAATTCACTAAAACCCTAGTCTTGCCAAAACCGGTAATAACCGTTAGAGAAAAAAATGGAATTTAAATTATATTTATACAGCAAAAAATCGATTGCCTTTGAATGTATTTAAAATTAGTTACAATCCAATTATACTACACTATATGTTTGAGGAAATACTTTTAAATTAAACGGAACGACATAAAGCGGTTTACTGTAGCGAGAATGTGTTCTGTCTGGGGAAATATGTTCGTTGAAATTAAACGGTCCAGTACAAGGAGTGTTGCATGTACATGTTAGTAATAAATTTCACAATTAATTTACGTTACTAAATCCTAACATAGGATTTAGTTATATATTTAAAAAAAAAATAGTGTGTACTTATGTACACGCGTTAGAAGTTATACTTCTTTGGCGTAACAAGAAGAAAAATCTTTTCAAAAATTTTCTCTTTCGCCTTATTCTACGTTTGTAGAAAAAACGACACTAACAATTAATAAAAATAAAGTATTTAATACATACATACTTTTTTTGAATAAAACGTTGACTATAGCTAACTTCAGGGAGTCGGTTTTTCGTGACGGTGTGCGCGCGCATCGTAAAAATTTACTCTCATCAGTTTTCCCTAACGCGCCAAAAGAAGTATAACTTCAAAAAAATAATTCTTTTCGCTAGTAGGTATACGTATATATACATTTCATGGCTAGGTTATAATGGATGCCTGTGTACTGGGGATTAATGTACTAGCGATAATCGAGTCGATGACGCTAACATTTAACAAAAAAAAAAGAATTATGAAGTCTTGCAAATTTCGTTTGTGAAGGAATTCTAGTTCGAACCTAGACACATAGCAAGTACATATTAATTATTTTATGGCGTCAGCGATCCATCCTGGAGCAAGTGTCCTCAAAAACAGAAAATTTTAATGTCGGGGCTAAGAGGATATTGTCATAATTTAGTTTTGAATTGCACTGTACTTAGTAACAGCAGCAGAATATTTTTATACGGAATAACAATAACATTACACGTGCGGTCCAAAGTGAGTTCTCGATGCCTTTGTTTCTCAGATCTCGTAAATTTCTTTCCTCTGTGGACCTATTTCAGAAGAATGGGTATAAATTACAATATAAATTATCCTTAGGTAGAAAGTAATTACTGAAATGGGAAGTAGAGTTATTAGTTTTTTTAGGAAAGTCAATTATAAAACAAAGTCCTTTATAATGTCGATTTAATGTTTTCCCTTGGTTTTTCTAAAGTACACAATGGATTTTGATACTTCTTTTTTGCTTTTAGAGATTTGTTTT
Organism: Antheraea assamensis; assembly: GCA_035772565.1. Taxonomy (NCBI): domain Eukaryota; kingdom Metazoa; phylum Arthropoda; class Insecta; order Lepidoptera; family Saturniidae; genus Antheraea; species Antheraea assamensis. The sequence goes on from JAQQSE010000002.1 coordinate 1,048,460, forward strand.
TTTCCGAAAAGTTTATATGTACACGTGAATAATTATATTTATATAAAATAGACAAACGTCGAAGTATTCTAATGAAGTCATAAAAAGGAGTTGTCGGGCAATTTTACAAATAACGCTGTCTTAACCTTATGTGATACATAACAATAACGTACAACAGAATTGTACATCTAAATAACGTATATAGAAAAGTTCTTTATTGTGTATGTCTATCTCCTAATAATAACCGATATTAACCATTTTTACCTCTCACATATTATTATAAATTATTTTGTTTATTGTGACGCTATTTTGTCTAATGTAGCAATAATCGTTTGAAATGTTAGTATAGTTATTGGACATTAAAGGCGGATCAAAATTACCTTTTAGAATTTATAGTTTCAATTCAAACGATTCGTAACAAAAAAAAATCTAAAGAATTATGTTTAACTTTGACGAACTGTAAATGTCGAAGCGCCAGAAATGGATTTCGATTAGAACATTTCGAATTTCGTAAACAATTTCGTATTCTAAATGTCAGTTTATAAATAGACGAAACTTCGCATGTACTTTTCAAATATTGAGAAATAACGTGCTAAACAAGTGCTACGTTATCTATACAAATAAATAAAATTGAAGTGTATATTCGTAATATCAAAATAACAGCTTCTTATTACATTTTTTTTTGTCTGTCTATTTGTCTGTTTATTCCGACCAGTCTACGAAACGGTTGTTTCGATTTTGATGCAGTTTTCACTGACATATAGCCAATATTATAAAGAGTAATTTAGGCTACTATAATTTAACCCTTAAATGGACGATTTTTGTTTCACGTTTTAAAAAAATATATTTGTGTAATAGACATGTATCTAGGAAAAATGAGTAAAAATATCTAGACATGAATTTACTATACTTTTTGCCAACATTAAAAAAAGTACAAAATTCGTTCAGAAATAAGAACTAGTTGTCAAAATTAACAAAAAATTAAAACAAGGTCAATTTTATCTGTGATGTTTAGTATGTTGTTTAAAAACAACATTGTCCATTTAAGGGTTAAGAAAAAAATAGGGTTCCGTGTAGATATAGCGCGCGCCCCACGCGTACCTTTACACTTAACTAGAATTGTTTTCTAAATTCCATGCAGATGAAGTCGAGGGTAATAGCTCGGCTATACATATATCTACGTGATTCGTGTGATTATGAAAGAAGTAAAAGTTTTACATGAAAGTTGTGTTCAAAATACAAAATCAAAATGAAGACATCGATAATTGTAACTGAGAAATACATGGTTTGTGTAATACCTGATGTATTTGGGAGGTGAAAGCCCATGAGAGACAGAGAGAGATAATTCACAAGCTACTCCTGGTTTTTGCCTGGTTCGGAAAGAAAACCGCATGTGGTATCACCAGCAGACCTTCAATCCTTATCCAACTGGGGTTATGTATATTTATCGCAAGTGCTGCCGTAGACTCTCTCCCTGATAAGTCCCCTTAGCTACGAATGGGAGTATCGCCAAGATGTTACTTAAATGTTCTGTCAAAAATATAAAAGCCTTGATGATATTTGACAAATATCTATTAAAAAAAACAAACACTTTACCAGTGAATCACACCGGTTTGCTGCTTGAAATCGGTAATTAATATGGTGTCATAAGAGTCCAAGGGATTTAAGATACATATACAGTCAAATCAATTATTTTGTACATTAAAATTTACTGTCTATCAAAGCCGAACAAGTCTTTTCTGTTTCGTCCAAAAACAACATTTTTGTATTACGCGTACTTTTAAAACTGTGATCTCTTTTGATATTATTTCTGAAATTATATGCTGTCAAAGGCATTATTATCTATATTAAATTACAAATAATTCTCATATGTTTAATTAGACAAAGATTAATACAGTATTAATCTATAGATATTGGCATATAGCAATTATTTTCAAACGGCATGGAAATTGAAAAAAAATATATGACAGTTTACCTAACAATGACCCATGGATGCAATTCTAATTGTGACTAGCCGGTACACGCGATTTCGTCTGCGTTGTTTATTACCTTAAACAAAATGTGTATGTATGGAGGAAATGGCATAAGTAAGCACTACAACCGCTTGTCCCCTTCTAAATGAAAAAAAAACAAACACAGAGCTGTACGCGTATAGAAAAGTGGTTTATTAAAATTGTGTTGACTTTATATCAAGCTATTATAAAAACCTGAAGCGATGATGGCTTAGTTGGTAGTGTGTTCGGACACAGCGTCGAAGAACGTAGGTTCGAATCGTAGCAACTGAGCTTTCGGTAAAGGAAAATATCGTGATGAAGCTATAGCATGGTGGTAGGGCTTTTTCTAAGTCCATCTGGCTAGCTACCACCCTCAAGTTGAGCATTTGTCGCGAAGCGCCTATTGGTGTGTTCCGGCAGCTGCACTTGACAGCCAGTCTCCCTCTAGGTTTAGCGTGACTTCTATCTTAGACCACATCATCATTCAACATCAGGCGAGATTGTGGTCAAACGCTATAATGTATAAAAACAATTTTTTTAGAGAGTTAAAAAATTAAAATATCTCATCAAAATCTATCCCGTAGTTCTTTAATGATGCGCACACAACGCTAGACCTAACAGTTTATTTATATATAAGTTGTTTCTATGTAACGGTCAGTAGAGTTTGTTCAAATGTTTCCCCAATTATTTAACATCAGGTAATTAACATGTGTGCTCACTAATATATTATCTCAAAAAAAAAAAACTTTTCATTTGACATAAGTAAACCTTGTCTTGACTCACTTCTAATAAGTGGTTTACTTTGTCACGTCTAAAGTTATTAATATCGAATGTTTTTACGTGTTACCATTTTAATCCAAAATGGCGCTAAACGGACTATGTTGCAAACTTAACGATAATTTTCTGTCACATGCGATTAAATCAAACGGAAACACATAATTTAGAAATCGACTGTGAAAAGAGGTTACGAGTCACGTCTTTTATGCGCGAAGGTAAAGTGAGAAATTAGTTATGCATGCATTAATCAATTTGGTTAATTTTATTGTTAGTCATTTTAGCACGACTGGAGCTGTTTACAATATATTGTAAAGGCCAAAATTGATCGGGTATATATTGAGACAACAAGTCTGTTTTATGAGCTGTAATGGAAAACTTGTCAGTTATAAGTTTAAGGTACTAGAAAACTAGAGTTAAAATCGAACAATATCTGTTATTATCATTAATTGTTAGCATACGTTTATTAAAAAAACAAAACATATAAACTTTAAAAATCGTTTTAAAGTATAAAATATGTTACGTTTCCCGTTCGGTTATAAATATTTATCTCCTGAACGTGTCAGTTTTACGATTCCGTTTTGCCAGATAAAACCATTTCACGCCTTTCTGTCATAGCTTGACAGAGTTGACACGACTTGCACCTATCACGTTATAGCTAAAGGTACAAACGACTTTAATCTCTAATGATATAACAATAAAGTACAACTAAACTGCAACGTATTCGAATGAAAGTGAGTCGAAATATAACGTCAATTTTGCTCTTCACGAAAGGACTATAATTCTAATTGCGATTGAATTACGGTCGAAATTTGAGCTGGTAACTAAAATGCATATTTTTGTATTACGGTCTGGTTTAAGCCTGAAAACTCGTACGGTCCGGAAATATGGAATCACTACTTGCATATTTATCCATTGAATTGAACAATTAGTAGTAACAAAGATTTACGTCGACATGTAATCCGAGGAAACTAATTTATATTCTCATTGTTTTCCATATTTGTATTTAATATGAAATAATGCAAGCAGAGCCTACACTTTTAATCGAGTTGTAATATTTAGAGTAGCACTACAAAGTGACAAGCCTATGTTGGATGGTAAACAGTGACCATCGATAAAGCATAATCTAACGCGACTCGTTGCTGTTATGCTGGTCTAGAAGGCCTTCGGTCGCTGTATATATACTAGTTATTAGGCTGGACGAAATAAAAGGACATTTTTTTTTATTAATAACCACGAATATAGTGTTCAAAATAATTATTTATTTTTCTTTAATTTACATATTGCCGCGCTTTAAGTGTCATCGTGGTATGCCACAAAATGGCAGCCGACACTATTTATTATTGCAATCTATGGTCAAAATACAATCTAGTAACTGTTTGTCATCAGAAAACAATTTATTGAATTTTTTAAAATCAAGCTTATATTCAAATGCGCTTAAAAGTATAATCAGAATTTATTTACAATTTGTATGGCGGCCATTTTGAAATTCGCCATTTTGTATTTATTTCATTTTCGTGTATTGTTATTAGGACTGAACAAACTAATGAACATTGCAAGCTACATAAAAACCTATTACCGTGATTGTGATTTAGGAATCGAAATTGCGATAACACTAGAAGTTCATAAAATTAAATGCAGTTTCTTTCCTTACTGGTAATATTTTCTGAGCAGAAATTTTTGTCTATACGATTTAAACTTGTGATTTTAACAAAATAAATTCTTTTCTTACAGAAAAAATTCATTTATATTTTAATTATCTACTATAAGTTGAGGTTAACTTCAAATAACTTTTAAACCAATCGACTTACCGTGAAATCAATTGTAGCCTTTTTTATAACTCGTTCAATTTCTTCGAAAAATATGCATTGCTTTTTATTGTACGCTTATTTGTTGTCATTACTAATAACCTAATGAATATTATAAATACGATAGTGAGTTTGTCAGAAGTACTTTTCATCTATAAAACATGTACTTTTCCCGGGGAATAGAATAACTAATACATTAATAATTTATCGTCTACTGTGTGGTTCTCGCGTGCGTTTTCTCCACGTACGTCGGCTCTCTACAATGAACGCCCAGCGGCAGCGTTTCCGGACCAATACAACCCACACAGACCTTCAAGAAACGAGCCTACTTCTTCCTGAAAGGCCGGCAACGCATTTGTGACGCCTCTCGTGTCGCGGATGTCCATGGGCGGCGGTGATTACTTATCATCAGGTAACCCGTCTGTTTGTTTATCTCCATACGTATAAAAAAAATAACGCGAGCGAATGCACGGACGACAAGCTAGTTGAGTAGTAAAATTTTAATAAGAAATTCTTTAAGTTATAAATGTAAAATCGTAAATAGGCACTTGTTAATATCAGTATTAAAAGTTAAAACTTCGATGGAGTTTGTTTCCTCGGCTTGAAATAAATGTGTACAATAAATAATACAATTACGCTGAATAATGGAACCACGAACGGAAGGGAACGAACTAAATTTCAAACTAACACGCGGAAACAACTTTAATGCACCATATTGAAAACTGTACAGTTAGTATTATACGTTATCTGCGAGGAAAACTTTCCTTTGCGGCCATTCAATCGAAAGGGTCATATTACATAACTTTTTGGTAAAAACATACTAACTATACTATGTTTGTTATTAAATACTAACTGATTAATTATTACATTTTTAAATTATTATATTTTTTAATTTCTATCAACGTATTTTGATTGGGTTGCTGCCGATCTCAAATGTGTCGTTACATTTCAAAATCAGCTAAGCCCAATTTTAATCGTTCATATAAGATGTTTAGTTTTTTTTTATATTTTTCTGTATTTATACACCGTGGTCAAAGTCCAAATTTTACCGTCCATTAGATTCTTAGCTACTTCTTATGATCTTCAAACTTAACAGTTATAAAACATTTTGAAGATCTTAACAAAATTTAGTAGTGTAGTATAGGTGGTAGGGCTACGCTGAAGCTATTGCTGGTTTCAGCATGAATAGGTCGGCTCGCCCGGGGTAGTACCACCCTCTCACAGAAAGCCGACGTGAAGTAACAGTGCTTGCACTGTTGCGTTTCGTACGGCCAGTGAGAGCGCCAGAGGCCCACATATTTAAAAGGCCGGCAACGCACTTGCGACTCTCCTGGTGTTGCTAGTGTGCATGGACGGCGGTGATCACTTACCGTCAGCTGACTCACCTGTTCGTTTGCCCCCTATTATATAAAAAAAAAAATTAAAAACTAAACGAACGATTCAAATTGGACTTAGCTGACTTTGTAATGTAACGACACATATATAGGTATTCATGGTTCGACTCTAGAGTCGTTCGGATTTAGACTCTTGGTGTACTTTCTGTCTTATACTTTATAATTGTTCTGCTTTTAAGTGTCGTATCATGATGTTGCTCTTATAATACTTTGTTTAATAACTTTTATGACTAAATTTATGAACCATTTGTAGTGAAATAGTCCATTCAGTTAGCCTACGACCTAGAAAACATAATATGCTACTCATAAAGATTTAAAATAAATATATAACCTGAGGAATAGTCAAGCATCAGTTAATCTATATTTAAAAATAATTACATAACAAAGTCGTTTTGTATAAAATTTAAAGTATTTATTATTTTTACTGTATCTATTCATGTTTTTACCACCGTTGATTAACTCTTATTAAACAGTTATCATCGCCGAGTATGGCGAAATGCTGCTAAAGCAATGAACAAGTTTGTAACAAGCGAGATTTCCTAACAACTAACAAGACGAACTTCAAAATAATCCACTTTTAATTTAATTATACAAAAAACAAAAGTATTTTTCCAATTAACACAACTTCTATTACTGTAAGGTAACAACTTCCTACTGAATTTGCAATACTGGTTTAGAATAAACCGTTATACATGACATGACAACGAACATATGTGTACGGACAAATGCTTGAGCGGGACAATACATGACAATGCTCGTTGTTCCCATTTTGATACGCGCATGCACACGAATACGCATACGTACACGCACCCACACACACTCACTCACGCACGCAAGTACGCATGCACGTACACACGTACGCGCGCATGAACGCAAATACATATTCGTAGCGAAAGAGCCAGAGAGAGAGAGAGAAAGTTGCGTGTAAGTGTACAACGCTTTTTCCTTACGTCACAGTGACCTTTTTTTTATTTACGTGGGGAAATCCCTTATGGATACACACCCTCTCGGGGGAGAGAGTGTGTTATGTCCGACTCGCACGGACTAAAACCCCACGGTATACCGACCGCCGCTTTGCTTAGGGCGACATGGGACCGTACAAAGCTATCACCATGTCGCCCCTGCGGTCAGCCCGGCGGAAGTTGGCCGCCGGGCTCCGTCCTTATAGGGAGGTAGACTGGGTATACAACCAGCTACCTCCCCTCGTCAGCCAAACTTGTGCAATGAGGAGATGGGCCCCCCGGCCCATCCCCTCTATTTCGGCTACGGAGGTGGAAGGAGGCGTGCAAACCGCCGCCTCCTTCCACCGGCTCTTCTTTGGCGGAGAGGGCCGCTAAGAGGATCCAGCTCTCGGGCCCTCTCCGCCGCCTCCTTCTGCGAGATGACGTCCTCGCAGAAGGAGACCATCACTTGCCATGCCTCTTCGCTGCCGAGCATGGCCGAAACCACACTCGGCAACGATAAGTCCGGCCCTACCGCCGCAGCCAGAATGCGGCGCTGTCCCTCCCACGCAACACACTCAGACAGAGTGTGCTGCGCGGTATCCTCCTCAGCACCGCATTCATGGCATGCGGCGGTGGGCTCCCTGCGAGCGATCTGGTGCAGGTACCAGCCCAAAATAGCCATGACCGGTGAGTACCTGCACCAGTCGGAACGTCAGGGAGCCCCACTCCCTACTAAGCCATTAAGGACCATATAAGGACCGGACGGACGGCGTCAATAGTGTAACGCCCGTACCGCGCGTCCGCCAGGTCCTGCCTCCACCTCTCCATTGCCACCTCCCGGCCCTCCCTCCTCTTGGCCTCAACCTCCCTGGGAGCTGGAGGCTCTCCCAGCCGTTTCCTTGCCGCCGTGAACTCGTACACGGCGGCAAGAACACCTGCCTCCAGCTCCCAGGGTAGGGAGCCGGCGAGCGCAAAGGCCGCCGCTGAGGCCACGGTGCGGTACCCTCTGACCACCCTCAGTGCCACAATGCGCTGCGCAGCGCGCAACGCCCGCACATTAGCGGCACCGAGGGCGTCGGCCCACACCGGAGCCCCATAAACGGCCATCGCCCGCACGACTCCCATATACAGTCGGCGGCACCCGGCACTCGGTCCCCCAATGTTGGATAGCAACCGGCCGAGTGCCCCCGCCGCTCTTACGTCACAGTGACCTACCGCAAGCCGCGTTAAAGAATTCGGTACAAAAAATGAACAACATAAATGGGGAAGCATATTTTACAAAATATTATACAGTTTCAGATGTATGAATCAATTTTACTAGTTCTCAGGTAACTTCTCGCCGCGAGACCGCAGTCTGCGGCAGCTATAATGAACAATGGCGCTTCATTGCATAGGGAAATGAAGTTTGCAGGTAATTTATACATGGCTGTGTCACTTTGAATTCTTTATAATTTTATAAGTGTTTAATAATATCTTCTTTAGGACGTATAGTAAACGATTGTAACGCGGTTATTTATTTTTCATAAACGACATTACTACCTACGCTAATGATGCAATATTCCCATATCATCAATATTGATTGACGTGATTTTGATGTACAACAAAGTATTATAGAGTAATGCTAATTTTAAACTATACATATAATAAAAATAAAGTGTCTGTATGTAATATCAAAATAACAACTGTTTACTGATTGGATATGAACGTATACACGATTCTGATAACAAAGATACAATTTTTAAAATTTATGTCTGTCTGTCTGTCTGTATGTTCCGGGTAATCTCCGAAACGGCTGGACCGATTTTGACAGAAACTTCACTAACGGATAGTTAAAATTACAGCGGGTGACATAGGCTAGTTTATTTTAGACTAGCTGTCATCCGTGGCTTCGTCCGTAGTACTATCTCCAAAACGATTGGACCTATTTTCATGGGACTTTCACTAGCAGATATCTGATCTTATAAGAAGCATGCGGAGCTGCGGACAGCAGCTAGTATATAATAACTCTTGTTCAAGTCATTACATAATCTTATAAATGAAAATGTGCTTGCTTGTTTGTTAGTTTTTCGCGCTTTAACTATTCAACCGATCGTAATGAAATTTTGGATATACGTTGTTAAAGCTACCGAATGGGACATAGGATACCTTTTATTCAGAAAAATACTATTGTTTCCGATATTTTTTTGTTTAGAAAATGGGCTATTTTATTCTTTGTGGGTATTCAACCGATCGTAATGAAATTTTGGATATACGTTGTTAAAGCTACCGAATGGGACATGGGATACCTTTTATTCAGAAAAATACTATTGTTTCCGATACTTTTTTGTTTGGAAAATAGGCTATTTTATACTTTGTGGGTATTCAACCGATCGTAATGAAATTTTGGATATACGTTGTTAAAGCTACCGAATGGGACATAGGATACCTTTTATTCAGAAAAATACTATTGTTTTCGATATTTTTTTGTTTAGAAAATAGGCTATTTCATACTTTGTGGGTTTTAGCGTTTGACTAAAATATCACCTAATATAGCTTATAGTAACACTATAAGCCTAGAGAAAGAATGGCTGCCAAGTTCAGATGCCAGAACAAATCTATAGGTGCTTGGTGACACAACTTCAAGTTGAGGGTGGTAGCAGGTATTATGGAAATTTCTGCCACCGTTTCAAAACAGTGTGCTCACGATGTGTGTGATGATATTCCGCCATCGCTTCAAAATTGCTTAAGCTTGACTTCGTAAAACAAATAATGAAAACATTGACTGTGTAAATTCAGTAACGAAACGAAATTCACTTTTGTACACGTGACTTGATTTTGATTTATTATGAAAATATTTTGATTTATTTTTGTATTATCCCAGATTACAAAAATATTATCAGAACCAAATGTCTTAATTCACAAAAAGAGTTTTATTGGTGTATCAAAATAATAATAAAAATGTAATTCAATCAATGCCTATAAATGAAATGTAAGTAGAGAAGTATAGTTAGAACTAATCTCTGTCGGTCTGGACTAATTGTGATGACAGTTTTATTAGGAAAATTATTAATAGAAAACATAAAATAAAGACAGCCCATAATTACTCAATATAACACGCGCGTTATTGCCATGGAACGATAAAAGTATTTTCACAAAAACCAAGCCGCGTGTAGATTATAATTTTTATTGCAAACTAACAGCAGCCCGCGACGTCGTCTTCGTTTGCATCTTTATAAAGAATTATATTTCCGTGCAAACCCATTTTTTTTTCTAAGTAGCTTAAGGTCAACCTTTTTTTATTATTAACGAGGGGAAATCCATCATGGACACACTACTCTCCCGGGAGGGAGAGTGTGTAGTACAAGACTCTTACTCACTAAAACCCCACGGTGTACCGACTGTCGCTTGGTTGGGGAGACATGGGATCGTACAGTGCTATAACCATGCCGCCCCAGCGGCCAGCCCAGCTGAAGGTGTCCACCGGGTGTCGTCCTAATAAGGGAGGCAAGCTGAGAACACACCAACCAGCCTCCTCTAGTTAAAATCTGTTCAACCATTTCGGATATTACCCTGAGCAAACAGACAGACAGAAATTTTTAAAACTAGTTTTTTGCAATAACTACCGTATACGATTTCATATGCATTTAGTACAAAGCTATTATATTGACATTACAAACAGACACTTCAATTTTATTTATTTGTATAGACAAATTACTTTGAAACACTGCAGTTCCCACGGTTCATACTTACATCTGACCTACACGTAACACTTACATATAAGTTACGTCATTTTTGACTTTTACACAACGTTTTTGCAAGTTGCAATTTTTTAATAAATCCAGGAAATGGCTCAGGTCGTGAGAGAATTACTTAAATTGAACGTTGAAGCGTTTCTTAACCTCACGTATGCTTAAAGATAACTGCAAATTATGAAGAAAAGAGGCTACGTGCTTGGGCTTGTAATTTCTTTTAATTTTGCTTGCATGATAAATTAGTTAAATTCTGTTAAGGATATTTCCATATAAAATAGGAGGCAGATTAAAAAAAAAATTGGCACTTTGATATTTACAGTTCATCAAAGTCATAGATAGAGGCTATGTGAGAATTTACACACATTTTTTTTTTTGTTTTTGTGTAACTTTTATCTGTGAATGTGTTGAACCTTTCAAGGTTATATGAGAAAAAATGGATTGGCCACCGAAGTCGCAGAGCAAATGTTTCTTGCCACTTTCCCCGCCTACTCTGGAGCTCGGTAACACATTCAAATATATTATATTCGTATTTATTTACAATATAGAACTTAATACCAGTAAAATATAGTCTAGCGCCACCTGCTGGGGAATTGTAACAAAAGTCATAGCACGGAATCCTTTTCTATAAAAAAACAGTGTTGAACTTTATTGGCCTCAAATATACAAACATTCATTAAAAATATTTTCCCCTTCAAACTATGAGAGTTATAAATGATAAAATATATAGGTAGGTACTTGTAGGTGGTAGAGCTACGCTGAAGTTGTAGGTGGTAGAGCTACGCTGGAGTTGTAGGTGGTAGAGCCACGCTGAAGCTATTACTGGTTTCAGCATGAATGGGTCGGCTCGCCCGGGTTAGTACCACCCTCTCACAGAAAACCGACGTGAAGTAACAGTGCTTGCACTGTTGCGTTTCGTTCGGCCAGTGAGAGCGCCGGAGGCCCACATATTTAAAAGGCCGGCAACGCACTTGCTACTCCCCTGGTGTTGCTAGTGTCTATGGACGGCGGTGATCACTTACCATCAGGTGACCCACCTGTTCGTTTGCCCCCTATAATACAAAAAAAAATATATATATAAATATTCTAAATTAATTTACTGTACTTCAGTTTAATAGTCTTTAGCGTTGGAGTGTCCGAGATGAGAAGAGAAACACCCTCTAATCATTGGTTGACGGCTGAGTACAGTTAGCGACATAATAGTCTACTGCGAAACGAAAGCCGATTAATACGGGTGCTAAAGCATACCTTTCTTTATGTCATATAGTTTGACTTAAGCTACGAATAAAAATGCAATTTTAGAACAGTAAAGAGAGTTCTTAAGAAATCTGTAAATATTGTAAATATATCCGAGTAATATTTTAATAAAGATTGTACAATCCTCAAAACTTTAACGTAAATTAAAGTAAACTATTATTATAGTAATCGAAAATTAGCATTTATTTATCCTTAAGTTGTTTCGATTATATATATATAATGTAATAAGTATTTATACCAAAATTTATATTCTATGCACCTATATTCAGAGCGGCCAAGAAGTTTGGCAAAGACTGTAAATTTCTGACAAGGACGGCGATAGTGCTGTTCAAATGGTTCGAAAGATATCCTTTACTTTTTAGTCTTTAATTAGAAATATTTTTTTTAAATGTATCGAGTTTGGATTCACCATTCTTTTGCTGTTTGCTTTTTCATTAACCTAACATTTTTACATTAGAACGCTCATCACTGTTCTTAATTGCTGTTTTATAAATCATTTAATACACCCTGACGGATGCCAGACACAATACGCCAACGGATCTCACTGTATTGGATTTTTCACTATGTAGTATTTGAATGTCTAAGACCAATAGATACAATGTGGGCAAATTTAAACTTTAACTAATAATAGTCGCTATAATATTTTTCATTGGCGTGTTTGTTTGATTGAACACTGTAATCCCTGAAAATACCTGTCGTAGTTGGAAAAATATTTTTATATTTCGTAGCTTATTCACTAGGAAAAGTTATAGACTGTCATGCTTTAAAGTACATCTTTTAGAAGCGTAGCAATTACCATTACAGTTTGGGTCAGATAATACGCTAAGGAAGAACTATATAAAAGTGTGGGCGGGCGATGGTGTAGTGCAGGGTATCTAAAGCTGAGGTCGGGCTAGTTGCTTAGCGACAATCGAGTATAATAGAGAAATACTCAATTATAAATGTTTATGTTAACAAGCTACCACGATACTATACCGTCCGGCTTAATCAGGCGGCCGGCTCTCTACGCAACAATACGCGGCTTTATGTGGAATTTGCTAACACTTTCATAACTGCTTTGACAGTAATCCAAGATTTAAAATTGAAACTGTGAACGACAATTTAATACATCTCTGCAGCTAATGATGTTGGAATCCATCATAATGAAATCCGAGCATTTATAATTCTTATTATTCATGTAATGGCAATAGACATACAGCAGCAACTCCTTAATACCCTTATGCTTTAAAATAATCAATTCATCTTGGAGTAGTGCTTACATTTTGCATTGCTTCGAAAAGAGGTCTTTACCCAGTATTGAATCAAATCGGTACTTATTATAATTGTATTATTATAATGGGTAATTTATCGATGTTCTGTGCTTGAATGTACCAAGCCGTGTTAAATGGATTACCTTTCAATTTAGTCGGCGTGTCAAATAGTGTTGATCGTGGGCGTCCCAATCTATATAAAGCTTTTAATTACTGGATTAATAAGTCAAATCTCTTTAGCCTAAATCCAAATTAATTAAGGATTCTTGTACAAATTTGTCTTGTTACTTATTTTCTAATATTTTTCATATTTTGTAGAGTAATTTTATAAGTTTATAGCTTTTATATGAAACTTCACTCCCTTTGCGTTTCAAGTGAAATCACTCCCACACCATCTATTGTGAAGTGGTTGTATTATTTTGGAAACATTTACGGATGTGCTTAAAATGACTCTACAATATTTCATTGCAGTCGGATAGAGGACTTTACACATCATTCTCTAATCTACATATAATTACGCTATTCCATCAGGAGGCTAAGCAGCTTTAATAATATTTAATTATGAAAAATTAATTTTGTTAATTTTTTTTTTATGAGAGACGTGACCTCAATGTATATATATGTCAACAATTAACACTTAGTTGAACATTAGTCTTTTAGTTAGTACATATCACTATCCTTATTTTGTGTCCTCTATATTGTTGTCTTTTGTGCTTCCATATATATGGATAAATAAATAGGTAAAACTTCTGGTAATAAAAAATGACATAAAAAATACCCAATTTTCATTCACGTAAAACATGAAATAACAAAACGACTTTCGCATAAATAAAATCGCAGCTATATCAGCTAGTATTATCTATAGATTAAAAATTCCTCGATTGCATGTTCACGACAAGAGTCTTTACGGAAACTAATATGTAAACTGAATTACCTTTGTGTTTTGTCGGCGGATATGTTTTTATTTGACACGCATCGTGACAAGCGTGAAGATAAAAATAAATCCATCAACTAAACCGGTCACGAACAAAACCTTAACAGACAATACCGACCTCCCGTAACCATCTCGAATAGTTTAACTAACAAAAGGCAAATGTTATAAATTCTGCAAAGTAATTCTTGCGAGTAGTGGCGACGGCAATACATTTGAAGAAACGGGTGTGTCAATGGGCCTCCATGGATTTATGTCAAATTACCTATCCCATAGCTCCAATGTAGACTATTGACCTCGTTTGAAAGGACGCGTTTTATGTTAAAAGGCGAAAGCGATTTAAAAATAAACTTATTTAGAATCAATTTTAAAAATATTTTCATTTATGGAATATTCTAGATGATCCCATGAAAAAGGTTCATAGTACATTCTAGAAAATCAATCAGTTATTTAGTATATCCACTATTCAAGACGATGAAATTGTTTAAGACACTATAAACACATGTAAAAGAGAGAGAAGTTAACATAACCATGAGTATATAAGTAATTTTTTTTTTAAGCCACTGACTACATATCCGTATATTGCTATAGTCCTTCATTGAAAATCAGCGCTGTAGTATCACTCAGTTGTACTACATAATAAAGCCGTGCCGAATACAACCGTGATGTGTACCAGCAATAAAAGCTTTTTATCTCTTTCTTTCTTCTATATTGAAATATGGCGTTAAATTATACAAACTATTTTTTTTTTTTTTTTTTTTTTTTCTTTATTTACGTGGGGAAATCCATTATGGATACCCATCCTCCCGGGGGAGAGAATGGGTTATGTCCGACTCGCACGGACTAAAACCCCACGGTGTACCGGCCACCGCTTTAAGTTGGGGCGGCATGGGACCGTGCTGAGCTATCACCATGCCGCCCCCAGCGGTCAGCCCGGCGAAAGATGGCCGCCGGGCTCCGTCCTTATAGGGAGGTACACTGGGTACACGACCAGCTACCTCCCCTCGTCCGCCGAACCTGTGCAATGAGGAGATGGGCCCCCCAGCCCATCCCCTCAGATCCGGCTACGGAGGTGGAAGAAGGCGGGCAAAACGCCGCCTTCTTCCACCGGCCCTTCTTTGGCGAAGACGGCCACTGAGAGGGTCCGCCTCTCGGGCCCTCTCCGCTGCCTCCTTCTGCGAGATAACCTCCTCGCAGAAAGAGGCCATTGCCGTCCAGGCGTCTTCGCTGCCGAGCATGGCCGCAACCACACTCGGCAGCGACAGATTTTCTCCCACCGCCGCAGCCAGAGTGCGGCGCTGCACCTCCCACGCAGCACACTCAGCCAGAGTATGCTGCGCGGTGTCTTCCTCAGCGCCGCACTCGTGACATGCGGCGGTCGGCTCCCTGCGAGCGATCTGGTGCAGGTACCAGCCGAAACAGCCATGGCCGGTCAGCACCTGCACCAGTCGGAACGTCAGGGAGCCCCACTCCCTATCAAGCCACTGATACAAACTCATTAAGCTATTCCTTTGTAACTTTTGTTAATGTTTGGCCTAACCTTCGGAATTGGTACATTTATTTATTTATATAGGATTCGTTGGTCGGATTAGTTATAGAGGTTTTGCCGTTTTGAAGTGATGCACTTACATATTATGTACAGCAATTCATTCTTATTTATATAGATAGAGTAATATAAAACGTCGGGCGCTCTTGAACTAGCCCAATCGAAATATTCAGAATTCCCTTTTTCATTTATTACCAAGGAAGGACGATGATTTATGTAATACCTACGTACGCCCTAGGTTTTATTGCGCGAAGTCGACGGAATCCCTCCGGAGGATCTCGTAAAGTTTCGTTTTATTATCATTACATCCTTTATTGTCACAGTTCATAATTATCACATTTTATGATCAATGAAATTTGGAATTTTATACATCCTTGTGTTTTATTTATTTTGTAAAGTTTAATAAAGTTTTCGTCTGTGCAGCCTTTATAGAATCAGTTGATGATGGAGCCTATTTGAAGTACTAAGTCAGTAAATTTTGCTGTTACTATCAATATCATCACATCCTTTATTGTCACAGTTCACAATGGTACCATTTTATAACTAATAAAATTTGGAATTTTGTACATCTTTGTGTTTTATTTATTTTGTAAAGTTTATAAAGTTTTCGTCTGTGCAGCCTTAATAGAATCAGTTGATGATGGAGGCTATTTGAAGTAATAAGTCAGTTAATATTACGGTCACTATCATTATCATCACATCCTTTATTGTCACAGTTCATGATGATACCATTTCATAACTAATGAAATTTGTAATTTTATACATCATTGTCTTTTATTTATTTTGATGAGATTATAAAATTTTCGTCTGTGCAGCCTTTATAGAATCAGTTTATGATGGAGGCTATTTTATTGTGGTCACTGTCAATATCATCACATCCTTTATTGTCAGTACAGTACAGTCATTTTATTGTGTTACAATAAAATCGAGATATTACTTAATTATTTCAGTATTTATTTTGTTGGCACAAAGATAACAAAGGTTTCCAATTCTAAATTTATCAGAATTGATACTCGTTCTAAAATAATTATTATGTATTTATAACCCTAAGCATATACGCAATATATATATAAGTAAATAAATTGAATATTAATTACGGTGCTCTTGTTAAGGGTAATATTATTTAATAACGAACATCATTTATTACAAGCATTGTATTACATTTTCTGATATTTTAATATTCACGCATTAAGGTGATTAAGACCATAATGTGGTAGGCGACATGATAACTGGGCGTAGAAACATCTGCACGGGTCAGAAACCACAGTCTGAGGTATCATTATACTATGAAACAGCATGGGAATTTAGAATAATTGTTTGTGAACCACGATACTAATTAATATTTTTTTCAGGGTCGTTATTTCTTACACTACCATTTACTAGTCTTCCTATTCTGAAGTGGTACAAATCTCAATAGTGCGTTTTTTTTTCTTTTTAGGTTACTTAATTTACATGTTAACCGGATTAAAATGAGTCGGTTTATTTTTTCACCTAGAGAGGTTTGAAGGTGTGGACAAGCATTGTTAGAAAAATGTTATTTTGTTAGTTATTCATAGCAGCTTAAAATGATTACGAGAAAATCAGTATGAAGTTATTTTAAGCATATGATATGAATGTCTTTTACAACATTAATAAAAAAAGTGTACTAACTACCAATCATAATTTTGTTTGAGTTGAGTATCTTTATAAATGGTGGTTTAAGTAGAGCACAAAGAGATACCTCTGAGATGAATTTCTCCAACTTTCTTGACATATAGTTGTATTTTGTCCACTTTATAAATAGCCCATATGTTATTCCGATCTATAAACTAGATTACTTAAAAATTCAGTCTAAATCCGTTCAGTTTTTTTGCGTTAGAGTAACAAGCATCTATAAATCCACACTACCTTTTTCATTAATAATATTAATATCGTTATGTAACAGAAATAACACGAATTAAAGTATGAAAAAATCTATAATGTAAATTAGTGACTAAGATATTTAAAAGTGTATACAATTGCATCGAGTTCGCGAGTAAACGAGAAGAGGATCCTGCACTGCAGCAGCTCTGGAACCGTGGTCAGACGCGATATCAACGCCAAGTAAGTGTGTATAATTAATTATCCTTGTAGCTCAAGTGAATATATGCTTTTTGTTCCCGCGGTTGAGCGTGTCCGTTTACCTTTGCCCTCTCGCTTCATCAATATACAGTCCACATCTCTCCTTACTAACCATCGCAGACTAATGGTGGTGAAGAAGCATAGGAATCCGGTTCCTTAAGACTGATTTACCACCATAGTATAATAACAATGTATATATATATATATATATATACAGTGGTATGTCATAATAAAGCTGGTAGGACAAACTTTCATGGTAGTCGGACAAATTACTCTTATATATATATATATACCGACATAAATTTATAAATATATAGATACCCAATCTGAAATTGGTCCCTTTAATTAAAACCTGATTACACCACTGTTTTAAACTGAACAACAACATGCTTTGCTTAATGCCGGGCTTGTAAATCCTAATTAAATATGCGTTAGGGACGTGAGAGACAGGTCGGGTCCACTTCAAGTAACAGATTTTATCTTTGCTGCGGTTTCCAAAGCTTGCCATTAATAAAACAAGCTCTAAATTTATTTAAGTTTTATTTATTTTAGTATACTAAAATATAGAGTTCATTTTGTGTCGGCTATCGGTTTTTAAGCAGTTCTATATTGTGTCAGTTTCTTAAATTCTACATTACGATACGTCAGTACGGAAGTACAATACAAAACAGTGTCCAAGCGATCTCTAGCTAAACATTTGGTTTAAGTTTTTTTATGCCAGCAACTCTGAATAGCATTTATTCTATTTAATTGTATCATTCAAAAACGTTCCATTACATACAGATATTTTGCAAACAATTTAAATTTATGAATTATATTTATGTTCAGAACTTTATTAAGAGAATATACTTATTTTAAGTAAATTTGGTTATTGCTAATAAAGAAAATGATGTCATTGTTAAATTAAGCAATACGTAAGTGTAATATTTTACGTCAAAGTGCGTAAAGTGGAACGCAGGATATTGATATCAAATGTCAATAATGTCGTATAGAAATAGATATGATTTACTTGTGAATCTCTTAAAATTGTTTAATCTACCTACAGCTTTCAAATTAATTATACTCACGAAATCCAAACTACAAAAGGTCTTTTGCCGGCAAATAGAAATACAATAAATCACATCAATAAAATAAGAACTGTCAACTTAGTCAAGACACTCTTCTGTGACCAAACTTTTTTAAATAAGTGTTAGACACGTATTTAAATTTTTTTTAACAAGACGGATTGTGTTCAACAAGGTTTAAAATATTAGGTACTGTTGAGTAAAATTCGTGTTAAAAGCATGTTCAGTTTTGTTTTTGTAGTAAAATCGTGAGAATTGAAATTAAAACCGTCATGCTCTTCAGTTATTTTCAAAACGAGATGATTTATTTTTATTAAAAAAAAAAACAAATTATAAAATTTATACCGGTTTTATAAATTGGTCCTTCGAGCCTTGTTTTCGTAAACAACACAGGCCGACACGTCCCGTGAGAGTGATTGCATCTTTTCCCCCTCATAAATAAAGTGTGTGAGTACATCGCATTTTTCATTTCTCATACGTTACTCTGACGTCCATTAGGCCGTGTAATGGACCCTACATCGTTGTAAGGATTCCAAAATACTCGTATATACAGAGCTAAGAACTCTTTACAGGGGGTTTATGGGGCAAAAGATTTAGTTATGTAGCAAAGACAGCGCTATGTACGATACATTAGACTTTATGTACAAAGTATTATCACTTTGTCTAA